>JANJGN010000602.1:0-367197 GCA_026770705.1 Isurus oxyrinchus
TGTTGTTTTTCAATGTTGAGGTTGTTGTTGAATTTGTTGGTGTTTTTCAATGTTGAGGTTGTTGTTGAATTTGTTGGTGTTTTTCAATGTTGAGGTTGTTGTTGTTTTTCAATGTTGAGGTTGTTGTTGAATTTGTTGGTGTTTTTCAATGTTGAGGTTGTTTTTGTTTTTCACTGTTGAGGTTGTTGTTGAATTTGTTGGTGTTTTTCAATGTTGAGGTTGTTGTTGTTTTTCAATGTTGAGGTTGTTGTTGAATTTGTTGGTGCTTTTCAATGTTGAGGTTGTTGTTGAATTTGTTGGTGTTTTTCAATGTTGATGTTGTTGTTGTTTTTCAATGTTGAGGTTGTTGTTGAATTTGTTGGTGTTTTTCAATGTTGAGTTTGTTGTTGAATTTGTTGGTGTTTTTCAATGTTGAGGTTGTTGTTGAATTTGTTGGTGTTTTTCAATGTTGAGGTTGTTGTTGAATTTGTTGGTGTTTTTCAATGTTGAGGTTGTTGCTGTTTTTCAATGTTGAGGTTGTTGTTGAATTTGTTGGTGTTTTTCAATGTTGAGATTGTTGTTGTTTTTCAATGTTGAGGTTGTTGTTGAATTTGTTGGTGTTTTTCAATTTCGAGGTTGTTGTTGAATTTGTTGGTGTATTTCAATGTTGAAGTTGTTGTTGAATTTGTTGGTGTTTTTCAATGTTGAGGTTGTTGTTGTTTTTCAATGTTGAGGTTGTTGTTGAATTTGTTGGTGTTTTTCAATGTTGAGGTTGTTGTTGTTTTTCAATGCTGAGGTTGTTGTTGAATTTGTTGGTGTTTTTCAATGCTGAGGTTGTTGTTGTTTTTCAATGTTGAGGTTGTTGTTGAATTTGTTGGTGTTTTTCAATGTTGAGGTTGTTGTTGTTTTTCAATGTTGAGGTTGTTGTTGAATTTGTTGGTGCTTTTCAATGTTGAGGTTGTTGTTGAATTTGTTGGTGTTTTTCAATGTTGAGCTTGTTGTTGTTTTTCAATGTTGAGGTTGTTGTTGAATTTCAATGTTGAGGTTGTTGTTTAGTTTGTTGGTGTTTTTCAATGTTGAGGTTGTTGTTGAATTTGTTGGTGTTTTTCAATGTTGAGGTTGTTGTTGTTTTTCAATGTTGAGGGTTTTGTTGAATTTGTTGGTGTTTTTCAATGTTGAGGTTGTTGTTGAATTTGTTGGTGTTTTTCAGTGTTGAATTTTTTGTTGAATTTGTTGGTGTTTTTCAATGTTGAGGTTGTTGTTTTTCAATATTGAGGTTGTTGTTGAATTTTTTGGCGTTTTTAAATGTTGAGGTTGTTGTTGAATTTGTTGGTGTTTTCAATGTTGAGGTTGTTGTTGAATTTGTTGGTGTTTTTAAATGTTGAGGTTGTTGTTGTATTTGTTGGTGTTTGTCAATGTTGAGGTTGTTGTTGTTTTTCAATGTAGAGGTTGTTGTTGAATTTGTTGGTGTTTTTCAATGTTGAGGTTGTTGTTGTTTTTCAATGCTGAGGTTGTTGTTGAATTTGTTGGTGTTTTTCTATGTTGAGGTTGTTGTTGAATTTGTTGGTGTTTTTCAATGTTGAGGTTGTTGTTGTTTTTCAATGTTGAGGTTGTTGTTGAATTTGTTGGTGTTTTTCAATGTTTAGGTTGTTGTTGTTTTTCAATGTTGAGGTTGTTGTTGAATTTGTTGGTGTTTTTCTATGTTGAGGTTGTTGTTGAATTGGTTGGTGTTTTTCAATGTTGAGGTTGTTGTTGTTTTTTCAATGTTGAGGTTGTTGTTGAATTTGTTGGTGTTTTTCAATGTTAAGTTTGCTGTTGTTTTTCAATGTTGAGGTTGTTGTTGAATTTGTTGGTGTTTTTCAATGTTGAGGTTGTTTTTGTTTTTCACTGTTGAGGTTGTTGTTGAATTTGTTGGTGTTTTTCAATGTTGAGGTTGTTGTTGTTTTTCAATGTTGAGGTTGTTGTTGAATTTGTTGGTGCTTTTCAATGTTGAGGTTGTTGTTGAATTTGTTGGTGTTTTTTCAATGTTGATGTTGTTGTTGTTTTTCAATGTTGAGGTTGTTGTTGAATTTGTTGGTGTTTTTCAATGTTGAGTTTGTTGTTGAATTTGTTGGTGTTTTTCAATGTTGAGGTTGTTGTTGAATTTGTTGGTGTTTTTTCAATGTTGAGGTTGTTGTTGAATTTGTTGGTGTTTTTCAATGTTGACGTTGTTGCTGTTTTTCAATGTTGAGGTTGTTGTTGAATTTGTTGGTGTTTTTCAATGTTGAGATTGTTGTTGTTTTTCAATGTTGAGGTTGTTGTTGAATTTGTTGGTGTTTTTCAATTTCGAGGTTGTTGTTGAATTTGTTGGTGTTTTTCAATGTTGAAGTTGTTGTTGAATTTGTTGGTGTTTTTCAATGTTGAGGTTGTTGTTGTTTTTTCAATGTTGAGGTTGTTGTTGAATTTGTTGGTGTTTTTCAATGTTGAGGTTGTTGTTGTTTTTCAATGCTGAGGTTGTTGTTGAATTTGTTGGTGTTTTTCAATGTTGAGGTTGTTGTTGAATTTGTTGGTGTTTTTCAATGCTGAGGTTGTTGTTGTTTTTCAATGTTGAGGTTGTTGTTGAATTTGTTGGTGTTTTTCAATGTTGAGGTTGTTGTTGTTTTTCAATGTTGAGGTTGTTGTTGAATTTGTTGGTGTTTTTCAATGTTGAGGTTGTTGTTGAATTTGTTGGTGTTTTTCAATGTTGAGGTTGTTGTTGTTTTTCAATGTTGAGGTTATTGTTGAATTTGTTCGTGTTTTTCAATGTTGAGGTTGTTGTTGTTTTTCAATGTTGAGGTTGTTGTTGAATTTGTTGGTGTTTTTCAATGTTGAGTTTGTTGTTGTTTTTCAATGTTGAGGTTGTTGTTGAATTTGTTGGTGTTTTTCAATGTTGAGGTGGTTGTTGTTTTTCAATGTTGAGGTTGTTGTTGAATTTGTTGGTGTTTTTCAATGTTGAGGTTGTTGTTGTTTTTCAATGTTGAGGTTGTTGTTGAATTTGTTGGTGTTTTTCAATGTTGAGGTTGTTGTTGAATTTGTTGGTGTTTTTCAATGTTGAGGTGGTTGTTGAATTTGTTGGTGTTTTTCAATGTTGAGGTTGTTGTTGTTTTTCAATGTTGAGGTTGTTGTTGAGTTTGTTGGTGTTTTTCAATGTTGAGGTTGTTGTTGAATTTGTTGGTTTTTTTCAATGTTGAGGTTGTTGTTGAATTTGTTGGTGTTTTTCAATGTTGAGGTTGTTGTTGTTTTTAAATGTTGAGGTTGTTGTTGAATTTGTTGGTGTTTTTTCAATTTTGAGGTTGTTGGTGTTTTTCAATGTTGAGGTTGTTGTTGAATTTGATGGTGTTTTTCAATGTTGAGGTTGTTGGTGTTTTTCAATGTTGAGGTTGTTGTTGAATTTGTTGGTGTTTTTCAATGTTGAGGTTGTTGTTGTTTTTAATGTTGAGGTTGTTGTTGAATTTGTTGGTGTTTTTCAATGTTGAGGTTGTTGTTGTTTTTCAATGTTGAGGTTGTTGTTGAATTTGTTGGTGTTTTTCAATGTTGAGGTTGTTGTTGAATTTGTTGGTTTTTTTCAATGTTGAGGTTGTTGTTGAATTTGTTGGTGTTTTTCAATGTTGAGGTTGTTGTTGTTTTTAAATGTTGAGGTTGTTGTTGAATTTGTTTGTGTTTTTTTCAATTTTGAGGTTGTTGGTGTTTTTCAATGTTCAGGTTGTTGTTGAATTTGATGGTGTTTTTCAATGTTGAGGTTGTTGGTGTTTTTCAATGTTGAGGTTGTTGTTGAATTTGTTGGTGTTTTTCAATGTTGAGGTTGTTGTTGTTTTTAATGTTGACGTTGTTGTTGAATTTGTTGGTGTTTTTCAATGTTGAGGTTGTTGTTGTTTTTCAATGTTGAGGTTGTTGTTGAATTTGTTGGTGTTTTTCAATGTTGAGGTTGTTGTTGTTTTTCAATGTTGAGGTTGTTGTTGAATTTGTTGGTGTTTTTCAATGTTGAGGTTGTTGTTGAATTTGTTGGTGTTTTTCAATGTTGAGGTTGTTGTTGTTTTTCAATGTTGAGGTTGTTGTTGAATTTGTTGGTGTTTTTCAATGTTGAGGTTGTTTTTGTTTTTCACTGTTGAGGTTGTTGTTGAATTTGTTGGTGTTTTTCAATGTTGAGGTTGTTGTTGTTTTTCAATGTTGAGGTTGTTGTTGAATTTGTTGGTGCTTTTCAATGTTGAGGTTGTTGTTGAATTTGTTGGTGTTTTTCAATGTTGATGTTGTTGTTGTTTTTCAATGTTGAGGTTGTTGTTGAATTTGTTGGTGTTTTTCAATGTTGAGTTTGTTGTTGAATTTGTTGGTGTTTTTCAATGTTGAGGTTGTTGTTGAATTTGTTGGTGTTTTTCAATGTTGAGGTTGTTGTTGAATTTGTTGGTGTTTTTCAATGTTGAGGTTGTTGCTGTTTTTCAATGTTGAGGTTGTTGTTGAATTTGTTGGTGCTTTTCAATGTTGAGATTGTTGTTGTTTTTCAATGTTGAGGTTGTTGTTGAATTTGTTGGTGTTTTTCAATTTCGAGGTTGTTGTTGAATTTGTTGGTGTATTTCAATGTTGAAGTTGTTGTTGAATTTGTTGGTGTTTTTCAATGTTGAGGTTGTTGTTGTTTTTCAATGTTGAGGTTGTTGTTGAATTTGTTGGTGTTTTTCAATGTTGAGGTTGTTGTTGTTTTTCAATGCTGAGGTTGTTGTTGAATTTGTTGGTGTTTTTCAATGCTGAGGTTGTTGTTGTTTTTCAATGTTGAGGTTGTTGTTGAATTTGTTGGTGTTTTTCAATGTTGAGGTTGTTGTTGTTTTTCAATGTTGAGGTTGTTGTTGAATTTGTTGGTGCTTTTCAATGTTGAGGTTGTTGTTGAATTTGTTGGTGTTTTTCAATGTTGAGCTTGTTGTTGTTTTTCAATGTTGAGGTTGTTGTTGAATTTCAATGTTGAGGTTGTTGTTTAGTTTGTTGGTGTTTTTCAATGTTGAGGTTGTTGTTGAATTTGTTGGTGTTTTTCAATGTTGAGGTTATTGGTGTTTTTCAATGTTGAGGTTGTTGTTGAATTTGTTGGTGTTTTTCAATGTTGAGGTTGTTGTTGAATTTGTTGGTGTTTTTCAATGTTGAGGTTGTTGTTGTTTTTCAATGTTGAGGTTGTTGTTGAGTTTGTTGGTGTTTTTCAATGTTGAGGTTGTTGTTCAATTTGTTGGTGTTTTTCAATGTTGAGGTTGTTGTTTTTAAATGTTGGGGTTGTTGTTGAATTTGTTGGTGTTTTTCAATTTTGAGGATGTTGTTGTTTTTCAAAGTTGAGGTTGTTGTTGAATTTGTTGGTGTTTTTCAATGTCGGGGTTGTTGTTGAATTTGTTGGTGTTTTTCAATGTTGAATTTTTTGTTGAATTTGTTGGTTTTTTTCATTGTTGAGCTTGTTGTTTTTCAATGTTGAGGTTGTTGTTGAATTTTTTGGCGTTTTTAAATGTTGAGGTTGTTGTTGAATTTTTTGGTGTTTTCAATGTTGAGGTTGTTTTTGAATTTGTTGGTATTTTTAAATGTTGAGGTTGTTGTTGAATTTGTTGGTGATTGTCAATGTTGAGGTTGTTGTTGTTTTTCAATGTTGAGGTTGTTGTTGTATTTGTTGGTGTTTTTCAATTTCGAGGTTGTTGCTGAATTTGTTGGTGTTTTTCAATGTTGAAGTTGTTGTTGGATTTGTTGGTGTTTTTCAATGTTGAGGTTGTTGTTGTTTTTCAATGTTGAGGTTGTTGTTGAATTTGTTGGTGTTTTTCAATGTTGAGGTTGTTGTTGTTTTTCAATGCCGAGGTTGTTGTTGAATTTGTTGGTGTTTTTCAATGTTGAGGTTGTTGTTGAATTTGTTGGTGTTTTTCAATGTTGAGGTTGTTGTTGTTTTTCAATGTTGAGGTTGTTGTTGAATTTGTTGGTGTTTTTCAATGTTGAGGTTGTTGTTGTTTTTCAATGTTGAGGGTGTTGTTGAATTTGTTGGTGTTTTTCAATGTTGAGGTTGTTGTTGAATTTGTTGGTGTTTTTCAGTGTTGAGGTTGTTGTTGTTTTTCAATGTTGAGGTTATTGTTGAATTTGTTGGTGTTTTTCAATGTTGAGGTTGTTGTTGTTTTTTCAATGTTGAGGTTGTTGTTGAATTTGTTGGTGTTTTTCAATGTTGAGTTTGTTGTTCTTTTTCAATGTTGAGGTTGTTGTTGAATTTGTTGGTGTTTTTCAATGTTGAGGTTGTTGTTGAATTTGTTGGTGTTTTTCAATGTTGAGGTTGTTGTTGTTTTTCAATGTTGAGGTTGTTGTTGAATTTGTTGGTGTTTTTCAATGTTGAGGTTGTTTTTGTTTTTCACTGTTGAGGTTGTTGTTGAATTTGTTGGTGTTTTTCAATGTTGAGGTTGTTGTTGTTTTTCAATGTTGAGGTTGTTGTTGAATTTGTTGGTGCTTTTCAATGTTGAGGTTGTTGTTGAATTTGTTGGTGTTTTTCAATGTTGATGTTGTTGTTGTTTTTCAATGTTGAGGTTGTTGTTGAATTTGTTGGTGTTTTTCAATGTTGAGTTTGTTGTTGAATTTGTTGGTGTTTTTCAATGTTGAGGTTGTTGTTGAATTTGTTGGTGTTTTTCAATGTTGAGGTTGTTGTTGAATTTGTTGGTGTTTTTCAATGTTGAGGTTGTTGCTGTTTTTCAATGTTGAGGTTGTTGTTGAATTTGTTGGTGTTTTTCAATGTTGAGATTGTTGTTGTTTTTCAATGTTGAGGTTGTTGTTGAATTTGTTGGTGTTTTTCAATTTCGAGGTTGTTGTTGAATTTGTTGGTGTATTTCAATGTTGAAGTTGTTGTTGAATTTGTTGGTGTTTTTCAATGTTGAGGTTGTTGTTGTTTTTCAATGTTGAGGTTGTTGTTGAATTTGTTGGTGTTTTTCAATGTTGAGGTTGTTGTTGTTTTTCAATGCTGAGGTTGTTGTTGAATTTGTTGGTGTTTTTCAATGCTGAGGTTGTTGTTGTTTTTCAATGTTGAGGTTGTTGTTGAATTTGTTGGTGTTTTTCAATGTTGAGGTTGTTGTTGTTTTTCAATGTTGAGGTTGTTGTTGAATTTGTTGGTGCTTTTCAATGTTGAGGTTGTTGTTGAATTTGTTGGTGTTTTTCAATGTTGAGCTTGTTGTTGTTTTTCAATGTTGAGGTTGTTGTTGAATTTCAATGTTGAGGTTGTTGTTTAGTTTGTTGGTGTTTTTCAATGTTGAGGTTGTTGTTGAATTTGTTGGTGTTTTTCAATGTTGAGGTTATTGGTGTTTTTCAATGTTGAGGTTGTTGTTGAATTTGTTGGTGTTTTTCAATGTTGAGGTTGTTGTTGAATTTGTTGGTGTTTTTCAATGTTGAGGTTGTTGTTGTTTTTCAATGTTGAGGTTGTTGTTGAGTTTGTTGGTGTTTTTCAATGTTGAGGTTGTTGTTCAATTTGTTGGTGTTTTTCAATGTTGAGGTTGTTGTTTTTCAATGTTGAGGTTGTTGTTGAATTTTTTGGCGTTTTTAAATGTTGAGGTTGTTGTTGAATTTTTTGGTGTTTTCAATGTTGAGGTTGTTTTTGAATTTGTTGGTATTTTTAAATGTTGAGGTTGTTGTTGAATTTGTTGGTGATTGTCAATGTTGAGGTTGTTGTTGTTTTTCAATGTTGAGGTTGTTGTTGTATTTGTTGGTGTTTTTCAATTTCGAGGTTGTTGCTGAATTTGTTGGTGTTTTTCAATGTTGAAGTTGTTGTTGGATTTGTTGGTGTTTTTCAATGTTGAGGTTGTTGTTGTTTTTCAATGTTGAGGTTGTTGTTGAATTTGTTGGTGTTTTTCAATGTTGAGGTTGTTGTTGTTTTTCAATGCCGAGGTTGTTGTTGAATTTGTTGGTGTTTTTCAATGTTGAGGTTGTTGTTGAATTTGTTGGTGTTTTTCAATGTTGAGGTTGTTGTTGTTTTTCAATGTTGAGGTTGTTGTTGAATTTGTTGGTGTTTTTCAATGTTGAGGTTGTTGTTGTTTTTCAATGTTGAGGGTGTTGTTGAATTTGTTGGTGTTTTTCAATGTTGAGGTTGTTGTTGAATTTGTTGGTGTTTTTCAGTGTTGAGGTTGTTGTTGTTTTTCAATGTTGAGGTTATTGTTGAATTTGTTGGTGTTTTTCAATGTTGAGGTTGTTGTTGTTTTTCAATGTTGAGGTTGTTGTTGAATTTGTTGGTGTTTTTCAATGTTGAGTTTGTTGTTCTTTTTCAATGTTGAGGTTGTTGTTGAATTTGTTGGTGTTTTTCAATGTTGAGGTTGTTGTTGAATTTGTTGGTGTTTTTCAATTTTGAGGATGTTGCTGTTTTTCAATGTTGAGGTTGTTGTTGAATTTGTTGGTGTTTTTCCATGATGAGGTTGTTGTTGTTTTTCAAAGTTGAGGTTGTTGTTGAATTTGTTGGTGTTTTTCAATGTCGGGGTTGTTGTTGAATTTTTTGGTGTTTTTCAATGTTGAATTTTTTGTTGAATTTGTTGGTGTTTTTCAATGTTCAGGTTGTTGTTTTTCAATATTGAGGTTGTTGTTGAATTTTTTGGCGTTTTTAAATGTTGAGGTTGTTGTTGAATT
Organism: Isurus oxyrinchus; assembly: GCA_026770705.1. Lineage (NCBI taxonomy): Eukaryota > Metazoa > Chordata > Chondrichthyes > Lamniformes > Lamnidae > Isurus > Isurus oxyrinchus. Next base: position 8,590 of record JANJGN010000602.1, read on the forward strand.
TGTTGGTGTTTTCAATGTTTAGGTTGTTGTTGTTTTTCAATGTTGAGGTTGTTGTTGAATTTGTTGGTGTTTTTCTATGTTGAGGTTGTTGTTGAATTGGTTGGTGTTTTTCAATGTTGAGGTTGTTGTTGTTTTTCAATGTTGAGGTTGTTGTTGAATTTGTTGGTGTTTTTCAATGTTAAGTTTGTTGTTGTTTTTCAATGTTGAGGTTGTTGTTGAATTTGTTGGTGCTTTTCAATGTTGAGGTTGTTGTTGAATTTGTTGGTGTTTTTCAATGTTGATGTTGTTGTTGTTTTTCAATGTTGAGGTTGTTGTTGAATTTGTTGGTGTTTTTCAATGTTGAGTTTGTTGTTGAATTTGTTGGTGTTCTTCAATGTTGAGGTTGTTGTTGAATTTGTTGGTGTTTTTCAATGTTGAGGTTGTTGTTGAATTTGTTGGTGTTTTTCAATGTTGAGGTTGTTGCTGTTTTTCAATGTTGAGGTTGTTGTTGAATTTGTTGGTGTTTTTCAATGTTGAGATTGTTGTTGTTTTTCAATGTTGAGGTTGTTGTTGAATTTGTTGGTGTTTTTCAATTTCGAGGTTGTTGTTGAATTTGTTGGTGTTTTTCAAAGTTGAAGTTGTTGTTGAATTTGTTGGTGTTTTTCAATGTTGAGGTTGTTGTTGTTTTTCAATGTTGAGGTTGTTTTTGAATTTCTTGATGTTTTTCAATGTTGAGGTTGTTGTTGTTTTTCAATGCTGAGGTTGTTGTTGAATTTGTTGGTGTTTTTCAATGTTGAGGTTGTTGTTGTTTTTCAATGTTGAGGTTGTTGTTGAATTTGTTGGTGTTTTTCAATGTTGAGGTTGTTGTTGTTTTTCAATGTTGAGGTTGTTGTTGAATTTGTTGGTGTTTTTCAATGTTGAGGTTGTTGTTGAATTTGTTGGTGTTTTTCAATGTTGAGGTTGTTGTTGTTTTTCAATGTTGAGGTTATTGTTGAATTTGTTGGTGTTTTTCAATGTTGAGGTTGTTGTTGTTTTTCAATGTTGAGGTTGTTGTTGAATTTGTTGGTGTTTTTCAATGTTGAGTTTGTTGTTGTTTTTCAATGTTGAGGTTGTTTTTGAATTTGTTGGTGTTTTTCAATGTTGAGGTTGTTGTTGTTTTTCAATGTTGAGGTTGTTGTTGAATTTGTTGGTGTTTTTCCATGATGAGGTTGTTGTTGTTTTTCAAAGTTGAGGTTGTTGTTGAATTTGTTGGTTTTTTTCAATGTCGGGGTTGTTGTTGAATTTTTTGGTGTTTTTCAATGTTGAATTTTTTGTTGAATTTGTTGGTGTTTTTCAATGTTGAGGTTGTTGTTTTTCAATATTGAGGTTGTTGTTGAATTTTTTGCCGTTTTTAAATGTTGAGGTTGTTGTTGAATTTGTTGGTGTTTTCAATGTTGAGGTTGTTGTTGAATTTGTTGGTGTTTTTAAATGTTGAGGTTGTTGTTGTATTTGTTGGTGTTTGTCAATGTTGAGGTTGTTGTTGTTTTTCAATGTTGAGGTTGTTGTTGAATTTGTTGGTGTTTTTCAATGTCGGGGTTGTTGTTGAATTTGTTGGTGTTTTTCAATGTTGAATTTTTTGTTGAATTTGTTGGTTTTTTTCATTGTTGAGCTTGTTGTTTTTCAATGTTGAGGTTGTTGTTGAATTTTTTGGCGTTTTTAAATGTTGAGGTTGTTGTTGAATTTTTTGGTGTTTTCAATGTTGAGGTTGTTTTTGAATTTGTTGGTATTTTTAAATGTTGAGGTTGTTGTTGAATTTGTTGGTGATTGTCAATGTTGAGGTTGTTGTTGTTTTTCAATGTTGAGGTTGTTGTTGTATTTGTTGGTGTTTTTCAATTTCGAGGTTGTTGCTGAATTTGTTGGTGTTTTTCAATGTTGAAGTTGTTGTTGGATTTGTTGGTGTTTTTCAATGTTGAGGTTGTTGTTGTTTTTCAATGTTGAGGTTGTTGTTGAATTTGTTGGTGTTTTTCAATGTTGAGGTTGTTGTTGTTTTTCAATGCCGAGGTTGTTGTTGAATTTGTTGGTGTTTTTCAATGTTGAGGTTGTTGTTGAATTTGTTGGTGTTTTTCAATGTTGAGGTTGTTGTTGTTTTTCAATGTTGAGGTTGTTGTTGAATTTGTTGGTGTTTTTCAATGTTGAGGTTGTTGTTGTTTTTCAATGTTGAGGGTGTTGTTGAATTTGTTGGTGTTTTTCAATGTTGAGGTTGTTGTTGAATTTGTTGGTGTTTTTCAGTGTTGAGGTTGTTGTTGTTTTTCAATGTTGAGGTTATTGTTGAATTTGTTGGTGTTTTTCAATGTTGAGGTTGTTGTTGTTTTTCAATGTTGAGGTTGTTGTTGAATTTGTTGGTGTTTTTCAATGTTGAGTTTGTTGTTCTTTTTCAATGTTGAGGTTGTTGTTGAATTTGTTGGTGTTTTTCAATGTTGAGGTTGTTGTTGAATTTGTTGGTGTTTTTCAATTTTGAGGATGTTGCTGTTTTTCAATGTTGAGGTTGTTGTTGAATTTGTTGGTGTTTTTCCATGATGAGGTTGTTGTTGTTTTTCAAAGTTGAGGTTGTTGTTGAATTTGTTGGTGTTTTTCAATGTCGGGGTTGTTGTTGAATTTTTTGGTGTTTTTCAATGTTGAATTTTTTGTTGAATTTGTTGGTGTTTTTCAATGTTCAGGTTGTTGTTTTTCAATATTGAGGTTGTTGTTGAATTTTTTGGCGTTTTTAAATGTTGAGGTTGTTGTTGAATTTGTTGGTGTTTTCAATGTTTAGGTTGTTGTTGTTTTTCAATGTTGAGGTTGTTGTTGAATTTGTTGGTGTTTTTCTATGTTGAGGTTGTTGTTGAATTGGTTGGTGTTTTTCAATGTTGAGGTTGTTGTTGTTTTTCAATGTTGAGGTTGTTGTTGAATTTGTTGGTGTTTTTCAATGTTAAGTTTGTTGTTGTTTTTCAATGTTGAGGTTGTTGTTGAATTTGTTGGTGCTTTTCAATGTTGAGGTTGTTGTTGAATTTGTTGGTGTTTTTCAATGTTGATGTTGTTGTTGTTTTTCAATGTTGAGGTTGTTGTTGAATTTGTTGGTGTTTTTCAATGTTGAGTTTGTTGTTGAATTTGTTGGTGTTCTTCAATGTTGAGGTTGTTGTTGAATTTGTTGGTGTTTTTTCAATGTTGAGGTTGTTGTTGAATTTGTTGGTGTTTTTCAATGTTGAGGTTGTTGCTGTTTTTCAATGTTGAGGTTGTTGTTGAATTTGTTGGTGTTTTTCAATGTTGAGATTGTTGTTGTTTTTCAATGTTGAGGTTGTTGTTGAATTTGTTGGTGTTTTTCAATTTCGAGGTTGTTGTTGAATTTGTTGGTGTTTTTCAAAGTTGAAGTTGTTGTTGAATTTGTTGGTGTTTTTCAATGTTGAGGTTGTTGTTGTTTTTCAATGTTGAGGTTGTTTTTGAATTTGTTGATGTTTTTCAATGTTGAGGTTGTTGTTGTTTTTCAATGCTGAGGTTGTTGTTGAATTTGTTGGTGTTTTTCAATGTTGAGGTTGTTGTTGTTTTTCAATGTTGAGGTTGTTGTTGAATTTGTTGGTGTTTTTCAATGTTGAGGTTGTTGTTGTTTTTCAATGTTGAGGTTGTTGTTGAATTTGTTGGTGTTTTTCAATGTTGAGGTTGTTGTTGAATTTGTTGGTGTTTTTCAATGTTGAGGTTGTTGTTGTTTTTCAATGTTGAGGTTATTGTTGAATTTGTTGGTGTTTTTCAATGTTGAGGTTGTTGTTGTTTTTCAATGTTGAGGTTGTTGTTGAATTTGTTGGTGTTTTTCAATGTTGAGTTTGTTGTTGTTTTTCAATGTTGAGGTTGTTTTTGAATTTGTTGGTGTTTTTCAATGTTGAGGTTGTTGTTGTTTTTCAATGTTGAGGTTGTTGTTGAATTTGTTGGTGTTTTTCCATGATGAGGTTGTTGTTGTTTTTCAAAGTTGAGGTTGTTGTTGAATTTGTTGGTTTTTTTCAATGTCGGGGTTGTTGTTGAATTTTTTGGTGTTTTTCAATGTTGAATTTTTTGTTGAATTTGTTGGTGTTTTTCAATGTTGAGGTTGTTGTTTTTCAATATTGAGGTTGTTGTTGAATTTTTTGCCGTTTTTAAATGTTGAGGTTGTTGTTGAATTTGTTGGTGTTTTCAATGTTGAGGTTGTTGTTGAATTTGTTGGTGTTTTTAAATGTTGAGGTTGTTGTTGTATTTGTTGGTGTTTGTCAATGTTGAGGTTGTTGTTGTTTTTCAATGTTGAGGTTGTTGTTGAATTTGTTGGTGTTTTTCAATGTTGAGGTTGTTGTTGTTTTTCAATGCTGAGGTTGTTGTTGAATTTGTTGGTGTTTTTCAATGTTGAGGTTGTTGTTGAATTTGTTGGTGTTTTTCAATGTTGAGGTTGTTGTTGTTTTTCAATGTTGAGGTTGTTGTTGAATTTGTTGGTGTTTTTCAATGTTGAGGTTGTTGTTGTTTTTCAATGTTGAGGTTGTTGTTGAATTTGTTGGTGTTTTTCTATGTTGAGGTTGTTGTTGAATTGGTTGGTGTTTTTCAATGTTGAGGTTGTTGTTGTTTTTCAATGTTGAGGTTGTTGTTGAATTTGTTGGTGTTTTTTCAATGTTAAGTTTGTTGTTGTTTTTCAATGTTGAGGTTGTTGTTGAATTTGTTGGTGTTTTTCAATGTTGAGGTTGTTTTTGTTTTTCACTGTTGAGGTTGTTGTTGAATTTGTCGGTGTTTTTCAATGTTGAGGTTGTTGTTGTTTTTCAATGTTGAGGTTGTTGTTGAATTTGTTGGTGCTTTTCAATGTTGAGGTTGTTGTTGAATTTGTTGGTGTTTTTCAATGTTGATGTTGTTGTTGTTTTTCAATGTTGAGGTTGTTGTTGAATTTGTTGGTGTTTTTCAATGTTGAGTTTGTTGTTGAATTTGTTGGTGTTTTTCAATGTTGAGGTTGTTGTTGAATTTGTTGGTGTTTTTCAATGTTGAGGTTGTTGTTGAATTTGTTGGTGTTTTTCAATGTTGAGGTTGTTGCTGTTTTTCAATGTTGAGGTTGTTGTTGAATTTGTTGGTGTTTTTCAATGTTGAGATTGTTGTTGTTTTTCAATGTTGAGGTTGTTGTTGAATTTGTTGGTGTTTTTCAATTTCGAGGTTGTTGTTGAATTTGTTGGTGTTTTTCAATGTTGAAGTTGTTGTTGAATTTGTTGGTGTTTTTCAATGTTGAGGTTGTTGTTGTTTTTCAATGTTGAGGTTGTTGTTGAATTTGTTGGTGTTTTTCAATGTTGAGGTTGTTGTTGTTTTTCAATGCTGAGGTTGTTGTTGAATTTGTTGGTGTTTTTCAATGTTGAGGTTGTTGTTGAATTTGTTGGTGTTTTTCAATGCTGAGGTTGTTGTTGTTTTTCAATGTTGAGGTTGTTGTTGAATTTGTTGGTGTTTTTCAATGTTGAGGTTGTTGTTGTTTTTCAATGTTGAGGTTGTTGTTGAATTTGTTGGTGTTTTTCAATGTTGAGGTTGTTGTTGAATTTGTTGGTGTTTTTCAATGTTGAGGTTGTTGTTGTTATTCAATGTTGAGGTTATTGTTGAATTTGTTCTTGTTTTTCAATGTTGAGGTTGTTGTTGTTTTTCAATGTTGAGGTTGTTGTTGAATTTGTTGGTGTTTTTCAATGTTGAGTTTGTTGTTGTTTTTCAATGTTGAGGTTGTTGTTGAATTTGTTGGTGTTTTTCAATGTTGAGGTGGTTGTTGTTTTTCAATGTTGAGGTTGTTGTTGAATTTGTTGGTGTTTTTCAATGTTGAGGTTGTTGTTGTTTTTCAATGTTGAGGTTGTTGTTGAATTTGTTGGTGTTTTTCAATGTTGAGGTTGTTGTTGAATTTGTTGGTGTTTTTCAATGTTGAGGTGGTTGTTGAATTTGCTGGTGTTTTTCAATGTTGAGGTTGTTGTTGTTTTTCAATGTTGAGGTTGTTGTTGAATTTGTTGGTGTTTTTCAATGTTGAGGTTGTTGTTTTTCAATATTGAGGTTGTTGTTGAATTTTTTGCCGTTTTTAAATGTTGAGGTTGTTGTTGAATTTGTTGGTGTTTTCAATGTTGAGGTTGTTGTTGAATTTGTTGGTGTTTTTAAATGTTGAGGTTGTTGTTGTATTTGTTGGTGTTTGTCAATGTTGAGGTTGTTGTTGTTTTTCAATGTTGAGGTTGTTGTTGAATTTGTTGGTGTTTTTCAATGTTGAGGTTGTTGTTGTTTTTCAATGCTGAGGTTGTTGTTGAATTTGTTGGTGTTTTTCAATGTTGAGGTTGTTGTTGAATTTGTTGGTGTTTTTCAATGTTGAGGTTGTTGTTGTTTTTCAATGTTGAGGTTGTTGTTGAATTTGTTGGTGTTTTTCAATGTTGAGGTTGTTGTTGTTTTTCAATGTTGAGGTTGTTGTTGAATTTGTTGGTGTTTTTCTATGTTGAGGTTGTTGTTGAATTGGTTGGTGTTTTTCAATGTTGAGGTTGTTGTTGTTTTTCAATGTTGAGGTTGTTGTTGAATTTGTTGGTGTTTTTCAATGTTAAGTTTGTTGTTGTTTTTCAATGTTGAGGTTGTTGTTGAATTTGTTGGTGTTTTTCAATGTTGAGGTTGTTTTTGTTTTTCACTGTTGAGGTTGTTGTTGAATTTGTCGGTGTTTTTCAATGTTGAGGTTGTTGTTGTTTTTCAATGTTGAGGTTGTTGTTGAATTTGTTGGTGCTTTTCAATGTTGAGGTTGTTGTTGAATTTGTTGGTGTTTTTCAATGTTGATGTTGTTGTTGTTTTTCAATGTTGAGGTTGTTGTTGAATTTGTTGGTGTTTTTCAATGTTGAGTTTGTTGTTGAATTTGTTGGTGTTTTTCAATGTTGAGGTTGTTGTTGAATTTGTTGGTGTTTTTCAATGTTGAGGTTGTTGTTGAATTTGTTGGTGTTTTTCAATGTTGAGGTTGTTGCTGTTTTTCAATGTTGAGGTTGTTGTTGAATTTGTTGGTGTTTTTCAATGTTGAGATTGTTGTTGTTTTTCAATGTTGAGGTTGTTGTTGAATTTGTTGGTGTTTTTCAATTTCGAGGTTGTTGTTGAATTTGTTGGTGTTTTTCAATGTTGAAGTTGTTGTTGAATTTGTTGGTGTTTTTCAATGTTGAGGTTGTTGTTGTTTTTCAATGTTGAGGTTGTTGTTGAATTTGTTGGTGTTTTTCAATGTTGAGGTTGTTGTTGTTTTTCAATGCTGAGGTTGTTGTTGAATTTGTTGGTGTTTTTCAATGTTGAGGTTGTTGTTGAATTTGTTGGTGTTTTTCAATGCTGAGGTTGTTGTTGTTTTTCAATGTTGAGGTTGTTGTTGAATTTGTTGGTGTTTTTCAATGTTGAGGTTGTTGTTGTTTTTCAATGTTGAGGTTGTTGTTGAATTTGTTGGTGTTTTTCAATGTTGAGGTTGTTGTTGAATTTGTTGGTGTTTTTCAATGTTGAGGTTGTTGTTGTTATTCAATGTTGAGGTTATTGTTGAATTTGTTCTTGTTTTTCAATGTTGAGGTTGTTGTTGTTTTTCAATGTTGAGGTTGTTGTTGAATTTGTTGGTGTTTTTCAATGTTGAGTTTGTTGTTGTTTTTCAATGTTGAGGTTGTTGTTGAATTTGTTGGTGTTTTTCAATGTTGAGGTGGTTGTTGTTTTTCAATGTTGAGGTTGTTGTTGAATTTGTTGGTGTTTTTCAATGTTGAGGTTGTTGTTGTTTTTCAATGTTGAGGTTGTTGTTGAATTTGTTGGTGTTTTTCAATGTTGAGGTTGTTGTTGAATTTGTTGGTGTTTTTCAATGTTGAGGTGGTTGTTGAATTTGCTGGTGTTTTTCAATGTTGAGGTTGTTGTTGTTTTTCAATGTTGAGGTTGTTGTTGAGTTTGTTGGTGTTTTTCAATGTTGAGGTTGTTGTTGAATTTGTTGGTGTTTTTCAATGTTGAGGTTGTTGTTGAATTTGTTGGTGTTTTTCAATGTTGAGGTTGTTGTTGTTTTTAAATGTTGAGGTTGTTGTTGAATTTGTTGGTGTTTTTTCAATTTTGAGGTTGTTGGTGTTTTTCAATGTTGAGGTTGTTGTTGAATTTGATGGTGTTTTTCAATGTTGAGGTTGTTGGTGTTTTTCAATGTTGAGGTTGTTGTTGAATTTGTTGGTGTTTTTCAATGTTGAGGTTGTTGTTGTTTTTAATGTTGAGGTTGTTGTTGAATTTGTTGGTGTTTTTCAATGTTGAGGTTGTTGTTGTTTTTCAATGTTGAGGTTGTTGTTGAACTTGTTGGTGTTTTTCAATGTCGAAGTTGTTGTTGAACTTGTTGGTGTTTTTCAATGTTGAGGGTGTTTTTTTTTCAATGTTGAGGTTGTTGTTGAATTTGTTGGTGTTTATCAATGTTGAGTTTGCTGTTGTTTTTTAATGTTGAGGTTGTTGTTGAATTTGTTGGTGTTTTTCAATGTTGAGGTTGTTCTTGCTTTTCAATGTTGAGGTTGTTGTTGAATTTGTTGGTGTTTTTCAATGTTGAGGTTATTGGTGTTTTTCAATGTTGAGGTTGTTGTTGAATTTGTTTGTGTTTTTCAATGTTGAGGTTGTTGTTGAATTTGTTGGTGTTTTTCAATGTTGAGGTTGTTGTTGTTTTTCAATGTTGAGGTTGTTGTTGAGTTTGTTGGTGTTTTTCAATGTTGAGTTTGTTGTTGAATTTGTTGGTGTTTTTCAATGTTGAGGTTGTTGTTGAATTTGTTGGTGTTTTTCAATGTTGAGGTTGTTGTTGAATTTGTTGGTGTTTTTCAATGTTGAGGTTGTTGCTGTTTTTCAATGTTGAGGTTGTTGTTGAATTTGTTGGTGTTTTTCAATGTTGAGATTGTTGTTGTTTTTCAATGTTGAGGTTGTTGTTGAATTTGTTGGTGTTTTTCAATTTCGAGGTTGTTGTTGAATTTGTTGGTGTTTTTCAATGTTGAAGTTGTTGTTGAATTTGTTGGTGTTTTTCAATGTTGAGGTTGTTGTTGTTTTTCAATGTTGAGGTTGTTGTTGAATTTGTTGGTGTTTTTCAAAGTTGAGGTTGTTGTTGTTTTTCAATGCTGAGGTTGTTGTTGAATTTGTTGGTGTTTTTCAATGTTGAGGTTGTTGTTGAATTTGTTGGTGTTTTTCAATGCTGAGGTTGTTGTTGTTTTTCAATGTTGAGGTTGTTGTTGAATTTGTTGGTGTTTTTCAATGTTGAGGTTGTTGTTGTTTTTCAATGTTGAGGTTGTTGTTGAATTTGTTGGTGTTTTTCAATGTTGAGGTTGTTGTTGAATTTGTTGGTGTTTTTCAATGTTGAGGTTGTTGTTGTTTTTCAATGTTGAGGTTATTGTTGAATTTGTTGGTGTTTTTCAATGTTGAGGTTGTTGTTGTTTTTCAATGTTGAGGTTGTTGTTGAATTTGTTGGTGTTTTTCAATGTTGAGTTTGTTGTTGTTTTTCAATGTTGAGGTTGTTGTTGAATTTGTTGGTGTTTTTCAATGTTGAGGTTGTTGTTGTTTTTCAATGTTGAGGTTGTTGTTGAATTTGTTGGTGTTTTTCCATGATGAGGTTGTTGTTGTTTTTCAAAGTTGAGGTTGTTGTTGAATTTGTTGGTGTTTTTCAATGTCGGGGTTGTTGTTGAATTTTTTGGTGTTTTTCAATGTTGAATTTTTTGTTGAATTTGTTGGTGTTTTCAATGTTGAGGTTGTTGTTGAATTTGTTGGTGTTTTTAAATGTTGAGGTTGTTGTTGTATTTGTTGGTGTTTGTCAATGTTGAGGTTGTTGTTGTTTTTCAATGTTGAGGTTGTTGTTGAATTTGTTGGTGTTTTTCAATGTTGAGGTTGTTGTTGTTTTTCAATGCTGAGGTTGTTGTTGAATTTGTTGGTGTTTTTCAATGTTGAGGTTGTTGTTGAATTTGTTGGTGTTTTTCAATGTTGAGGTTGTTGTTGTTTTTCACTGTTGAGGTTGTTGTTGAATTTGTTGGTGCTTTTCAATGTTGAGGTTGTTGTTGAATTTGTTGGTGTTTTTCAATGTTGATGTTGTTGTTGTTTTTCAATGTTGAGGTTGTTGTTGAATTTTTTGGTGTTTTTCAATGTTGAGTTTGTTGTTGAATTTGTTGGTGTTTTTCAATGTTGAGGTTGTTGTTGAATTTGTTGGTGTTTTTCAATGATGAGGTTGTTGTTGAATTTGTTGGTGTTTTTCAATGTTGAGGTTGTTGCTGTTTTTCAATGTTGAGGTTGTTGCTGAATTTGTTGGTGTTTTTCAATGTTGAGATTGTTGTTGTTTTTCAATGTTGAGGTTGTTGTTGAATTTGTTGGTGTTTTTCAATTTCGAGGTTGTTGTTGAATTTGTTGGTGTTTTTCAATGTTGAAGTTGTTGTTGAATTTGTTGGTGTTTTTCAATGTTGAGGTTGTTGTTGTTTTTCAATGTTGAGGTTGTTGTTGAATTTGTTGGTGTTTTTCAATGTTGAGGTTGTTGTTGTTTTTCAATGCTGAGGTTGTTGTTGAATTTGTTGGTGTTTTTCAATGTTAAGGTTGTTGTTGTTTTTCAATATTGAGGTTGTTGTTGAATTTGTTGTTGTTTTTCAATGTTGAGGTTGTTGTTGTTTTTCAATGTTGAGGTTGTTGTTGAATTTGTTGGTGTTTTTCCATGATGAGGTTGTTGTTGTTTTTCAAAGTTGAGGTTGTTGTTGAATTTGTTGGTGTTTTTCAATGTCGGGGTTGTTGTTGAATTTTTTGGTGTTTTTCAATGTTGAATTTTTTGTTGAATTTGTTGGTGTTTTTCAATGTCGAGGTTGTTGTTGAATTTGTTGGTGTTTTTAAATGTTGAGGTTGTTGTTGTATTTGTTGGTGTTTGTCAATGTTGAGGTTGTTGTTGTTTTTCAATGTTGGGGTTGTTGTTGAATTTGTTGGTGTTTTTCAATGTTGAGGTTGTTGTTGTTTTTCAATGCTGAGGTTGCTGTTGAATTTGTTGGTGTTTTTCAATGTTGAGGTTGTTGTTGAATTTGTTGGTGTTTTTCAATGTTGAGGTTGTTGTTGTTTTTCAATGTTGAGGTTGTTGTTGAATTTGTTGGTGTTTTTCAATGTTTAGGTTGTTGTTGTTTTTCAATGTTGAGGTTGTTGTTGAATTTGTTGGTGTTTTTCTATGTTGAGGTTGTTGTTGAAATGGTTGGTGTTTTTCAATGTTGAGGTAGTTGTTGTTTTTCAATGTTGAGGTTGTTGTTGAATTTGTTGCTGTTTTTCAATGTTAAGTTTGTTGTTGTTTTTCAATGTTGAGGTTGTTGTTGAATTTGTTGGTGTTTTTCAATGTTGAGGTTGTTTTTGTTTTTCACTGTTGAGGTTGTTGTTGAATTTGTTGGTGTTTTTCAATGTTGAGGTTGTTGTTGTTTTTCAATGTTGAGGTTGTTGTTGAATTTGTTGGTGCTTTTCAATGTTGAGGTTGTTGTTGAATTTGTTGGTGTTTTTCAATGTTGATGTTGTTGTTGTTTTTCAATGTTGAGGTTGTTGTTGAATTTGTTGGTGTTTTTCAATGTTGAGTTTGTTGTTGAATTTGTTGGTGTTTTTCAATGTTGAGGTTGTTGTTGAATTTGTTGGTGTTTTTCAATGTTGAGGTTGTTGTTGAATTTGTTGGTGTTTTTCAATGTTGAGGTTGTTGCTGTTTTTCAATGTTGAGGTTGTTGTTGAATTTGTTGGTGTTTTTCAATGCTGAGATTGTTGTTGTTTTTCAATGTTGAGTTTGTTGTTGAATTTGTTGGTGTTTTTCAATTTCGAGGTTGTTGTTGAATTTGTTGGTGTTTTTCAATGTTGAAGTTGTTGTTGAATTTGTTGGTGTTTTTCAATGTTGAGGTTGTTGTTGTTTTTCAATGTTGAGGTTGTTGTTGAATTTGTTGGTGTTTTTCAATGTTGAGGTTGTTGTTGTTTTTCAATGCTGAGGTTGTTGTTGAATTTGTTGGTGTTTTTCAATGTTGAGGTTGTTGTTGAATTTGATGGTGTTTTTCAATGCTGAGGTTGTTGTTGTTTTTCAATGTTGAGGTTGTTGTTGAATTTGTTGGTGTTTTTCAATGTTGAGGTTGTTGTTGTTTTTCAATGTTGAGGTTGTTGTTGAATTTGTTGGTGCTTTTCAATGTTGAGGTTGTTGTTGAATTTGTTGGTGTTTTTCAATGTTGAGCTTGTTGTTGTTTTTCAATGTTGAGGTTATTGTTGAATTTGTTGGTGTTCTTCAATGTTGAGGTTGTTGTTGTTTTTCAATGTTGAGGTTGTTGTTGAATTTGTTGGTGTTTTTCAATGTTGAGTTTGTTGTTGTTTTTCAATGTTGAGGTTGTTGTTGAATTTGTTGGTGTTTTTCAATGTTGAGGTTGTTGTTGTTTTTCAATGTTGAGGTTGTTGTTGAATTTGTTGGTGTTTTTCGATGTTGAGGTTGTTGTTGTTTTTCAATGTTGAGGTTGTTGTTGAATTTGTTGGTGTTTTTCAATGTTGAGGTTGTTGTTGAATTTGTTGGTGTTTTTCAATGTTGAGGTGGTTGTTGAATTTGTTGGTGATTTTCAATGTTGAGGTTGCTGTTGTTTTTCAATGTTGAGGTTGTTGTTGAGTTTGTTGGTGTTTTTCAATGTTGAGGTTGTTGTTGAATTTGTTGGTATTTTTCAATGTTGAGGTTGTTGTTGAATTTGTTGGTGTTTTTCAATGTTGAGGTTGTTGTTGTTTTTAAATGTTGAGGTTGTTGTTGAATTTGTTGGTGTTTTTTCAATTTTGAGGTTGTTGGTGTTTTTCAATGTTGAGGTTGTTGTTGAATTTGATGGTGTTTTTCAATGTTGAGGTTGTTGGTGTTTTTCAATGTTGAGGTTGTTGTTGAATTTGTTGGTGTTTTTCAATGTTGAGGTTGTTGTTGTTTTTAATGTTGAGGTTGTTGTTGAATTTGTTGGTGTTTTTCAATGTTGAGGTTGTTGTTGTTTTTCAATGTTGAGGTTGTTGTTGAACTTGTTGGTGTTTTTCAATGTTGAAGTTGTTGTTGAATTTGTTGGTGTTTTTCAATGTTGAGGTTGTTTTTTTTTCAATGTTGAGGTTGTTGTTGAATTTGTTGGTGTTTTTCAATGTTGAGTTTGTTGTTGTTTTTCAATGTTGAGGTTGTTGTTGAATTTGTTGATGTTTTTCAATGTTGAGGTTGTTGTTGTTTTTCAATGTTGAGGTTGTTGTTGAATTTGTTGGTGTTTTTCAATGTTGAGGTTATTGGTGTTTTTCAATGTTGAGGTTGTTGTTGAATTTGTTGGTGTTTTTCAATGCTGAGGTTGTTGTTGAATTTGTTGGTGTTTTTCAATGTTGAGGTTGTTGTTGTTTTTCAATGTTGAGGTTGTTGTTGAGTTTGTTGGTGTTTTTCAATGTTGAGGTTGTTGTTGAATTTGTTGGTGTTTTTCAATGTTGAGGTTGTTGTTGAATTTGTTGGTGTTTTTCAATGTTGAGGTTGTTGTTGAATTTGTTGGTGTTTTTCAATGTTGAGGTTGTTGTTGTTTTTCAATGTTGAGGTTGTTGTTGAATTTGTTGGTGTTTTTCAATGTTGAGGTTGTTGTTGTTTTTCACTGTTGAGGTTGTTGTTGAATTTGTTGGTGTTTTTCAATGTTGAGGTTGTTGTTGTTTTTCAATGTTGAGGTTGTTGTTGAATTTGTTGGTGCTTTTCAATGTTGAGGTTGTTGTTGAATTTGTTGGTGTTTTTCAATGTTGATGTTGTTGTTGTTTTTCAATGTTGAGGTTGTTGTTGAATTTGTTGGTGTTTTTCAATGTTGAGTTTGTTGTTGAATTTGTTGGTGTTTTTCAATGTTGAGCTTGTTGTTGAATTTGTTGGTGTTTTTCAATGATGAGGTTGTTGTTGAATTTGTTGGTGTTTTTCAATGTTGAGGTTGTTGCTGTTTTTCAATGTTGAGGTTGTTGCTGAATTTGTTGGTGTTTTTCAATGTTGAGATTGTTGTTGTTTTTCAATGTTGAGGTTGTTGTTGAATTTGTTGGTGTTTTTCAATTTCGAGGTTGTTGTTGAATTTGTTGGTGTTTTTCAATGTTGAAGTTGTTGTTGAATTTGTTGGTGTTTTTCAATGTTGAGGTTGTTGTTGTTTTTCAATGTTGAGGTTGTTGTTGAATTTGTTGGTGTTTTTCAATGTTGAGGTTGTTGTTGTTTTTCAATGCTGAGGTTGTTGTTGAATTTGTTGGTGTTTTTCAATGTTGAGGTTGTTGTTGTTTTTCAATATTGAGGTTGTTGTTGAATTTGTTGTTGTTTTTCAATGTTGAGGTTGTTGTTGTTTTTCAATGTTGAGGTTGTTGTTGAATTTGTTGGTGTTTTTCCATGATGAGGTTGTTGTTGTTTTTCAAAGTTGAGGTTGTTGTTGAATTTGTTGGTGTTTTTCAATGTCGGGGTTGTTGTTGAATTTTTTGGTGTTTTTCAATGTTGAATTTTTTGTTGAATTTGTTGGTGTTTTCAATGTTGAGGTTGTTGTTGAATTTGTTGGTGTTTTTAAATGTTGAGGTTGTTGTTGTATTTGTTGGTGTTTGTCAATGTTGAGGTTGTTGTTGTTTTTAAATGTTGGGGTTGTTGTTGAATTTGTTGGTGTTTTTCAATGTTGAGGTTGTTGTTGTTTTTCAATGCTGAGGTTGCTGTTGAATTTGTTGGTGTTTTTCAATGTTGAGGTTGTTGTTGAATTTGTTGGTGTTTTTCAATGTTGAGGTTGTTGTTGTTTTTCAATGTTGAGGTTGTTGTTGAATTTGTTGGTGTTTTTCAATGTTTAGGTTGTTGTTGTTTTTCAATGTTGAGGTTGTTGTTGAATTTGTTGGTGTTTTTCTATGTTGAGGTTGTTGTTGAAATGGTTGGTGTTTTTCAATGTTGAGGTTGTTGTTGTTTTTCAATGTTGAGGTTGTTGTTGAATTTGTTGCTGTTTTTCAATGTTAAGTTTGTTGTTGTTTTTCAATGTTGAGGTTGTTGTTGAATTTGTTGGTGTTTTTCAATGTTGAGGTTGTTTTTGTTTTTCACTGTTGAGGTTGTTGTTGAATTTGTTGGTGTTTTTCAATGTTGAGGTTGTTGTTGTTTTTCAATGTTGAGGTTGTTGTTGAATTTGTTGGTGCTTTTCAATGTTGAGGTTGTTGTTGAATTTGTTGGTGTTTTTCAATGTTGATGTTGTTGTTGTTTTTCAATGTTGAGGTTGTTGTTGAATTTGTTGGTGTTTTTCAATGTTGAGTTTGTTGTTGAATTTGTTGGTGTTTTTCAATGTTGAGGTTGTTGTTGAATTTGTTGGTGTTTTTCAATGTTGAGGTTGTTGTTGAATTTGTTGGTGTTTTTCAATGTTGAGGTTGTTGCTGTTTTTCAATGTTGAGGTTGTTGTTGAATTTGTTGGTGTTTTTCAATGCTGAGATTGTTGTTGTTTTTCAATGTTGAGTTTGTTGTTGAATTTGTTGGTGTTTTTCAATTTCGAGGTTGTTGTTGAATTTGTTGGTGTTTTTCAATGTTGAAGTTGTTGTTGAATTTGTTGGTGTTTTTCAATGTTGAGGTTGTTGTTGTTTTTCAATGTTGAGGTTGTTGTTGAATTTGTTGGTGTTTTTCAATGTTGAGGTTGTTGTTGTTTTTCAATGCTGAGGTTGTTGTTGAATTTGTTGGTGTTTTTCAATGTTGAGGTTGTTGTTGAATTTGATGGTGTTTTTCAATGCTGAGGTTGTTGTTGGTTTTCAATGTTGAGGTTGTTGTTGAATTTGTTGGTGTTTTTCAATGTTGAGGTTGTTGTTGTTTTTCAATGTTGAGGTTGTTGTTGAATTTGTTGGTGCTTTTCAATGTTGAGGTTGTTGTTGAATTTGTTGGTGTTTTTCAATGTTGAGCTTGTTGTTGTTTTTCAATGTTGAGGTTATTGTTGAATTTGTTGGTGTTCTTCAATGTTGAGGTTGTTGTTGTTTTTCAATGTTGAGGTTGTTGTTGAATTTGTTGGTGTTTTTCAATGTTGAGTTTGTTGTTGTTTTTCAATGTTGAGGTTGTTGTTGAATTTGTTGGTGTTTTTCAATGTTGAGGTTGTTGTTGTTTTTCAATGTTGAGGTTGTTGTTGAATTTGTTGGTGTTTTTCAATGTTGAGGTTGTTGTTGTTTTTCAATGTTGAGGTTGTTGTTGAATTTGTTGGTGTTTTTCAATGTTGAGGTTGTTGTTGAATTTGTTGGTGTTTTTCAATGTTGAGGTGGTTGTTGAATTTGTTGGTGATTTTCAATGTTGAGGTTGCTGTTGTTTTTCAATGTTGAGGTTGTTGTTGAGTTTGTTGGTGTTTTTCAATGTTGAGGTTGTTGTTGAATTTGTTGGTGTTTTTCAATGTTGAGGTTGTTGTTGAATTTGTTGGTGTTTTTCAATGTTGAGGTTGTTGTTGTTTTTAAATGTTGAGGTTGTTGTTGAATTTGTTGGTGTTTTTTCAATTTTGAGGTTGTTGGTGTTTTTCAATGTTGAGGTTGTTGTTGAATTTGATGGTGTTTTTCAATGTTGAGGTTGTTGGTGTTTTTCAATGTTGAGGTTGTTGTTGAATTTGTTGGTGTTTTTCAATGTTGAGGTTGTTGTTGTTTTTAATGTTGAGGTTGTTGTTGAATTTGTTGGTGTTTTTCAATGTTGAGGTTGTTGTTGTTTTTCAATGTTGAGGTTGTTGTTGAACTTGTTGGTGTTTTTCAATGTTGAAGTTGTTGTTGAATTTGTTGGTGTTTTTCAATGTTGAGGTTGTTTTTTTTTCAATGTTGAGGTTGTTGTTGAATTTGTTGGTGTTTTTCAATGTTGAGTTTGTTGTTGTTTTTCAATGTTGAGGTTGTTGTTGAATTTGTTGATGTTTTTCAATGTTGAGGTTGTTGTTGTTTTTCAATGTTGAGGTTGTTGTTGAATTTGTTGGTGTTTTTCAATGTTGAGGTTATTGGTGTTTTTCAATGTTGAGGTTGTTGTTGAATTTGTTGGTGTTTTTCAATGTTGAGGTTGTTGTTGTTTTTCAATGTTGAGGTTATTGTTGAATTTGTTGGTGTTCTTCAATGTTGAGGTTGTTGTTGTTTTTCAATGTTGAGGTTGTTGTTGAATTTGTTGGTGTTTTTCAATGTTGAGTTTGTTGTTGTTTTTCAATGTTGAGGTTGTTGTTGAATTTGTTGGTGTTTTTCAATGTTGAGGTTGTTGTTGTTTTTCAATGTTGAGGTTGTTGTTGAATTTGTTGGTGTTTTTCAATGTTGAGGTTGTTGTTGTTTTTCAATGTTGAGGTTGTTGTTGAATTTGTTGGTGTTTTTCAATGTTGAGGTTGTTGTTGAATTTGTTGGTGTTTTTCAATGTTGAGGTGGTTGTTGAATTTGTTGGTGATTTTCAATGTTGAGGTTGCTGTTGTTTTTCAATGTTGAGGTTGTTGTTGAGTTTGTTGGTGTTTTTCAATGTTGAGGTTGTTGTTGAATTTGTTGGTGTTTTTCAATGTTGAGGTTGTTGTTGAATTTGTTGGTGTTTTTCAATGTTGAGGTTGTTGTTGTTTTTAAATGTTGAGGTTGTTGTTGAATTTGTTGGTGTTTTTTCAATTTTGAGGTTGTTGGTGTTTTTCAATGTTGAGGTTGTTGTTGAATTTGATGGTGTTTTTCAATGTTGAGGTTGTTGGTGTTTTTCAATGTTGAGGTTGTTGTTGAATTTGTTGGTGTTTTTCAATGTTGAGGTTGTTGTTGTTTTTAATGTTGAGGTTGTTGTTTATTTGTTGGTGTTTTTCAATGTTGAGGTTGTTGTTGTTTTTCAATGTTGAGGTTGTTGTTGAACTTGTTGGTGTTTTTCAATGTTGAAGTTGTTGTTGAATTTGTTGGTGTTTTTCAATGTTGAGGTTGTTTTTTTTTCAATGTTGAGGTTGTTGTTGAATTTGTTGGTGTTTTTCAATGTTGAGTTTGTTGTTGTTTTTCAATGTTGAGGTTGTTGTTGAATTTGTTGATGTTTTTCAATGTTGAGGTTGTTGTTGTTTTTCAATGTTGAGGTTGTTGTTGAATTTGTTGGTGTTTTTCAATGTTGAGGTTATTGGTGTTTTTCAATGTTGAGGTTGTTGTTGAATTTGTTGGTGTTTTTCAATGCTGAGGTTGTTGTTGAATTTGTTGGTGTTTTTCAATGTTGAGGTTGTTGTTGTTTTTCAATGTTGAGGTTGTTGTTGAGTTTGTTGGTGTTTTTCAATGTTGAGGTTGTTGTTGAATTTGTTGGTGTTTTTCAATGTTGAGGTTGTTGTTGAATTTGTTGGTGTTTTTCAATGTTGAGGTTGTTGTTGAATTTGTTGGTGTTTTTCAATGTTGAGGTTGTTGTTGTTTTTCAGTGCTGAGGTTGTTGTTGAATTTGTTGGTGTTTTTCAATGTTGAGGTTGTTGTTGAATTTGTTGGTGTTTTTCAATGCTGAGGTTGTTGTTGTTTTTCAATGTTGAGGTTGTTGTTGAATTTGTTGGTGTTTTTCAATGTTGAGGTTGTTGTTGTTTTTCAATGTTGAGGTTGTTGTTGAATTTGTTGGTGTTTTTCAATGTTGAGGTTGTTGTTGAATTTGTTGGTGTTTTTCAATGTTGAGGTTGTTGTTGTTTTTCAATGTTGAGGTTATTGTTGAATTTGTTGGTGTTTTTCAATGTTGAGGTTGTTGTTGTTTTTCAATGTTGAGGTTGTTGTTGAATTTGTTGGTGTTTTTCAATGTTGAGTTTGTTGTTGTTTTTCAATGTTGAGGTTGTTGTTGAATTTGTTGGTGTTTTTCAATGTTGAGGTTGTTGTTGTTTTTCAATGTTGAGGTTGTTGTTGAATTTGTTGGTGTTGTTCCATGATGAGGTTGTTGTTGTTTTTCAAAGTTGAGGTTGTTGTTGAATTTGTTGGTGTTTTTCAATGTCGGGGTTGTTGTTGAATTTTATGGTGTTTTTCAATGTTGAATTTTTTGTTGAATTTGTTGGTGTTTTTCAATGTTGAGGTTGTTGTTTTTCAATATTGAGGTTGTTGTTGAATTTTTTGGCGTTATTAAATGTTGAGGTTGTTGTTGAATTTGTTGGTGTTTTCAATGTTGAGGTTGTTGTTGAATTTGTTGGTGTTTTTAAATGTTGAGGTTGTTGTTGTATTTGTTGGTGTTTGTCAATGTTGAGGTTGTTGTTGTTTTTCAATGTTGAGGTTGTTGTTGAATTTGTTGGTGTTTTTCAATGTTGAGGTTGTTGTTGTTTTTCAATGCTGAGGTTGTTGTTGAATTTGTTGGTGTTTTTCAATGTTGAGGTTGTTGTTGAATTTGTTGGTGTTTTTCAATGTTGAGGTTGTTGTTGTTTTTCAATGTTGAGGTTTTGTTGAATTTGTTGGTGTTCTTCAATGTTGAGGTTGTTGCTGTTTTTCAATGTTGAGGTTGTTGTTGAATTTGTTGGTGTTTTTCAATGTTGAGATTGTTGTTGTTTTTCAATGTTGAGGTTGTTGTTGAATTTGTTGGTGTTTTTCAATGTTGAGGTTGTTGTTGTTTTCCAATGTTGAGGTTGTTGTTGAATTTGTTGGTGCTTTTCAATGTTGAGGTTGTTGTTGAATTTGTTGGTGTTTTTCAATGTTGAGCTTGTTGTTGTTTTTCAATGTTGAGGTTATTGTTGAATTTGTTGGTGTTTTTCAATGTTGAGGTTGTTGTTGTTATTCAATGTTGAGGTTGTTGTTGAATTTGTTGGTGTTTTTCAATGTTGAGTTTGTTGTTGTTTTTCAATGTTGAGGTTGTTGTTGAATTTGTTGGTGTTTTTCAATGTTGAGGTTGTTGTTGTTTTTCAATGTTGAGGTTGTTGTTGAATTTGTTGGTGTTTTTCAATGTTGAGGTTGTTGTTGTTTTTCAATGTTGAGGTTGTTGTTGAATTTGTTGGTGTTTTTCAATGTTGAGGTTGTTGTTGAATTTGT
This sequence comes from Isurus oxyrinchus, assembly GCA_026770705.1. NCBI lineage: Eukaryota > Metazoa > Chordata > Chondrichthyes > Lamniformes > Lamnidae > Isurus > Isurus oxyrinchus. Next base: position 28,429 of record JANJGN010000602.1, read on the forward strand.
TGGTGTTTTTCAATGTTGAGGTGGTTGTTGAATTTGTTGGTGTTTTTCAATGTTGAGGTTGCTGTTGTTTTTCAATGTTGAGGTTGTTGTTGAGTTTGTTGGTGTTTTTCAATGTTGAGGTTGTTGTTGAATTTGTTGGTGTTTTTCAATGTTGAGGTTGTTGTTGAATTTGTTGGTGTTTTTCAATGTTGAGGTTGTTGTTGTTTTTAAATGTTGAGGTTGTTGTTGAATTTGTTGGTGTTTTTCAATGTTGAGTTTGTTGTTGTTTTTCAATGTTGAGGTTGTTGTTGAATTTGTTGGTGTTTTTCAATGTTGAGGTTGTTGTTGTTTTTCAATGTTGAGGTTGTTGTTGAATTTGTTGGTGTTGTTCCATGATGAGGTTGTTGTTGTTTTTCAAAGTTGAGGTTGTTGTTGAATTTGTTGGTGTTTTTCAATGTCGGGGTTGTTGTTGAATTTTATGGTGTTTTTCAATGTTGAATTTTTTGTTGAATTTGTTGGTGTTTTTCAATGTTGAGGTTGTTGTTTTTCAATATTGAGGTTGTTGTTGAATTTTTTGGCGTTATTAAATGTTGAGGTTGTTGTTGAATTTGTTGGTGTTTTCAATGTTGAGGTTGTTGTTGAATTTGTTGGTGTTTTTAAATGTTGAGGTTGTTGTTGTATTTGTTGGTGTTTGTCAATGTTGAGGTTGTTGTTGTTTTTCAATGTTGAGGTTGTTGTTGAATTTGTTGGTGTTTTTCAATGTTGAGGTTGTTGTTGTTTTTCAATGCTGAGGTTGTTGTTGAATTTGTTGGTGTTTTTCAATGTTGAGGTTGTTGTTGAATTTGTTGGTGTTTTTCAATGTTGAGGTTGTTGTTGTTTTTCAATGTTGAGGTTTTGTTGAATTTGTTGGTGTTCTTCAATGTTGAGGTTGTTGCTGTTTTTCAATGTTGAGGTTGTTGTTGAATTTGTTGGTGTTTTTCAATGTTGAGATTGTTGTTGTTTTTCAATGTTGAGGTTGTTGTTGAATTTGTTGGTGTTTTTCAATGTTGAGGTTGTTGTTGTTTTCCAATGTTGAGGTTGTTGTTGAATTTGTTGGTGCTTTTCAATGTTGAGGTTGTTGTTGAATTTGTTGGTGTTTTTCAATGTTGAGCTTGTTGTTGTTTTTCAATGTTGAGGTTATTGTTGAATTTGTTGGTGTTTTTCAATGTTGAGGTTGTTGTTGTTATTCAATGTTGAGGTTGTTGTTGAATTTGTTGGTGTTTTTCAATGTTGAGTTTGTTGTTGTTTTTCAATGTTGAGGTTGTTGTTGAATTTGTTGGTGTTTTTCAATGTTGAGGTTGTTGTTGTTTTTCAATGTTGAGGTTGTTGTTGAATTTGTTGGTGTTTTTCAATGTTGAGGTTGTTGTTGTTTTTCAATGTTGAGGTTGTTGTTGAATTTGTTGGTGTTTTTCAATGTTGAGGTTGTTGTTGAATTTGTTGGTGTTTTTCAATGTTGAGGTGGTTGTTGAATTTGTTGGTGTTTTTCAATGTTGAGGTTGCTGTTGTTTTTCAATGTTGAGGTTGTTGTTGAGTTTGTTGGTGTTTTTCAATGTTGAGGTTGTTGTTGAATTTGTTGGTGTTTTTCAATGTTGAGGTTGTTGTTGAATTTGTTGGTGTTTTTCAATGTTGAGGTTGTTGTTGTTTTTAAATGTTGAGGTTGTTGTTGAATTTGTTGGTGTTTTTTCAATTTTGAGGTTGTTGGTGTTTTTCAATGTTGAGGTTGTTGTTGAATTTGATGGTGTTTTTCAATGTTGAGGTTGTTGGTTTTTTTCAATGTTGAGGTTGTTGTTGAATTTGTTGGTGTTTTTCAATGTTGAGGTTGCTGTTTTTCAATGTTGAGGTTGTTGTTGAACTTGTTGGTGTTTTTCAATGTTGAAGTTGTTGTTGAATTTGTTGGTGTTTTTCAATGTTGAGGTTGTTTTTTTCTCAATGTTGAGGTTGTTGTTGAATTTGTTGGTGTTTTTCAATGTTGAGTTTGTTGTTGTTTTTCAATGTTGAGGTTGTTGTTGAATTTGTTGGTGTTTTTCAATGTTGAGGTTGTTGTTGTTTTTCAATGTTGAGGTTGTTGTTGAATTTGTTGGTGTTTTTCAATGTTGAGGTTGTTTTTGTTTTTCACTGTTGAGGTTGTTGTTGAATTTGTTGGTGTTTTTCAATGTTGAGGTTGTTGTTGTTTTTCAATGTTGAGGTTGTTGTTGAATTTGTTGGTGCTTTTCAATGTTGAGGTTGTTGTTGAATTTGTTGGTGTTTTTCAATGTTGATGTTGTTGTTGTTTTTCAATGTTGAGGTTGTTGTTGAATTTGTTGGTGTTCTTCAATGTTGAGTTTGTTGTTGAATTTGTTGGTGTTTTTCAATGTTGAGGTTGTTGTTGAATTTGTTGGTGTTTTTCAATGTTGAGGTTGTTGTTGAATTTGTTGGTGTTTTTCAATGTTGAGGTTGTTGCTCTTTTTCAATGTTGAGGTTGTTGTTGAATTTGTTGGTGTTTTTCAATGCTGAGATTGTTGTTGTTTTTCAATGTTGAGGTTGTTGTTGAATTTGTTGTTGTTTTTCAATTTCGAGGTTGTTGTTGAATTTGTTGGTGTTTTTCAATGTTGAAGTTGTTGTTGAATTTGTTGGTGTTTTTCAATGTTGAGGTTGTTGTTGTTTTTCAATGTTGAGGTTGTTGTTGAATTTGTTGGTGTTTTTCAATGTTGAGGTTGTTGTTGTTTTTCAATGCTGAGGTTGTTGTTGAATTTGTTGGTGTTTTTCAATGTTGAGGTTGTTGTTGAATTTGATGGTGTTTTTCAATGCTGAGGTTGTTGTTGTTTTTCAATGTTGAGGTTGTTGTTGAATTTGTTGGTGTTTTTCAATGTTGAGGTTGTTGTTGTTTTTCAATGTTGAGGTTGTTGTTGAATTTGTTGGTGTTTTTCAATGTTGAGTTTGTTGTTGTTTTTCAATGTTGAGGTTGTTGTTGAATTTGTTGGTGTTTTTCAATGTTGAGGTTGTTGTTGTTTTTCAATGTTGAGGTTGTTGTTGAATTTGTTGGTGTTTTTCAATGTTGAGGTTGTTGTTGTTTTTCAATGTTGAGGTTGTTGTTGAATTTGTTGGTGTTTTTCAATGTTGAGGTTGTTGTTGTTTTCCAATGTTGAGGTTGTTGTTGAATTTGTTGGTGCTTTTCAATGTTGAGGTTGTTGTTGAATTTGTTGGTGTTTTTCAATGTTGAGCTTGTTGTTGTTTTTCAATGTTGAGGTTATTGTTGAATTTGTTGGTGTTTTTCAATGTTGAGGTTGTTGTTGTTTTTCAATGTTGAGGTTGTTGTTGAATTTGTTGGTGTTTTTCAATGTTGAGTTTGTTGTTGTTTTTCAATGTTGAGGTTGTTGTTGAATTTGTTGGTGTTTTTCAATGTTGAGGTTGTTGTTGTTTTTCAATGTTGAGGTTGTTGTTGAATTTGTTGGTGTTTTTCAATGTTGAGGTTGTTGTTGTTTTTCAATGTTGAGGTTGTTGTTGAATTTGTTGGTGTTTTTCAATGTTGAGGTTGTTGTTGAATTTGTTGGTGTTTTTCAATGTTGAGCTGGTTGTTGAATTTGTTGGTGTTTTTCAATGTTGAGGTTGCTGTTGTTTTTCAATGTTGAGGTTGTTGTTGAGTTTGTTGGTGTTTTTCAATGTTGAGGTTGTTGTTGAATTTGTTGGTGTTTTTCAATGTTGAGGTTGTTGTTGAATTTGTTGGTGTTTTTCAATGTTGAGGTTGTTGTTGTTTTTAAATGTTGATGTTGTTGTTGAATTTGTTGGTGTTTTTTCAATTTTGAGGTTGTTGGTGTTTTTCAATGTTGAGGTTGTTGTTGAATGTGATGGTGTTTTTCAATGTTGAGGTTGTTGGTGTTTTTCAATGTTGAGGTTGTTGTTGAATTTGTTGGTGTTTTTCAATGTTGAGGTTGTTGTTGTTTTTAATGTTGAGGTTGTTGTTGAATTTGTTGGTGTTTTTCAATGTTGAGGTTGTTGTTTTTCAATGTTGAGGTTGTTGTTGAACTTGTTGGTGTTTTTCAATGTTGAAGTTGTTGTTGAATTTGTTGGTGTTTTTCAATGTTGAGGTTGTTTTTTTCTCAATGTTGAGGTTGTTGTTGAATTTGTTGGTGTTTTTCAATGTTGAGTTTGTTGTTGTTTTTCAATGTTGAGGTTGTTGTTGAATTTGTTGGTGTTTTTCAATGTTGAGGTTGTTGTTGTTTTTCAATGTTGAGGTTGTTGTTGAATTTGTTGGTGTTTTTCAATGTTGAGATTGTTTTTGTTTTTCACTGTTGAGGTTGTTGTTGAATTTGTTGGTGTTTTTCAATGTTGAGGTTGTGGTTGTTTTTCAATGTAGAGGTTGTTGTTGAATTTGTTGGTGCTTTTCAATGTTGAGGTTGTTGTTGAATTTGTTGGTGTTTTTCAATGTTGATGTTGTTGTTGTTTTTCAATGTTGAGGTTGTTGTTGAATTTGTTGGTGTTTTTCAATGTTGAGTTTGTTGTTGAATTTGTTGGTGTTTTTCAATGTTGAGGTTGTTGTTGAATTTGTTGGTGTTTTTCAATGTTGAGGTTGTTGAATTTGTTGGTGTTTTTCAATGTTGAGGTTGTTGCTGTTTTTCAATGTTGAGGTTGTTGTTGAATTTGTTGGTGTTTTTCAATGCTGAGATTGTTGTTGTTTTTCAATGTTGAGGTTGTTGTTGAATTTGTTGGTGTTTTTCAATTTCGAGGTTGTTGTTGAATTTGTTGGTGTTTTTCAATGTTGAAGTTGTTGTTGAATTTGTTGGTGTTTTTCAATGTTGAGGTTGTTGTTGTTTTTCAATGTTGAGGTTGTTGTTGAAATTGTTGGTGTTTTTCAATGTTGAGGTTGTTGTTGTTTTTCAATGCTGAGGTTGTTGTTGAATTTGTTGGTGTTTTTCAATGTTGAGGTTGTTGTTGAATTTGATGGTGTTTTTCAATGCTGAGGTTGTTGTTGTTTTTCAATGTTGAGGTTGTTGTTGAATTTGTTGGTGTTTTTCAATGTTGAGGTTGTTGTTGTTTTTCAATGTTGAGGTTGTTGTTGAATTTGTTGGTGCTTTTCTATGTTGAGGTTGTTGTTGAATTTGTTGGTGTTTTTCAATGTTGAGCTTGTTGTTGTTTTTCAATGTTGAGGTTATTGTTGAATTTGTTGGTGTTTTTCAATGTTGAGGTTGTTGTTGTTTTTCAATGTTGAGGTTGTTGTTGAATTTGTTGGTGTTTTTCAATGTTGAGTTTGTTGTTGTTTTTCAATGTTGAGGTTGTTGTTGAATTTGTTGGTGTTTTTCAATGTTGAGGTTGTTGTTGTTTTTCAATGTTGAGGTTGTTGTTGAATTTATTGGTGTTTTTCAATGTTGAGGTTGTTGTTGTTTTTCAATGTTGAGGTTGTTGTTGAATTTGTTGGTGTTTTTCAATGTTGAGGTTGTTGTTGAATTTGTTGGTGTTTTTCAATGTTGAGGTGGTTGTTGAATTTGTTGGTGATTTTCAATGTTGAGGTTGCTGTTGTTTTTCAATGTTGAGGTTGTTGTTGAGTTTGTTGGTGTTTTTCAATGTTGAGGTTGTTGTTGAATTTGTTGGTGTTTTTCAATGTTGAGGTTGTTGTTGAATTTGTTGGTGTTTTTCAATGTTGAGGTTGTTGTTGTTTTTAAATGTTGAGGTTGTTGTTGAATTTGTTGGTGTTTTTCAATGTTGAGTTTGTTGTTGTTTTTCAATGTTGAGGTTGTTGTTGAATTTGTTGGTGTTTTTCAATGTTGAGGTTGTTGTTGTTTTTCAATGTTGAGGTTGTTGTTGAATTTGTTGGTGTTTTTCCATGATGAGGTTGTTGTTGTTTTTCAAAGTTGAGGTTGTTGTTGAATTTGTTGGTGTTTTTCAATGTCGGGGTTGTTGTTGAATTTTATGGTGTTTTTCAATGTTGAATTTTTTGTTGAATTTGTTGGTGTTTTTCAATGTTGAGGTTGTTGTTTTTCAATATTGAGGTTGTTGTTGAATTTTTTGGCGTTATTAAATGTTGAGGTTGTTGTTGAATTTGTTGGTGTTTTCAATGTTGAGGTTGTTGTTGAATTTGTTGGTGTTTTTAAATGTTGAGGTTGTTGTTGTATTTGTTGGTGTTTGTCAATGTTGAGGTTGTTGTTGTTTTTCAATGTTGAGGTTGTTGTTGAATTTGTTGGTGTTTTTCAATGTTGAGGTTGTTGTTGTTTTTCAATGCTGAGGTTGTTGTTGAATTTGTTGGTGTTTTTCAATGTTGAGGTTGTTGTTGAATTTGTTGGTGTTTTTCAATGTTGAGGTTGTTGTTGTTTTTCAATGTTGAGGTTTTGTTGAATTTGTTGGTGTTCTTCAATGTTGAGGTTGTTGCTGTTTTTCAATGTTGAGGTTGTTGTTGAATTTGTTGGTGTTTTTCAATGTTGAGATTGTTGTTGTTTTTCAATGTTGAGGTTGTTGTTGAATTTGTTGGTGTTTTTCAATGTTGAGGTTGTTGTTGTTTTCCAATGTTGAGGTTGTTGTTGAATTTGTTGGTGCTTTTCAATGTTGAGGTTGTTGTTGAATTTGTTGGTGTTTTTCAATGTTGAGCTTGTTGTTGTTTTTCAATGTTGAGGTTATTGTTGAATTTGTTGGTGTTTTTCAATGTTGAGGTTGTTGTTGTTATTCAATGTTGAGGTTGTTGTTGAATTTGTTGGTGTTTTTCAATGTTGAGTTTGTTGTTGTTTTTCAATGTTGAGGTTGTTGTTGAATTTGTTGGTGTTTTTCAATGTTGAGGTTGTTGTTGTTTTTCAATGTTGAGGTTGTTGTTGAATTTGTTGGTGTTTTTCAATGTTGAGGTTGTTGTTGTTTTTCAATGTTGAGGTTGTTGTTGAATTTGTTGGTGTTTTTCAATGTTGAGGTTGTTGTTGAATTTGTTGGTGTTTTTCAATGTTGAGGTTGTTGTTGAATTTGTTGGTGTTTTTCAATGTTGAGGTTGTTGTTGTTTTTAAATGTTGAGGTTGTTGTTGAATTTGTTGGTGTTTTTTCAATTTTGAGGTTGTTGGTGTTTTTCAATGTTGAGGTTGTTGTTGAATTTGATGGTGTTTTTCAATGTTGAGGTTGTTGGTTTTTTTCAATGTTGAGGTTGTTGTTGAATTTGTTGGTGTTTTTCAATGTTGAGGTTGTTGTTTTTCAATGTTGAGGTTGTTGTTGAACTTGTTGGTGTTTTTCAATGTTGAAGTTGTTGTTGAATTTGTTGGTGTTTTTCAATGTTGAGGTTGTTTTTTTCTCAATGTTGAGGTTGTTGTTGAATTTGTTGGTGTTTTTCAATGTTGAGTTTGTTGTTGTTTTTCAATGTTGAGGTTGTTGTTGAATTTGTTGGTGTTTTTCAATGTTGAGGTTGTTGTTGAATTTTATGGTGTTTTTCAATGTTGAATTTTTTGTTGAATTTGTTGGTGTTTTTCAATGTTGAGGTTGTTGTTTTTCAATATTGAGGTTGTTGTTGAATTTTTTGGCGTTATTAAATGTTGAGGTTGTTGTTGAATTTGTTGGTGTTTTCAATGTTGAGGTTGTTGTTGAATTTGTTGGTGTTTTTAAATGTTGAGGTTGTTGTTGTATTTGTTGGTGTTTGTCAATGTTGAGGTTGTTGTTGTTTTTCAATGTTGAGGTTGTTGTTGAATTTGTTGGTGTTTTTCAATGTTGAGATTGTTGTTGTTTTTCAATGCTGAGGTTGTTGTTGAATTTGTTGGTGTTTTTCAATGTTGAGGTTGTTGTTGAATTTGTTGGTGTTTTTCAATGTTGAGGTTGTTGTTGTTTTTCAATGTTGAGGTTGTTGTTGAATTTGTTGGTGTTCTTCAATGTTGAGGTTGTTGCTGTTTTTCAATGTTGAGGTTGTTGTTGAATTTGTTGGTGTTTTTCAATGTTGAGATTGTTGTTCTTTTTCAATGTGGAGGTTGTTGTTGAATTTGTTGGTGTTTTTCAATGTTGAGGTTGTTGTTGTTTTCCAATGTTGAGGTTGTTGTTGAATTTGTTGGTGCTTTTCAATGTTGAGGTTGTTGTTGAATTTGTTGGTGTTTTTCAATGTTGAGCTTGTTGTTGTTTTTCAATGTTGAGGTTATTGTTGAATTTGTTGGTGTTTTTCAATGTTGAGGTTGTTGTTGTTTTTCAATGTTGAGGTTGTTGTTGAATTTGTTGGTGTTTTTCAATGTTGAGTTTGTTGTTGTTTTTCAATGTTGAGGTTGTTGTTGAATTTGTTGGTGTTTTTCAATGTTGAGGTTGTTGTTGTTTTTCAATGTTGAGGTTGTTGTTGAATTTGTTGGTGTTTTTCAATGTTGAGGTTGTTGTTGTTTTTCAATGTTGAGGTTGTTGTTGAATTTGTTGGTGTTTTTCAATGTTGAGGTTGTTGTTGAATTTGTTGGTGTTTTTCCATGATGAGGTTGTTGTTGTTTTTCAAAGTTGATGTTGTTGTTGAATTTGTTGGTGTTTTTCAATGTCGGGGTTGTTGTTGAATTTTATGGTGTTTTTCAATGTTGAATTTTTTGTTGAATTTGTTGGTGTTTTTCAATGTTGAGGTTGTTGTTGTTTTTCAATGTTGAGGTTGTTGTTGAATTTGTTGGTGTTTTTCAATGTTGAGGTTGTTGTTTTTCAATATTGAGGTTGTTGTTGAATTTTTTGGCGTTATTAAATGTTGAGGTTGTTGTTGAATTTGTTGGTGTTTTCAATGTTGAGGTTGTTGTTGAATTTGTTGGTGTTTTTAAATGTTGAGGTTGTTGTTGTATTTGTTGGTGTTTGTCAATGTTGAGGTTGTTGTTGTTTTTCAATGTTGAGGTTGTTGTTGAATTTGTTGGTGTTTTTCAATGTTGAGGTTGTTGTTGTTTTTCAATGCTGAGGTTGTTGTTGAATTTGTTGGTGTTTTTCAATGTTGAGGTTGTTGTTGAATTTGTTGGTGTTTTTCAATGTTGAGGTTGTTGTTGTTTTTCAATGTTGAGGTTGTTGTTGAATTTGTTGGTGTTCTTCAATGTTGAGGTTGTTGCTGTTTTTCAATGTTGAGGTTGTTGTTGAATTTGTTGGTGTTTTTCAATGTTGAGATTGTTGTTGTTTTTCAATGTGGAGGTTGTTGTTGAATTTGTTGGTGTTTTTCAATGTTGAGGTTGTTGTTGTTTTCCAATGTTGAGGTTGTTGTTGAATTTGTTGGTGCTTTTCAATGTTGAGGTTGTTGTTGAATTTGTTGGTGTTTTTCAATGTTGAGCTTGTTGTTGTTTTTCAATGTTGAGGTTATTGTTGAATTTGTTGGTGTTTTTCAATGTTGAGGTTGTTGTTGTTTTTCAATGTTGAGGTTGTTGTTGAATTTGTTGGTGTTTTTCAATGTTGAGTTTGTTGTTGTTTTTCAATGTTGAGGTTGTTGTTGAATTTGTTGGTGTTTTTCAATGTTGAGGTTGTTGTTGTTTTTCAATGTTGAGGTTGTTGTTGAATTTGTTGGTGTTTTTCAATGTTGAGGTTGTTGTTGTTTTTCAATGTTGAGGTTGTTGTTGAATTTGTTGGTGTTTTTCAATGTTGAGGTTGTTGTTGAATTTGTTGGTGTTTTTCAATGTTGAGGTGGTTGTTGAATTTGTTGGTGTTTTTCAATGTTGAGGTTGCTGTTGTTTTTCAATGTTGAGGTTGTTGTTGAGTTTGTTGGTGTTTTTCAATGTTGAGGTTGTTGTTGAATTTGTTGGTGTTTTTCAATGTTGAGGTTGTTGTTGAATTTGTTGGTGTTTTTCAATGTTGAGGTTGTTGTTGTTTTTAAATGTTGAGGTTGTTGTTGAATTTGTTGGTGTTTTTTCAATTTTGAGGTTGTTGGTGTTTTTCAATGTTGAGGTTGTAGTTGAATTTGATGGTGTTTTTCAATGTTGAGGTTGTTGGTGTATTTCAATGTTGAGGTTGTTGTTGTATTTGTTGGTGTTTTTCAATGTTGAGGTTGTTGTTGTTTTTAATGTTGAGGTTGTTGTTGAATTTGTTGGTGTTTTTCAATGTTGAGGTTGTTGTTTTTCAATGTTGAGGTTGTTGTTGAACTTGTTGGTGTTTTTCAATGTTGAAGTTGTTGTTGAATTTGTTGGTGTTTTTCAATGTTGAGGTTGTTTTTTTCTCAATGTTGAGGTTGTTGTTGAATTTGTTGGTGTTTTTCAATGTTGAGTTTGTTGTTGTTTTTCAATGTTGAGGTTGTTGTTGAATTTGTTGGTGTTTTTCAATGTTGAGGTTGTTGTTTTTCAATGTTGAGGTTGTTGTTGAATTTGTTGGTGTTTGTCAATGTTGAGGTTATTGGTGTTTGTCAATGTTGAGGTTGTTGTTGAATTTGTTGGTGTTTTTCAATGCTGAGGTTGTTGTTGAATTTGTTGGTGTTTTTCAATGTTGAGGTTGTTGTTGTTTTTCAATGTTGAGGTTTTTGTTGAGTTTGTTGGTGTTTTTCAATGTTGAGGTTGTTGTTGAATTTGTTGGTGTTTTTCAATGTTGAGGTTGTTGTTGAATTTGTTGGTGTTTTTCAATGTTGAGGTTGTTGTTGAATTTGTTGGTGTTTTTCAATGTTGAGGTTGTTGTTGTTTTTCAGTGCTGAGGTTGTTGTTGAATTTGTTGGTGTTTTTCAATGTTGAGGTTGTTGTTGAATTTGTTGGTGTTTTTCAATGCTGAGGTTGTTGTTGTTTTTCAATGTTGAGGTTGTTGTTGAATTTGTTGGTGTTTTTCAATGTTGAGGTTGTTGTTGTTTTTCAATGTTGAGGTTGTTGTTGAATTTGTTGGTGTTTTTCAATGTTGAGGTTGTTGTTGAATTTGTTGGTGTTTTTCAATGTTGAGGTTGTTGTTGTTTTTCAATGTTGAGGTTATTGTTGAATTTGTTGGTGTTTTTCAATGTTGAGGTTGTTGTTGTTTTTCAATGTTGAGGTTGTTGTTGAATTTGTTGGTGTTTTTCAATGTTGAGTTTGTTGTTGTTTTTCAATGTTGAGGTTGTTGTTGAATTTGTTGGTGTTTTTCAATGTTGAGGTTGTTGTTGTTTTTCAATGTTGAGGTTGTTGTTGAATTTGTTGGTGTTTTTCCATGATGAGGTTGTTGTTGTTTTTCAAAGTTGAGGTTGTTGTTGAATTTGTTGGTGTTTTTCAATGTCGGGGTTGTTGTTGAATTTTATGGTGTTTTTCAATGTTGAATTTTTTGTTGAATTTGTTGGTGTTTTTCAATGTTGAGGTTGTTGTTTTTCAATATTGAGGTTGTTGTTGAATTTTTTGGCGTTATTAAATGTTGAGGTTGTTGTTGAATTTGTTGGTGTTTTCAATGTTGAGGTTGTTGTTGAATTTGTTGGTGTTTTTAAATGTTGAGGTTGTTGTTGTATTTGTTGGTGTTTGTCAATGTTGAGGTTGTTGTTGTTTTTCAATGTTGAGGTTGTTGTTGAATTTGTTGGTGTTTTTCAATGTTGAGGTTGTTGTTGTTTTTCAATGCTGAGGTTGTTGTTGAATTTGTTGGTGTTTTTCAATGTTGAGTTTGTTGTTGAATTTGTTGGTGTTTTTCAATGTTGAGGTTGTTGTTGTTTTTCAATGTTGAGGTTGTTGTTGAATTTTTTGGTGTTCTTCAATGTTGAGGTTGTTGCTGTTTTTCAATGTTGAGGTTGTTGTTGAATTTGTTGGTGTTTTTCAATGTTGAGATTGTTGTTGTTTTTCAATGTTGAGGTTGTTGTTGAATTTGTTGGTGTTTTTCAATTTCGAGGTTGTTGTTGAATTTGTTGGTGTTTTTCAATGTTGAAGTTGTTGTTGAATTTGTTGGTGTTTTTCAATGTTGAGGTTGTTGTTGTTTTTCAATGTTGAGGTTGTTGTTGAATTTGTTGGTGTTTTTCAATGTTGAGGTTGTTGTTGTTTTTCAATGTTGAGGTTGTTGTTGAACTTGTTGGTGTTTTTCAATGTTGAAGTTGTTGTTGAATTTGTTGGTGTTTTTCAATGTTGAGGTTGTTTTTTTCTCAATGTTGAGGTTGTTGTTGAATTTGTTGGTGTTTTTCAATGTTGAGTTTGTTGTTGTTTTTCAATGTTGAGGTTGTTGTTGAATTTGTTGGTGTTTTTCAATGTTGAGGTTGTTGTTGTTTTTCAATGTTGAGGTTGTTGTTGAATTTGTTGGTGTTTGTCAATGTTGAGGTTATTGGTGTTTGTCAATGTTGAGGTTGTTGTTGAATTTGTTGGTGTTTATCAATGCTGAGGTTGTTGTTGAATTTGTTGGTGTTTTTCAATGTTGAGGTTGTTGTTGTTTTTCAATGTTGAGGTTTTTGTTGAGTTTGTTGGTGTTTTTCAATGTTGAGGTTGTTGTTGAATTTGTTGGTGTTTTTCAATGTTGAGGTTGTTGTTGAATTTGTTGGTGTTTTTCAATGTTGAGGTTGTTGTTGAATTTGTTGGTGTTTTTCAATGTTGAGGTTGTTGTTGTTTTTCAGTGCTGAGGTTGTTGTTGAATTTGTTGGTGTTTTTCAATGTTGAGGTTGTTGTTGAATTTGTTGGTGTTTTTCAATGCTGAGGTTGTTGTTGTTTTTCAATGTTGAGGTTGTTGTTGAATTTGTTGGTGTTTTTCAATGTTGAGGTTGTTGTTGTTTTTCAATGTTGAGGTTGTTGTTGAATTTGTTGGTGTTTTTCAATGTTGAGGTTGTTGTTGAATTTGTTGGTGTTTTTCAATGTTGAGGTTGTTGTTGTTTTTCAATGTTGAGGTTATTGTTGAATTTGTTGGTGTTTTTCAATGTTGAGGTTGTTGTTGTTTTTCAATGTTGAGGTTGTTGTTGAATTTGTTGGTGTTTTTCAATGTTGAGTTTGTTGTTGTTTTTCAATGTTGAGGTTGTTGTTGAATTTGTTGGTGTTTTTCAATGTTGAGGTTGTTGTTGTTTTTCAATGTTGAGGTTGTTGTTGAATTTGTTGGTGTTTTTCCATGATGAGGTTGTTGTTGTTTTTCAAAGTTGAGGTTGTTGTTGAATTTGTTGGTGTTTTTCAATGTCGGGGTTGTTGTTGAATTTTATGGTGTTTTTCAATGTTGAATTTTTTGTTGAATTTGTTGGTGTTTTTCAATGTTGAGGTTGTTGTTTTTCAATATTGAGGTTGTTGTTGAATTTTTTGGCGTTATTAAATGTTGAGGTTGTTGTTGAATTTGTTGGTGTTTTCAATGTTGAGGTTGTTGTTGAATTTGTTGGTGTTTTTAAATGTTGAGGTTGTTGTTGTATTTGTTGGTGTTTGTCAATGTTGAGGTTGTTGTTGTTTTTCAATGTTGAGGTTGTTGTTGAATTTGTTGGAGTTTTTCAATGTTGAGGTTGTTGTTGTTTTTCAATGCTGAGGTTGTTGTTGAATTTGTTGGTGTTTTTCAATGTTGAGGTTGTTGTTGAATTTGTTGGTGTTTTTCAATGTTGAGGTTGTTGTTGTTTTTCAATGTTGAGGTTGTTGTTGAATTTGTTGGTGTTCTTCAATGTTGAGGTTGTTGCTGTTTTTCAATGTTGAGGTTGTTGTTGAATTTGTTGGTGTTTTTCAATGTTGAGATTGTTGTTGTTTTTCAATGTTGAGGTTGTTGTTGAATTTGTTGGTGTTTTTCAATTTCGAGGTTGTTGTTGAATTTGTTGGTGTTTTTCAATGTTGAAGTTGTTGTTGAATTTGTTGGTGTTTTTCAATGTTGAGGTTGTTGTTGTTTTTCAATGTTGAGGTTGTTGTTGAATTTGTTGGTGTTTTTCAATGTTGAGGTTGTTGTTGTTTTTCAATGTTGAGGTTGTTGTTGAATTTGTTGGTGTTTTTCAATGTTGAGGTTGTTGTTGAATTTGATGGTGTTTTTCAATGCTGAGGTTGTTGTTGTTTTTCAATGTTGTGGTTGTTGTTGAATTTGTTGGTGTTTTTCAATGTTGAGGTTGTTGTTGTTTTTCAATGTTGAGGTTGTTGTTGAAATTGTTGGTGTTTTTCAATGTTGAGGTTGTTGTTGAATTTGTTGGTGTTTTTCAATGTTGAGGTTGTTGGTGTTTTTCAATGTTGAGGTTATTGTTGAATTTGTTGGTGTTTTTCAATGTTGAGGTTGTTGTTGTTTTTCAATGTTGAGGTTGTTGTTGAATTTGTTGGTGTTTTTCAATGTTGAGTTTGTTGTTGTTTTTCAATGTTGAGGTTGTTGTTGAATTTGTTGGTGTTTTTCAATGTTGAGGTTGTTGTTGTTTTTCAATGTTGAGGTTGTTGTTGAATTTGTTTGTGTTTTTCAATGTTGAGGTTGTTGTTGTTTTTCAATGTTGAGGTTGTTGTTGAATTTGTTGGTGTTTTTCAATGTTGAGGTTGTTGTTGAATTTGTTGGTGTTTTTCAATGTTGAGGTGGTTGTTGAATTTGTTGGTGTTTTTCAATGTAGAGGTTGCTGTTGTTTTTCAATGTTGAGGTTGTTGTTGAGTTTGTTGGTGTTTTTCAATGTTGAGGTTGTTGTTGAATTTGTTTGTGTTTTTCAATGTTGAGGTTGTTGTTGAATTTGTTGGTGTTTTTCAATGTTGAGGTTGTTGTTGTTTTTCAATGTTGAGGTTGTTGTTGAGTTTGTTGGTGTTTTTCAATGTTGAGTTTGTTGTTGAGTTTGTTGGTGTTTTTCAATGTTGAGGTTGTTGTTGAATTTGTTGGTGTTTTTTCAATTTTGAGGTTGTTGGTGTTTTTCAATGTTGAGGTTGTTGTTGAATTTGATGGTGTTTTTCAATGTTGAGGTTGTTGGTGTTTTTCAATGTTGAGGTTGTTGTTGAATTTGTTGGTGTTTTTCAATGTTGAGGTTGTTGTTGTTTTTAATGTTGAGGTTGTTGTTGAATTTGTTGGTGTTTTTCAATGTTGAGGTTGTTGTTTTTCAATGTTGAGGTTGTTGTTGAACTTGTTGGTGTTTTTCAATGTTGCAGTTGTTGTTGAATTTGTTGGTGTTTTTCAATGTTGAGGTTGTTTTTTTCTCAATGTTGAGGTTGTTGTTGAATTTGTTGGTGTTTTTCAATGTTGAGTTTGTTGTTGTTTTTCAATGTTGAGGTTGTTGTTGAATTTGTTGGTGTTTTTCAATGTTGAGGTTGTTGTTGTTTTTCAATGTTGAGGTTGTTGTTGAATTTGTTGGTGTTTTTCAATGTTGAGGTTATTGGTGTTTTTCAATGTTGAGGTTGTTGTTGAATTTGTTGGTGTTTTTCAATGCTGAGGTTGTTGTTGAATTTGTTGGTGTTTTTCAATGTTGAGGTTGTTGTTGTTTTTCAATGTTGAGGTTGTTGTTGAGTTTGTTGGTGTTTTTCAATGTTGAGGTTGTTGTTGAATTTGTTGGTGTTTTTCAATGTTGAGGTTGTTGTTGAATTTGTTGGTGTTTTTCAATGTTGAGGTTGTTGTTGAATTTGTTGGTGTTTTTCAATGTTGAGGTTGTTGTTGTTTTTCAGTGCTGAGGTTGTTGTTGAATTTGTTGGTGTTTTTCAATGTTGAGGTTGTTGTTGAATTTGTTGGTGTTTTTCAATGCTGAGGTTGTTGTTGTTTTTCAATGTTGAGGTTGTTGTTGAATTTGTTGGTGTTTTTCAATGTTGAGGTTGTTGTTGTTTTTCAATGTTGAGGTTGTTGTTGAATTTGTTGGTGTTTTTCAATGTTGAGGTTGTTGTTGAATTTGTTGGTGTTTTTCAATGTTGAGGTTGTTGTTGTTTTTCAATGTTGAGGTTATTGTTGAATTTGTTGGTGTTTTGCAATGTTGAGGTTGTTGTTGTTTTTCAATGTTGAGGTTGTTGTTGAATTTGTTGGTGTTTTTCAATGTTGAGTTTGTTGTTGTTTTTCAATGTTGAGGTTGTTGTTGAATTTGTTGGTGTTTTTCAATGTTGAGGTTGTTGTTGTTTTTCAATGTTGAGGTTGTTGTTGAATTTGTTGGTGTTTTTCCATGATGAGGTTGTTGTTGTTTTTCAAAGTTGAGGTTGTTGTTGAATTTGTTGGTGTTTTTCAATGTCGGGGTTGTTGTTGAATTTTATGGTGTTTTTCAATGTTGAATTTTTTGTTGAATTTGTTGGTGTTTTTCAATGTTGAGGTTGTTGTTTTTCAATATTGAGGTTGTTGTTGAATTTTTTGGCGTTATTAAATGTTGAGGTTGTTGTTGAATTTGTTGGTGTTTTCAATGTTGAGGTTGTTGTTGAATTTGTTGGTGTTTTTAAATGTTGAGGTTGTTGTTGTATTTGTTGGTGTTTGTCAATGTTGAGGTTGTTGTTGTTTTTCAATGTTGAGGTTGTTGTTGAATTTGTTGGTGTTTTTCAATGTTGAGGTTGTTGTTGTTTTTCAATGCTGAGGTTGTTGTTGAATTTGTTGGTGTTTTTCAATGTTGAGGTTGTTGTTGAATTTGTTGGTGTTTTTCAATGTTGAGGTTGTTGTTGTTTTTCAATGTTGAGGTTGTTGTTGAATTTGTTGGTGTTCTTCAATGTTGAGGTTGTTGCTGTTTTTCAATGTTGAGGTTGTTGTTGAAATTGTTGGTGTTTTTCAATGTTGAGGTTGTTGTTGAATTTGTTGGTGTTTTTCAATGTTGAGGTTGTTGTTGTTTTTCAATGTTGTGGTTATTGTTGAATTTGTTGGTGTTTTTCAATGTTGAGGTTGTTGTTGTTTTTCAATGTTGAGGTTGTTGTTGAATTTGTTGGTGTTTTTCAATGTTGAGTTTGTTGTTGTTTTTCAATGTTGAGGTTGTTGTTGAATTTGTTGGTGTTTTTCAATGTTGAGGTTGTTGTTGTTTTTCAATGTTGAGGTTGTTGTTGAATTTGTTTGTGTTTTTCAATGTTGAGGTTGTTGTTGTTTTTCAATGTTGAGGTTGTTGTTGAATTTGTTGGTGTTTTTCAATGTTGAGGTTGTTGTTGAATTTGTTGGTGTTTTTCAATGTTGAGGTGGTTGTTGAATTTGTTGGTGTTTTTCAATGTAGAGGTTGCTGTTGTTTTTCAATGTTGAGGTTGTTTTTGAGTTTGTTGGTGTTTTTCAATGTTGAGGTTGTTGTTGAATTTGTTTGTGTTTTTCAATGTTGAGGTTGTTGTTGAATTTGTTGGTGTTTTTCAATGTTGAGGTTGTTGTTGTTTTTCAATGTTGAGGTTGTTGTTGAGTTTGTTGGTGTTTTTCAATGTTGAGTTTGTTGTTGAATTTGTTGGTGTTTTTCAATGTTGAGGTTGTTGTTGAATTTGTTGGTGTTTTTCAATGTTGAGGTTGTTGTTGAATTTGTTGGTGTTTTTCAATGTTGAGGTTGTTGCTGTTTTTCAATGTTGAGGTTGTTGTTGAATTTGTTGGCGTTTTTCAATGTTGAGATTGTTGTTGTTTTTCAATGTTGAGGTTGTTGTTGAATTTGTTGGTGTTTTTCAATTTCGAGGTTGTTGTTGAATTTGTTGGTGTTTTTCAATGTTGAAGTTGTTGTTGAATTTGTTGGTGTTTTTCAATGTTGAGGTTGTTGTTGTTTTTCAATGTTGAGGTTGTTGTTGAATTTGTTGGTGTTTTTCAATGTTGAGGTTGTTGTTGTTTTTCAATGCTGAGGTTGTTGTTGAATTTGTTGGTGTTTTTCAATGTTGAGGTTGTTGTTGAATTTGTTGGTGTTTTTCAATGCTGAGGTTGTTGTTGTTTTTCAATGTTGAGGTTGTTGTTGAATTTGTTGGTGTTTTTCAATGTTGAGGTTGTTGTTGTTTTTCAATGTTGAGGTTGTTGTTGAATTTGTTGGTGTTTTTCAATGTTGAGGTTGTTGTTGAATTTGTTGGTGTTTTTCAATGTTGAGGTTGTTGTTGTTTTTCAATGTTGAGGTTATTGTTGAATTTGTTGGTGTTTTTCAATGTTGAGGTTGTTGTTGTTTTTCAATGTTGAGGTTGTTGTTGAATTTGTTGGTGTTTTTCAATGTTGAGTTTGTTGTTGTTTTTCAATGTTGAGGTTGTTGTTGAATTTGTTGGTGTTTTTCAATGTTGAGGTTGTTGTTGTTTTTCAATGTTGAGGTTGTTGTTGAATTTGTTGGTGTTTTTCCATGATGAGGTTGTTGTTGTTTTTCAAAGTTGAGGTTGTTGTTGAATTTGTTGGTGTTTTTCAATGTCGGGGTTGTTGTTGAATTTTTTGGTGTTTTTCAATGTTGAATTTTTTGTTGAATTTGTTGGTGTTTTCAATGTTGAGGTTGTTGTTGAATTTGTTGGTGTTTGTCATTGTTGAGGTTGTTGTTGTTTTTCAATGTTGAGGTTGTTGTTGAATTTGTTGGTGTTTTTCAATGTTGAGGTTGTTGTTGTTTTTCAATGCTGAGGTTGTTGTTGAATTTGTTGGTGTTTTTCAATGTTGAGGTTGTTGTTGAATTTGTTGGTGTTTTTCAATGTTGAGGTTGTTGTTGTTTTTCAATGTTGAGGTTGTTGTTGAATTTGTTGGTGTTTTTCAATGTTTAGGTTGTTGTTGTTTTTCAATGTTGAGGTTGTTGTTGAATTTGTTGGTGTTTTTCTATGTTGAGGTTGTTGTTGAATTGGTTGGTGTTTTTCAATGTTGAGGTAGTTGTTGTTTTTCAATGTTGAGGTTGTTGTTGAATTTGTTGGTGTTTTTCAATGTTAAGTTTGTTGTTGTTTTTCAATGTTGAGGTTGTTGTTGAATTTGTTGGTGTTTTTCAATGTTGAGGTTGTTTTTGTTTTTCACTGTTGAGGTTGTTGTTGAATTTGTTGGTGTTTTTCAATGTTGAGGTTGTTGTTGTTTTTCAATGTTGGGGTTGTTGTTGAATTTGTTGGTGCTTTTCAATGTTGAGGTTGTTGTTGAATTTGTTGGTGTTTTTCAATGTTGACGTTGTTGTTGTTTTTCAATGTTGAGGTTGTTGTTGAATTTGTTGGTGTTTTTCAATGTTGAGTTTGTTGTTGAATTTGTTGGTGTTTTTCAATGTTGAGGTTGTTGTTGAATTTGTTGGTGTTTTTCAATGTTGAGGTTGTTGTTGAATTTGTTGGTGTTTTTCAATGTTGAGGTTGTTGCTGTTTTTCAATGTTGAGGTTGTTGTTGAATTTGTTGGTGTTTTTCAATGTTGAGATTGTTGTTGTTTTTCAATGTTGAGGTTGTTGTTGAATTTGTTGGTGTTTTTCAATTTCGAGGTTGTTGTTGAATTTGTTGGTGTTTTTCAATGTTGAAGTTGTTGTTGAATTTGTTGGTGTTTTTCAATGTTGAGGTTGTTGTTGTTTTTCAACGTTGAGGTTGTTGTTGAATTTGTTGGTGTTTTTCAATGTTGAGGTTGTTGTTGTTTTTCAATGCTGAGGTTGTTGTTGAATTTGTTGGTGTTTTTCAATGTTGAGGTTGTTGTTGAATTTGATGGTGTTTTTCAATGCTGAGGTTGTTGTTGTTTTTCAATGTTGAGGTTGTTGTTGAATTTGTTGGTGTTTTTCAATGTTGAGGTTGTTGTTGTTTTTCAATGTTGAGGTTATTGTTGAATTTGTTGGTGTTTTTCAATGTTGAGGTTGTTGTTGAATTTGTTGGTGTTTTTCAATGTTGAGGTTGTTGTTGTTTTTCAATGTTGAGGTTATTGTTGAATTTGTTGGTGTTTTTCAATGTTGAGGTTGTTGTTGTTTTTCAATGTTGAGGTTGTTGTTGAATTTGTTGGTGTTTTTCAATGTTGAGTTTGTTGTTGTTTTTCAATGTTGAGGTTGTTGTTGAATTTGTTGGTGTTTTTCAATGTTGAGGTTGTTGTTGTTTTTCAATGTTGAGGTTGTTGTTGAATTTGTTGGTGTTTTTCAATGTTGAGGTTGTTGTTGTTTTTCAATGTTGAGGTTGTTGTTGAATTTGTTGGTGTTTTTCAATGTTGAGGTTGTTGTTGAATTTGTTGGTGTTTTTCAATGTTGAGGTGGTTGTTGAATTTGTTGGTGTTTTTCAATGTTGAGGTTGCTGTTGTTTTTCAATGTTGAGGTTGTTGTTGAGTTTGTTGGTGTTTTTCAATGTTGAGGTTGTTGTTGAATTTGTTGGTGTTTTTCAATGTTGAGGTTGTTGTTGAATTTGTTGGTGTTTTTCAATGTTGAGGTTGTTGTTGTTTTTAAATGTTGAGGTTGTTGTTGAATTTGTTGGTGTTTTTTCAATTTTGAGGTTGTTGGTGTTTTTCAATGTTGAGGTTGTTGTTGAATTTGATGGTGTTTTTCAATGTTGAGGTTGTTGGTGTTTTTCAATGTTGAGGTTGTTGTTGAATTTGTTGGTGTTTTTCAATGTTGAGGTTGTAGTTGTTTTTGATGTTGAGGTTGTTGTTGAATTTGTTGGTGTTTTTCAATGTTGAGGTTGTTGTTGTTTTTCAATGTTGAGGTTGTTGTTGAACTTGTTGGTGTTTTTCAATGTTGAAGTTGTTGTTGAATTTGTTGGTGTTTTTCAATGTTGAGGTTGTTTTTTTTTCAATGTTGAGGTTGTTGTTGAATTTGTTGGTGTTTTTCAATGTTGAGTTTGTTGTTGTTTTTGAATGTTGAGGTTGTTGTTGAATTTGTTGGTGTTTTTCAATGTTGAGGTTGTTGTTGTTTTTCAATGTTGAGGTTGTTGTTGAATTTGTTGGTGTTTTTCAATGTTGAGGTTATTGGTGTTTTTCCATGTTGAGGTTGTTGTTGAATTTGTTGGTGTTTTTCAATGCTGAGGTTGTTGTTGAATTTGTTGGTGTTTTTCAATGTTGAGGTTGTTGTTGTTTTTCAATGTTGAGGTTGTTGTTGAGTCTGTTGGTGTTTTTCAATGTTGAGGTTGTTGTTGAATTTGTTGGTGTTTTTCAATGTTGAGGTTGTTGTTGAATTTGTTGGTGTTTTTCAATGTTGAGGTTGTTGTTGAATTTGTTGGTGTTTTTCAATGTTGAGGTTGTTGTTGTTTTTCAATGCTGAGGTTGTTGTTGAATTTGTTGGTGTTTTTCAATGTTGAGGTTGTTGTTGAATTTGTTGGTGTTTTTCAATGCTGAGGTTGTTGTTGTTTTTCAATGTTGAGGTTGTTGTTGAATTTGTTGGTGTTTTTCAATGTTGAGGTTGTTGTTGTTTTTCAATGTTGAGGTTGTTGTTGAATTTGTTGGTGTTTTTCAATGTTGAGGTTGTTGTTGAATTTGTTGGTGTTTTTCAATGTTGAGGTTGTTGTTGTTTTTCAATGTTGAGGTTATTGTTGAATTTGTTGGTGTTTTTCAATGTTGAGGTTGTTGTTGTTTTTCAATGTTGAGGTTGTTGTTGAATTTGTTGGTGTTTTTCAATGTTGAGTTTGTTGTTGTTTTTCAATGTTGAGGTTGTTGTTGAATTTGTTGGTGTTTTTCAATGTTGAGGTTGTTGTTGTTTTTCAATGTTGAGGTTGTTGTTGAATTTGTTGGTGTTTTTCCATGATGAGGTTGTTGTTGTTTTTCAAAGTTGAGGTTGTTGTTGAATTTGTTGGTGTTTTTCAATGTCGGGGTTGTTGTTGAATTTTTTGGTGTTTTTCAATGTTGAATTTTTTGTTGAATTTGTTGGTGTTTTTCAATGTTGAGGTTGTTGTTTTTCAATATTGAGGTTGTTGTTGAATTTTTGGCGTTATTAAATGTTGAGGTTGTTGTTGAATTTCTTGGTGTTTTCAATGTTGAGGTTGTTGTTGAATTTGTTGGTGTTTTTAAATGTTGAGGTTGTTGTTGTATTTGTTGGTGTTTGTCAATGTTGAGGTTGTTGTTGTTTTTCAATGTTGAGGTTGTTGTTGAATTTGTTGGTGTTTTTCAATGTTGAGGTTGTTGTTGTTTTTCAATGCTGAGGTTGTTGTTGAATTTGTTGGTGTTTTTCAATGTTGAGGTTGTTGTTGAATTTGTTGGTGTTTTTCAATGTTGAGGTTGTTGTTGTTTTTCAATGTTGAGGTTGTTGTTGAATTTGTTGGTGTTTTTCAATGTTGAGGTTGTTGCTGTTTTTCAATGTTTAGGTTGTTGTTGAATTTGTTGGTGTTTTTCAATGTTGAGATTGTTGTTGTTTTTCAATGTTGAGGTTGTTGTTGAATTTGTTGGTGTTTTTCAATTTCGAGGTTGTTGTTGAATTTGTTGGTGTTTTTCAATGTTGAAGTTGTTGTTGAATTTGTTGGTGTTTTTCAATGTTGAGGTTGTTGTTGTTTTTCAATGTTGAGGTTGTTGTTGAATTTGTTGGTGTTTTTCAATGTTGAGGTTGTTGTTGTTTTTCAATGTTGAGGTTGTTGTTGAATTTGTTGGTGTTTTTCAATGTTGAGGTTGTTGTTGAATTTGATGGTGTTTTTCAATGCTGAGGTTGTTGTTGTTTTTCAATGTTGAGGTTGTTGTTGAATTTGTTGGTGTTTTTCAATGTTGAGGTTGTTGTTATTTTTCAATGTTGAGGTTGTTGTTGAATTTGTTGGTGTTTTTCAATGTTGAGGTTGTTGTTGAATTTGTTGGTGTTTTTCAATGTTGAGGTTGTTGTTGTTTTTCAATGTTGAGGTTATTGTTGAATTTGTTGGTGTTTTTCAATGTTGAGGTTGTTGTTGTTTTTCAATGTTGAGGTTGTTGTTGAATTTGTTGGTGTTTTTCAATGTTGAGTTTGTTGTTGTTTTTCAATGTTGAGGTTGTTGTTGAATTTGTTGGTGTTTTTCAATGTTGAGGTTGTTGTTGTTTTTCAATGTTGAGGTTGTTGTTGAATTTGTTGGTGTTTTTCAATGTTGAGGTTGTTGTTGTTTTTCAATGTTGAGGTTGTTGTTGAATTTGTTGGTGTTTTTCAATGTTGAGGTTGTTGTTGAATTTGTTGGTGTTTTTCAATGTTGAGGTGGTTGTTGAATTTGTTGGTGTTTTTCAATGTTGAGGTTGCTGTTGTTTTTCAATGTTGAGGTTGTTGTTGAGTTTGTTGGTGTTTTTCAATGTTTAGGTTGTTGTTGAATTTGTTGGTGTTTTTCAATGTTGAGGTTGTTGTTGAATTTGTTGGTGTTTTTCAATGTTGAGGTTGTTGTTGTTTTTAAATGTTGAGGTTGCTGTTGAATTTGTTGGTGTTTTTTCAATTTTGAGGTTGTTGGTGTTTTTCAATGTTGAGGTTGTTGTTGAATTTGATGGTGTTTTTCAATGTTGAGGTTGTTGGTGTTTTTCAATGTTGAGGTTGTTGTTGAATTTGTTGGTGTTTTTCAATGTTGAGGTTGTTGTTGTTTTTAATGTTGAGGTTGTTGTTGAATTTGTTGGTGTTTTTCAATGTTGAGGTTGTTGTTGTTTTTCAATGTTGAGGTTGTTGTTGAACTTGTTGGTGTTTTTCAATGTTGAAGTTGTTGTTGAATTTGTTGCTGTTTTTCAATGTTGAGGTTGTTTTTTTTTCAATGTTGAGGTTGTTGTTGAATTTGTTGGTGTTTTTCAATGTTGAGTTTGTTGTTGTTTTTCAATGTTGAGGTTGTTGTTGAATTTGTTGGTGTTTTTCAATGTTGAGGTTGTTGTTGTTTTTCAATGTTGAGGTTGTTGTTGAATTTGTTGGTGTTTTTCAATGTTGAGGTTATTGGTGTTTTTCAATGTTGAGGTTGTTGTTGAATTTGTTGGTGTTTTTCAATGCTGAGTTTGTTGTTGAATTTGTTGTTGTTTTTCAATGTTGAGGTTGTTGTTGTTTTTCAATGTTGAGGTTGTTGTTGAGTTTGTTGGTGTTTTTAAATGTTGAGGTTGTTGTTGAATTTGTTGGTGTTTTTCAATGTTGAGGTTGTTGTTGAATTTGTTGGTGTTTTTCAATGTTGAGGTTGTTGTTGAATTTGTTGGTGTTTTTCAATGTTGAGGTTGTTGTTGTTTTTCAATGCTGAGGTTGTTGTTGAATTTGTTGGTGTTTTTCAATGTTGAGGTTGTTGTTGAATTTGTTGGTGTTTTTCAATGCTGAGGTTGTTGTTGTTTTTCAATGTTGAGGTTGTTGTTGAATTTGTTGGTGTTTTTCAATGTTGAGGTTGTTGTTGTTTTTCAATGTTGAGGTTGTTGTTGAATTTGTTGGTGTTTTTCTATGTTGAGGTTGTTGTTGAATTTGTTGGTGTTTTTCAATGTTGAGGTTGTTGTTGTTTTTCAATGTTGAGGTTATTGTTGAATTTGTTGGTGTTTTTCAATGTTGAGGTTGTTGTTGTTTTTCAATGTTGAGGTTGTTGTTGAATTTGTTGGTGTTTTTCAATGTTGAGTTTGTTGTTGTTTTTCAATGTTGAGGTTGTTGTTGAATTTGTTGGTGTTTTTCAATGTTGAGGTTGTTGTTGTTTTTCAATGTGAGGTTGTTGTTGAATTTGTTGGTGTTTTTCCATGATGAGGTTGTTGTTGTTTTTAAAGGTGAGGTTGTTGTTGAATTTGTTGGTGTTTTTCAATGTCGGGGTTGTTGTTGAATTTTTTGGTGTTTTTCAATGTTGAATTTTTTGTTGAATTTGTTGGTGTTTTTCAATGTTGAGGTTGTTGTTTTTCAATATTGAGGTTGTTGTTGAATTTTTTGGCGTTATTAAATGTTGAGGTTGTTGTTGAATTTGTTGGTGTTTTCAATGTTGAGGTTGTTGTTGAATTTGTTGGTGTTTTTAAATGTTGAGGTTGTTGTTGTATTTGTTGGTGTTTGTCAATGTTGAGGTTGTTGTTGTTTTTCAATGTTGAGGTTGTTGTTGAATTTGTTGGTGTTTTTCAATGTTGAGGTTGTTGTTGTTTTTCAATGCTGAGGTTGTTGTTGAATTTGTTGGTGTTTTTCAATGTTGAGGTTGTTGTTGAATTTGTTGGTGTTTTTCAATGTTGAGGTTGTTGTTGTTTTTCAATGTTGAGGTTGTTGTTGAATTTGTTGGTATTTTTCAATGTTTAGGTTGTTGTTGTTTTTCAATGTTGAGGTTGTTGTTGAATTTGTTGGTGTTTTTCTATGTTGAGGTTGTTGTTGAATTGGTTGGTGGTTTTCAATGTTGAGGTTGTTGTTGTTTTTCAATGTTGAGGTTGTTGTTGAATTTGTTGGTGTTTTTCAATGTTATGTTTGTTGTTGTTTTTCAATGTTGAGGTTGTTGTTGAATTTGTTGGTGTTTTTCAATGTTGAGGTTGTTTTTGTTTTTCAATGTTGAGGTTGTTGTTGTTTTTCAATGTTGAGGTTGTTGTTGAATTTGTTGGTGCTTTTCAATGTTGAGGTTGTTGTTGAATTTGTTGGTGTTTTTCAATGTTGATGTTGTTGTTGTTTTTCAATGTTCAGGTTGTTGTTGAATTTGTTGGTGTTTTTCAATGTTGAGTTTGTTGTTGAATTTGTTGGTGTTTTTCAATGTTGAGGTTGTTGTTGAATTTGTTGGTGTTTTTCAATGTTGAGGTTGTTGTTGAATTTGTTGGTGTTTTACAATGTTGAGGTTGTTGCTGTTTTTCAATGTTGAGGTTGTTGTTGAATTTGTTGGTGTTTTTCAATGTTGAAGTTGTTGTTGAATTTGTTGGTGTTTTTCAATGTTGAGGTTGTTGTTGTTTTTCAATGTTGAGGTTGTTGTTGAATTTGTTGGTGTTTTTCAATGTTGAGGTTGTTGTTGTTTTTCAATGCTGAGGTTGTTGTTGAATTTGTTGGTGTTTTTCAATGTTGAGGTTGTTGTTGAATTTGTTGGTGTTTTTCAAGGCTGAGGTTGTTGTTGTTTTTCAATGTTGAGGTTGTTGTTGAATTTGTTGGTGTTTTTCAATGTTGAGGTTGTTGTTTTTCAATGTTGAGGTTGTTGTTGAATTTGTTGGTGTTTTTCAATGTTGAGGTTGTTGTTGAATTTGTTGGTGTTTTTCAATGTTGAGGTTGTTGTTGTTTTTCAATGTTGAGGTTATTGTTGAATTTGTTGGTGTTTTTCAATGTTGAGGTTGTTGTTGTTTTTCAATGTTGAGGTTGTTGTTGAATTTGTTGGTGTTTTTCAATGTTGAGTTTGTTGTTGTTTTTCAATGTTGAGGTTGTTGTTGAATTTGTTGGTGTTTTTCAATGTTGAGGTTGTTGTTGTTTTTCAATGTTGAGGTTGTTGTTGAATTTGTTGGTGTTTTTCAATGTTGAGGTTGTTGTTGTTTTTCAATGTTGAGGTTGTTGTTGAATTTGTTGGTGTTTTTCAATGTTGAGGTTGTTGTTGAATTTGTTGGTGTTTTTCAATGTTGAGGTGGTTGTTGAATTTGTTGGTGTTTTTCAATGTTGAGGTTGTTGTTGTTTTTCAATGTTGAGGTTGTTGTTGAGTTTGTTGGTGTTTTTCAATGTTGAGGTTGTTGTTGAATTTGTTGGTGTTTTTCAATGTTGAGGTTGTTGTTGAATTTGTTGGTGTTTTTCAATGTTGAGGTTGTTGTTGTTTTTAAATGTTGAGGTTGTTGTTGAATTTGTTGGTGTTTTGTCAATTTTGAGGTTGTTGGTGTTTTTCAATGTTGAGGTTGTTGTTGAATTTGATGGTGTTTTTCAATGTTGAGGTAGTTGGTGTTTTTCAATGTTGAGGTTGTTGTTGAATTTGTTGGTGTTTTTCAATGTTGAGGTTGTTGTTGTTTTTAATGTTGAGGTTGTTGTTGAATTTGTTGGTGTTTTTCAATGTTGAGGTTGTTGTTGTTTTTCAATGTTGAGGTTGTTGTTGAACTTGTTGGTGTTTTTCAATGTTGAAGTTGTTGTTGAATTTGTTGGTGTTTTTCAATGTTGAGGTTGTTTTTTTTTCAATGTTGAGGTTGTTGTTGAATTTGTTGGTGTTTTTCAATGTTGAGTTTGTTGTTGTTTTTCAATGTTGAGGTTGTTGTTGAATTTGTTGGTGTTTTTCAATGTTGAGGTTGTTGTTGTTTTTCAATGTTGAGGTTGTTGTTGAATTTGTTGGTGTTTTTCAATGTTGAGGTTATTGGTGTTTTTCAATGTTGAGGTTGTTGTTGAATTTGTTGGTGTTTTTCAATGTTGAGGTTGTTGTTGAATTTGTTGGTGTTTTTCAATGTTGAGGTTGTTGTTGTTTTTCAATGTTGAGGTTGTTGTTGAGTTTGTTGGTGTTTTTCAATGTTGAGGTTGTTGTTGAATTTGTTGGTGTTTTTCAATGTTGAGGTTGTTGTTGAATTTGTTGGTGTTTTTCAATGTTGAGGTTGTTGTTGTTTTTCAATGTTGAGGTTGTTGTTGAATTTGTTGGTGTTTTTCAATGTTGAGGTTGTTGTTGAATTTGTTGGTGTTTTTCAATGTTGAGGTTGTTGTTGTTTTTCAATGTTGAGGTTATTGTTGAATTTGTTGGTGTTTTTCAATGTTGAGGTTGTTGTTGTTTTTCAATGTTGAGGTTGTTGTTGAATTTGTTGGTGTTTTTCAATGTTGAGTTTGTTGTTGTTTTTCAATGTTGAGGTTGTTGTTGAATTTGTTGGTGTTTTTCAATGTTGAGGTTGTTGTTGTTTTTCAATGTTGAGGTTGTTGTTGAATTTGTTGGTGTTTTTCAATGTTGAGGTTGTTGTTGTTTTTCAATGTTGAGGTTGTTGTTGAATTTGTTGGTGTTTTTCAATGTTGAGGTTGTTGTTGAATTTGTTGGTGTTTTTCAATGTTGAGCTGGTTGTTGAATTTGTTGGTGTTTTTCAATGTTGAGGTTGCTGTTGTTTTTCAATGTTGAGGTTGTTGTTGAGTTTGTTGGTGTTTTTCAATGTTTAGGTTGTTGTTGAATTTGTTGGTGTTTTTCAATGTTGAGGTTGTTGTTGAATTTGTTGGTGTTTTTCAATGTTGAGGTTGTTGTTGTTTTTAAATGTTGAGGTTGTTGTTGAATTTGTTGGTGTTTTTTCAATTTTGAGGTTGTTGGTGTTTTTCAATGTTGAGGTTGTTGTTGAATTTGATGGTGTTTTTCAATGTTGAGGTTGTTGGTGTTTTTCAATGTTGAGGTTGTTGTTGAATTTGTTGGTGTTTTTCAATGTTGAGGTTGTTGTTGTTTTTAATGTTGAGGTTGTTGTTGAATTTGTTGGTGTTTTTCAATGTTGAGGTTGTTGTTGTTTTTCAATGTTGAGGTTGTTGTTGAACTTGTTGGTGTTTTTCAATGTTGAAGTTGTTGTTGAATTTGTTGCTGTTTTTCAATGTTGAGGTTGTTTTTTTTTCAATGTTGAGGTTGTTGTTGAATTTGTTGGTGTTTTTCAATGTTGAGTTTGTTGTTGTTTTTCAATGTTGAGGTTGTTGTTGAATTTGTTGGTGTTTTTCAATGTTGAGGTTGTTGTTGTTTTTCAATGTTGAGGTTGTTGTTGAATTTGTTGGTGTTTTTCAATGTTGAGGTTATTGGTGTTTTTCAATGTTGAGGTTGTTGTTGAATTTGTTGGTGTTTTTCAATGCTGAGTTTGTTGTTGAATTTGTTGGTGTTTTTCAATGTTGAGGTTGTTGTTGTTTTTCAATGTTGAGGTTGTTGTTGAGTTTGTTGGTGTTTTTCAATGTTGAGGTTGTTGTTGAATTTGTTGGTGTTTTTCAATGTTGAGGTTGTTGTTGAATTTGTTGGTGTTTTTCAATGTTGAGGTTGTTGTTGAATTTGTTGGTGTTTTTCAATGTTGAGGTTGTTGTTGTTTTTCAATGCTGAGGTTGTTGTTGAATTTGTTGGTGTTTTTCAATGTTGAGGTTGTTGTTGAATTTGTTGGTGTTTTTCAATGCTGAGGTTGTTGTTGTTTTTCAATGTTGAGGTTGTTGTTGAATTTGTTGGTGTTTTTCAATGTTGAGGTTGTTGTTGTTTTTCAATGTTGAGGTTGTTTTTGAATTTGTTGGTGTTTTTCAATGTTGAGGTTGTTGTTGAATTTGTTGGTGTTTTTCAATGTTGAGGTTGTTGTTGTTTTTCAATGTTGAGGTTATTGTTGAATTTGTTGGTGTTTTTCAATGTTGAGGTTGTTGTTGTTTTTCAATGTTGAGGTTGTTGTTGAATTTGTTGGTGTTTTTCAATGTTGAGTTTGTTGTTGTTTTTCAATGTTGAGGTTGTTGTTGAATTTGTTGGTGTTTTTCAATGTTGAGGTTGTTGTTGTTTTTCAATGTTGAGGTTGTTGTTGAATTTGTTGGTGTGTTTCCATGATGAGGTTGTTGTTGTTTTTAAAGTTGAGGTTGTTGTTGAATTTGTTGGTGTTTTTCAATGTCGGGGTTGTTGTTGAATTTTTTGGTGTTTTTCAATGTTGAATTTTTTGTTGAATTTGTTGGTGTTTTTCAATGTTGAGGTTGTTGTTTTTCAATATTGAGGTTGTTGTTGAATTTTTTGGCGTTATTAAATGTTGAGGTTGTTGTTGAATTTGTTGGTGTTTTCAATGTTGAGGTTGTTGTTGAATTTGTTGGTGTTTTTAAATGTTGAGGTTGTTGTTGTATTTGTTGGTGTTTGTCAA
The DNA here is from genome assembly GCA_026770705.1 of Isurus oxyrinchus. Classification (NCBI taxonomy): domain Eukaryota; kingdom Metazoa; phylum Chordata; class Chondrichthyes; order Lamniformes; family Lamnidae; genus Isurus; species Isurus oxyrinchus. The sequence continues at coordinate 57,512 of JANJGN010000602.1, forward strand.
TGTTGAGGTTGTTGTTGTTTTTCAATGTTGAGGTTGTTGTTGAATTTGTTGGTGTTTTTCAATGTTGAGGTTGTTGTTGTTTTTCAATGCTGAGGTTGTTGTTGAATTTGTTGGTGTTTTTCAATGTTGAGGTTGTTGTTGAATTTGTTGGTGTTTTTCAATGTTGAGGTTGTTGTTGTTTTTCAATGTTGAGGTTGTTGTTGAATTTGTTGGTATTTTTCAATGTTTAGGTTGTTGTTGTTTTTCAATGTTGAGGTTGTTGTTGAATTTGTTGGTGTTTTTCTATGTTGAGGTTGTTGTTGAATTGGTTGGTGGTTTTGAATGTTGAGGTTGTTGTTGTTTTTCAATGTTGAGGTTGTTGTTGAATTTGTTGGTGTTTTTCAATGTTGAGGTTGTTGTTGTTTTTCAATGTTGAGGTTGTTGTTGAATTTGTTGGTGTTTTTCAATGTTGAGGTTGTTGTTGTTTTTCAATGTTGAGGTTGTTGTTGAATTTGTTGGTGTTTTTCAATGTTGAGGTTGTTGTTGAATTTGTTGGTGTTTTTCAATGTTGAGGTTGTTGTTGTTTTTCAATGTTGAGGTTATTGTTGAATTTGTTGGTGTTTTTCAATGTTGAGGTTGTTGTTGTTTTTCAATGTTGAGGTTGTTGTTGAATTTGTTGGTGTTTTTCAATGTTGAGTTTGTTGTTGTTTTTCAATGTTGAGGTTGTTGTTGAATTTGTTGGTGTTTTTCAATGTTGAGGTTGTTGTTGTTTTTCAATGTTGAGGTTGTTGTTGAATTTGTTGGTGTGTTTCCATGATGAGGTTGTTGTTGTTTTTAAAGTTGAGGTTGTTGTTGAATTTGTTGGTGTTTTTCAATGTCGGGGTTGTTGTTGAATTTTTTGGTGTTTTTCAATGTTGAATTTTTTGTTGAATTTGTTGGTGTTTTTCAATGTTGAGGTTGTTGTTTTTCAATATTGAGGTTGTTGTTGAATTTTTTGGCGTTATTAAATGTTGAGGTTGTTGTTGAATTTGTTGGTGTTTTCAATGTTGAGGTTGTTGTTGAATTTGTTGGTGTTTTTAAATGTTGAGGTTGTTGTTGTATTTGTTGGTGTTTGTCAATGTTGAGGTTGTTGTTGTTTTTCAATGTTGAGGTTGTTGTTGAATTTGTTGGTGTTTTTCAATGTTGAGGTTGTTGTTGTTTTTCAATGCTGAGGTTGTTGTTGAATTTGTTGGTGTTTTTCAATGTTGAGGTTGTTGTTGAATTTGTTGGTGTTTTTAATGTTGAGGTTGTTGTTGTTTTTCAATGTTGAGGTTGTTGTTGAATTTGTTGGTATTTTTCAATGTTTAGGTTGTTGTTGTTTTTCAATGTTGAGGTTGTTGTTGAATTTGTTGGTGTTTTTCTATGTTGAGGTTGTTGTTGAATTGGTTGGTGGTTTTCAATGTTGAGGTTGTTGTTGTTTTTCAATGTTGAGGTTGTTGTTGAATTTGTTGGTGTTTTTCAATGTTAAGTTTGTTGTTGTTTTTCAATATTGAGGTTGTTGTTGAATTTGTTGGTGTTTTTCAATGTTGAGGTTGTTTTTGTTTTTCAATGTTGAGGTTGTTGTTGTTTTTCAATGTTGAGGTTGTTGTTGAATTTGTTGGTGCTTTTCAATGTTGAGGTTGTTGTTGAATTTGTTGGTGTTTTTCAATGTTGATGTTGTTGTTGTTTTTCAATGTTCAGGTTGTTGTTGAATTTGTTGGTGTTTTTCAATGTTGAGTTTGTTGTTGAATTTGTTGGTGTTTTTCAATGTTGAGGTTGTTGTTGAATTTGTTGGTGTTTTTCAATGTTGAGGTTGTTGTTGAATTTGTTGGTGTTTTACAATGTTGAGGTTGTTGCTGTTTTTCAATGTTGAGGTTGTTGTTGAATTTGTTGGTGTTTTTCAATGTTGAAGTTGTTGTTGAATTTGTTGGTGTTTTTCAATGTTGAGGTTGTTGTTGTTTTTCAATGTTGAGGTTGTTGTTGAATTTGTTGGTGTTTTTCAATGTTGAGGTTGTTGTTGTTTTTCAATGCTGAGGTTGTTGTTGAATTTGTTGGTGTTTTTCAATGTTGAGGTTGTTGTTGAATTTGTTGGTGTTTTTCAATGCTGAGATTGTTGTTGTTTTTCAATGTTGAGGTTGTTGTTGAATTTGTTGGTGTTTTTCAATGTTGAGGTTGTTGTTTTTCAATGTTGAGGTTGTTGTTGAATTTGTTGGTGTTTTTCAATGTTGAGGTTGTTGTTGAATTTGTTGGTGTTTTTCAATGTTGAGGTTGTTGTTGTTTTTCAATGTTGAGGTTATTGTTGAATTTGTTGGTGTTTTTCAATGTTGAGGTTGTTGTTGTTTTTCAATGTTGAGGTTGTTGTTGAATTTGTTGGTGTTTTTCAATGTTGAGTTTGTTGTTGTTTTTCAATGTTGAGGTTGTTGTTGAATTTGTTGGTGTTTTTCAATGTTGAGGTTGTTGTTGTTTTTCAATGTTGAGGTTGTTGTTGAATTTGTTGGTGTTTTTCAATGTTGAGGTTGTTGTTGTTTTTCAATGTTGAGGTTGTTGTTGAATTTGTTGGTGTTTTTCAATGTTGAGGTTGTTGTTGAATTTGTTGGTGTTTTTCAATGTTGAGGTGGTTGTTGAATTTGTTGGTGTTTTTCAATGTTGAGGTTGTTGTTGTTTTTCAATGTTGAGGTTGTTGTTGAGTTTGTTGGTGTTTTTCAATGTTGAGGTTGTTGTTGAATTTGTTGGTGTTTTTCAATGTTGAGGTTGTTGTTGAATTTGTTGGTGTTTTTCAATGTTGAGGTTGTTGTTGTTTTTAAATGTTGAGGTTGTTGTTGAATTTGTTGGTGTTTTTTCAATTTTGAGGTTGTTGGTGTTTTTCAATGTTGAGGTTGTTGTTGAATTTGATGGTGTTTTTCAATGTTGAGGTTGTTGGTGTTTTTCAATGTTGAGGTTGTTGTTGAATTTGTTGGTGTTTTTCAATGTTGAGGTTGTTGTTGTTTTTAATGTTGAGGTTGTTGTTGAATTTGTTGGTGTTTTTCAATGTTGAGGTTGTTGTTGTTTTTCAATGTTGAGGTTGTTGTTGAACTTGTTGGTGTTTTTCAATGTTGAGGTTGTTGTTGTTTTTCAATGCTGAGGTTGTTGTTGAATTTGTTGGTGTTTTTCAATGTTGAGGTTGTTGTTGAATTTGTTGGTGTTTTTCAATGTTGAGGTTGTTGTTGTTTTTCAATGTTGAGGTTGTTGTTGAATTTGTTGGTATTTTTCAATGTTTAGGTTGTTGTTGTTTTTCAATGTTGAGGTTGTTGTTGAATTTGTTGGTGTTTTTCTATGTTGACGTTCTTGTTGAATTGGTTGGTGGTTTTCAATGTTGAGGTTGTTGTTGTTTTTCAATGTTGAGGTTGTTGTTGAATTTGTTGGTGTTTTTCAATGTTAAGTTTGTTGTTGTTTTTCAATGTTGAGGTTGTTGTTGAATTTGTTGGTGTTTTTCAATGTTGAGGTTGTTTTTGTTTTTCAATGTTGAGGTTGTTGTTGTTTTTCAATGTTGAGGTTGTTGTTGAATTTGTTGGTGCTTTTCAATGTTGAGGTTGTTGTTGAATTTGTTGGTGTTTTTCAATGTTGATGTTGTTGTTGTTTTTCAATGTTCAGGTTGTTGTTGAATTTGTTGGTGTTTTTCAATGTTGAGTTTGTTGTTGAATTTGTTGGTGTTTTTCAATGTTGAGGTTGTTGTTGAATTTGTTGGTGTTTTTCAATGTTGAGGTTGTTGTTGAATTTGTTGGTGTTTTACAATGTTGAGGTTGTTGCTGTTTTTCAATGTTGTGGTTGTTGTTGAATTTGTTGGTGTTTTTCAATGTTGAAGTTGTTGTTGAATTTGTTGGTGTTTTTCAATGTTGAGGTTGTTGTTGTTTTTCAATGTTGAGGTTGTTGTTGAATTTGTTGGTGTTTTTCAATGTTGAGGTTGTTGTTGTTTTTCAATGCTGAGGTTGTTGTTGAATTTGTTGGTGTTTTTCAATGTTGAGGTTGTTGTTGAATTTGTTGGTGTTTTTCAATGCTGAGGTTGTTGTTGTTTTTCAATGTTGAGGTTGTTGTTGAATTTGTTGGTGTTTTTCAATGTTGAGGTTGTTGTTTTTCAATGTTGAGGTTGTTGTTGAATTTGTTGGTGTTTTTCAATGTTGAGGTTGTTGTTGAATTTGTTGGTGTTTTTCAATGTTGAGGTTGTTGTTGTTTTTCAATGTTGAGGTTATTGTTGAATTTGTTGGTGTTTTTCAATGTTGAGGTTGTTGTTGTTTTTCAATGTTGAGGTTGTTGTTGAATTTGTTGGTGTTTTTCAATGTTGAGTTTGTTGTTGTTTTTCAATGTTGAGGTTGTTGTTGAATTTGTTGGTGTTTTTCAATGTTGAGGTTGTTGTTGTTTTTCAATGTTGAGGTTGTTGTTGAATTTGTTGGTGTTTTTCAATGTTGAGGTTGTTGTTGTTTTTCAATGTTGAGGTTGTTGTTGAATTTGTTGGTGTTTTTCAATGTTGAGGTTGTTGTTGAATTTGTTGGTGTTTTTCAATGTTGAGGTGGTTGTTGAATTTGTTGGTGTTTTTCAATGTTGAGGTTGTTGTTGTTTTTCAATGTTGAGGTTGTTGTTGAGTTTGTTGGTGTTTTTCAATGTTGAGGTTGTTGTTGAATTTGTTGGTGTTTTTCAATGTTGAGGTTGTTGTTGAATTTGTTGGTGTTTTTCAATGTTGAGGTTGTTGTTGTTTTTAAATGTTGAGGTTGTTGTTGAATTTGTTGGTGTTTTTTCAATTTTGAGGTTGTTGGTGTTTTTCAATGTTGAGGTTGTTGTTGAATTTGATGGTGTTTTTCAATGTTGAGGTTGTTGGTGTTTTTCAATGTTGAGGTTGTTGTTGAATTTGTTGGTGTTTTTCAATGTTGAGGCTGTTGTTGTTTTTAATGTTGAGGTTGTTGTTGAATTTGTTGGTGTTTTTCAATGTTGAGGTTGTTGTTGTTTTTCAATGTTGAGGTTGTTGTTGAACTTGTTGGTGTTTTTCAATGTTGAAGTTGTTGTTGAATTTGTTGGTGTTTTTCAATGTTGAGGTTGTTTTTTTTTCAATGTTGAGGTTGTTGTTGAATTTGTTGGTGTTTTTCAATGTTGAGTTTGTTGTTGTTTTTCAATGTTGAGGTTGTTGTTGAATTTGTTGGTGTTTTTCAATGTTGAGGTTGTTGTTGTTTTTCAATGTTGAGGTTGTTGTTGAATTTGTTGGTGTTTTTCAATGTTGAGGTTATTGGTGTTTTTCAATGTTGAGGTTGTTGTTGAATTTGTTGGTGTTTTTCAATGTTGAGGTTGTTGTTGAATTTGTTGGTGTTTTTCAATGTTGAGGTTGTTGTTGTTTTTCAATGTTGAGGTTGTTGTTGAGTTTGTTGGTGTTTTTCAATGTTGAGGTTGTTGTTGAATTTGTTGGTGTTTTTCAATGTTGAGGTTGTTGTTGAATTTGTTGGTGTTTTTCAATGTTGAGGTTGTTGTTGTTTTTAAATGTTGGGGTTGTTGTTGAATTTGTTGGTGTTTTTCAATTTTGAGGATGTTGTTGTTTTTCAATGTTGAGGTTGTTGTTGAATTTGTTGGTGTTTTTCCATGACGAGGTTGTTGTTGTTTTTCAAAGTTGAGGTTGTTGTTGAATTTGTTGGTGTTTTTCAATGTCGGGGTTGTTGTTGAATTTGTTGGTGTTTTTCAAAGTTGAATTTTTTGTTGAATTTGTTGGTGTTTTCAATGTTGAGGTTGTTGTTGAATTTGTTGGTGTTTTTCAATGTTGAGCTTGTTGTTTTTCAATGTTGAGGTTGTTGTTGAATTTTTTGGCGTTTTTAAATGTTGAGGTTGTTGTTGAATTTTTTGGTGTTTTCAATGTTGAGGTTGTTGTTGAATTTGTTGGTATTTTTAAATGTTGAGGTTGTTGTTGAATTTGTTGGTGTTTGTCAATGTTGAGGTTGTTGTTGTTTTTCAATGTTGAGGTTGTTGTTGTATCTGTTGGTGTTTTTCAATTTCGAGGTTGTTGTTGAATTTGTTGGTGTTTGTCAATGTTGAAGATGTTGTTGAATTTGGTGGTGTTTTTCAATGTAGAGGTTGTTGTTGTTTTTCAATGTTGAGGTTGTTGTTGAATTTGTTGGTGTTTTTCAATGTTCAGGTTGTTGTTGTTTTTCAATGCTGAGGTTGTTGTTGAATTTGTTGGTGTTTTTCAATGTTGAGGTTGTTGTTGAATTTGTTGGTGTTTTTCAATGTTGAGGTTGTGGTTGTTTTTCAATGTTGAGGTTGTTGTTGAATTTGTTTGTGTTTTTCAATGTTTCGGTTGTTGTTGTTTTTCAATGTTGAGGTTGTTGTTGAATTTGTAGGTGTTTTTCAATGTTGAGGTTGTTGTTGAATTTGTTGGTGTTTTTCAATGTTGAGGTTGATTTTGTTTTTCAATGTTGAGGTTGTTGTTGAATTTGTTGGTGTTTTTCAATGTTGAGTTTGTTGTTGTTTTTCAATGTTGAGGTTGTTGTTGAATTTGTTGGTGTTTTTCAATGTTGAGGTTGTTGTTGTTTTTCACTTTTGAGGTTGTTGTTGAATTTATTGGTGTTTTTCAATGTTGAGGTTGTTGTTGAATTTGTTGGTGCTTTTCAATGTTGAGGTTGTTGTTGAATTTGTTGGTGTTTTTCAATGTTGATGTTGTTGTTGTTTGACAATGTTGAGGTTGTTGTTGAATTTGTTGGTGTTTTTCAATGTTGAGTTTGTTGTTGAATTTGTTGGTGTTTTTCAATGTTGAGGTTGTTGTTGAATTTGTAGGTGTTTTTCAATGTTGAGATTGTTGTTGTTTTTCAATGTTGAGGTTGTTGTTGAATTTGTTGGTGTTTTTAAATGTTGTGGTTGTTGTTGAATTTGTTGGTGTTTTTCAATGTTGAGGTTGTTGTTGTTTTTCAATGTTGAGGTTGTTGTTAAATTTGTTGGTGTTTTTCAATGTTGAGGTTGTGGTTGTTTTTCAATGTTGAGGTTGTTGTTGAATTTGTTGGTGTTTTTCAATGTTGAGATTGTTGTTGTTTTTCAATGTTGAGGTTGTTGTTGAATTTGTTGGTGTTTTTAAATGTTGAGGTTGTTGTTGAATTTGTTGGTGTTTTTCATTGTTGAGGTTGTTGTTGTTTTTCAATGTTGAGGTTGTTGTTAAATTTGTTGGTGTTTTTCAATGTTGAGGTTGTTGTTGTTTTTCAATGTTGAGGTTGTTGTTGAATTTGTTGGTGTTTTTCAATTTCGAGGTTGTTGTTGAATTTGTTGGTGTTTTTCAATGTTGAGGTTGTTGTTGTTTTTCAATGTTGAGGTTGTTGTTGAATTTGTTGGTGTTTTTCAATGTTGAGGTTGTTGTTGTTTTTCAATGCTGAGGTTGTTGTTGAATTTGTTGGTGTTTTTCAATGTTGAGGTTGTTGTTGTATTTGTTGGTGTTTTTCAATGTTGAGGTTGTTGTTGTTTTTCAATGTTGAGGTTGTTGTTGAGTTTGTTGGTGTTTTTCAATGTTGAGGTTGTTGTTGAATTTGTTGGTGTTTTTCAATGTTGAGGTTGTTGTTGAATTTGTTGGTGTTTTTCAATGTTGAGGTTGTTGTTGTTTTTAAATGTTGAGGTTGTTGTTGAGTTTGTTGGTGTTTTTTCAATTTTGAGGTTGTTGTTGTTTTTCAATGTTGAGGTTATTGTTGAATTTGTTGGTGTTTTTCAATGTTGAGGTTGTTGTTGTTTTTCAATGTTGAGGTTGTTGTTGAATTTGTTGGTGTTTTTCAATGTTGAGTTTGTTGTTGTTTTTCAATGTTGAGGTTGTTGTTGAATTTGTTGGTGTTTTTCAATGTTGAGGTTGTTGTTGTTTTTCAATGTTGAGGTTGTTGTTGAATTTGTTGGTGTTTTTCAATGTTGAGGTTGTTGTTGTTTTTCAATGTTGAGGTTGTTGTTGAATTTGTTGGTGTTTTTCAATGTTGAGGTTGTTGTTGAATTTGTCGGTGTTTTTCAATGTTGAGGTGGTTGTTGAATTTGTTGGTGTTTTTCAATGTTGAGGTTGTTGTTGTTTTTCAATGTTGAGGTTGTTGTTGAGTTTGTTGGTGTTTTTCAATGTTGAGGTTGTTGTTGAATTTGTTGGTGTTTTTCAATGTTGAGGTTGTTGTTGAATTTGTTGGTGTTTTTCAATGTTGAGGTTGTTGTTGTTTTTAAATGTTGAGGTTGTTGTTGAATTTGTTGGTGTTTTTTCAATTTTGAGGTTGTTGGTGTTTTTCAATGTTGAGGTTGTTGTTGAATTTGATGGTGTTTTTCAATGTTGAGGTTGTTGGTGTTTTTCAATGTTGAGGTTGTTGTTGAATTTGTTGGTGTTTTTCAATGTTGAGGTTGTTGTTGTTTTTAATGTTGAGGTTGTTGTTGAATTTGTTGGTGTTTTTCAATGTTGAGGTTGTTGTTGTTTTTCAATGTTGAGGTTGTTGTTGAACTTGTTGGTGTTTTTCAATGTTGAAGTTGTTGTTGAATTTGTTGGTGTTTTTCAATGTTGAGGTTGTTTTTTTTTCAATGTTGAGGTTGTTGTTGAATTTGTTGGTGTTTTTCAATGTTGAGTTTGTTGTTGTTTTTCAATGTTGAGGTTGTTGTTGAATTTGTTGGTGTTTTTCAATGTTGAGGTTGTTGTTGTTTTTCAATGTTGAGGTTGTTGTTGAATTTGTTGGTGTTTTTCAATGTTGAGGTTATTGGTGTTTTTCAATGTTGAGGTTGTTGTTGAATTTGTTGGTGTTTTTCAATGTTGAGGTTGTTGTTGAATTTGTTGGTGTTTTTCAATGTTGAGGTTGTTGTTGTTTTTCAATGTTGAGGTTGTTGTTGAGTTTGTTGGTGTTTTTCAATGTTGAGGTTGTTGTTGAATTTGTTGGTGTTTTTCAATGTTGAGGTTGTTGTTGAATTTGTTGGTGTTTTTCAATGTTGAGGTTTTGTTGTTTTTAAATGTTGGGGTTGTTGTTGAATTTGTTGGTGTTTTTCAATTTTGAGGATGTTGTTGTTTTTCAATGTTGAGGTTGTTGTTGAATTTGTTGGTGTTTTTCCATGACGAGGTTGTTGTTGTTTTTCAAAGTTGAGGTTGTTGTTGAATTTGTTGGTGTTTTTCAATGTCGGGGTTGTTGTTGAATTTGTTGGTGTTTTTCAAAGTTGAATTTTTTGTTGAATTTGTTGGTGTTTTTCAATGTTGAGCTTGTTGTTTTTCAATGTTGAGGTTGTTGTTGAATTTTTTGGCGTTTTTAAATGTTGAGGTTGTTGTTGAATTTTTTGGTGTTTTCAATGTTGAGGTTGTTGTTGAATTTGTTGGTATTTTTAAATGTTGAGGTTGTTGTTGAATTTGTTGGTGTTTGTCAATGTTGAGGTTGTTGTTGTTTTTCAATGTTGAGGTTGTTGTTGTATTTGTTGGTGTTTTTCAATTTCGAGGTTGTTGTTGAATTTGTTGGTGTTTGTCAATGTTGAAGATGTTGTTGAATTTGGTGGTGTTTTTCAATGTTGAGGTTGTTGTTGTTTTTCAATGTTGAGGTTGTTGTTGAATTTGTTGGTGTTTTTCAATGTTCAGGTTGTTGTTGTTTTTCAATGCTGAGGTTGTTGTTGAATTTGTTGGTGTTTTTCAATGTTGAGGTTGTTGTTGAATTTGTTGGTGTTTTTCAATGTTGAGGTTGTGGTTGTTTTTCAATGTTGAGGTTGTTGTTGAATTTGTTTGTGTTTTTCAATGTTTCGGTTGTTGTTGTTTTTCAATGTTGAGGTTGTTGTTGAATTTGTAGGTGTTTTTCAATGTTGAGGTTGTTGTTGAATTTGTTGGTGTTTTTCAATGTTGAGGTTGATTTTGTTTTTCAATGTTGAGGTTGTTGTTGAATTTGTTGGTGTTTTTCAATGTTGAGTTTGTTGTTGTTTTTCAATGTTGAGGTTGTTGTTGAATTTGTTGGTGTTTTTCAATGTTGAGGTTGTTGTTGTTTTTCACTGTTGAGGTTGTTGTTGAATTTATTGGTGTTTTTCAATGTTGAGGTTGTTGTTGAATTTGTTGGTGCTTTTCAATGTTGAGGTTGTTGTTGAATTTGTTGGTGTTTTTCAATGTTGATGTTGTTGTTGTTTGACAATGTTGAGGTTGTTGTTGAATTTGTTGGTGTTTTTCAATGTTGAGTTTGTTGTTGAATTTGTTGGTGTTTTTCAATGTTGAGGTTGTTGTTGAATTTGTAGGTGTTTTTCAATGTTGAGATTGTTGTTGTTTTTCAATGTTGAGGTTGTTGTTGAATTTGTTGGTGTTTTTAAATGTTGAGGTTGTTGTTGAATTTGTTGGTGTTTTTCAATGTTGAGGTTGTTGTTGTTTTTCAATGTTGAGGTTGTTGTTAAATTTGTTGGTGTTTTTCAATGTTGAGGTTGTTGTTGTTTTTCAATGTTGAGGTTGTTGTTGAATTTGTTGGTGTTTTTCAATGTTGAGATTGTTGTTGTTTTTCAATGTTGAGGTTGTTGTTGAATTTGTTGGTGTTTTTAAATGTTGAGGTTGTTGTTGAATTTGTTGGTGTTTTTCATTGTTGAGGTTGTTGTTGTTTTTCAATGTTGAGGTTGTTGTTAAATTTGTTGGTGTTTTTCAATGTTGAGGTTGTTGTTGTTTTTCAATGTTGAGGTTGTTGTTGAATTTGTTGGTGTTTTTCAATTTCGAGGTTGTTGTTGAATTTGTTGGTGTTTTTCAATGTTGAGGTTGTTGTTGTTTTTCAATGTTGAGGTTGTTGTTGAAGTTGTTTGTGTTTTTCAATGTTGAGGTTGTTGTTGTTTTTCAATGCTGAGGTTGTTGTTGAATTTGTTGGTGTTTTTCAATGTTGAGGTTGTTGTTGAATTTGTTGGTGTTTTTCAATGTTGAGGTTGTTGTTGTTTTTCAATGCTGAGGTTGTTGTTGAGTTTGCTGGTGTTTTTCAATGTTGAGGTTGTTGTTGAATTTGTTGGTGTTTTTCAATGTTGAGGTTGTTGTTGAATTTGTTGGTGTTTTTCATTGTTGAGGTTGTTGTTGTTTTTAAATGTTGAGGTTGTTGTTGAGTTTGTTGGTGTTTTTTCAATTTTGAGGTTGTTGGTGTTTTTCAATGCTGAGGTTGTTGTTGAATTTGATGGTGTTTTTCAATGTTGAGGTTGTTGGTGTTTTTCAATGTTGAGGTTGTTGTTGAATTTGTTGGTGTTTTTCAATGTTGAGGTTGTTGTTGTTTTTAATGTTGAGGTTGTTGTTGAATTTGTTGGTGTTTTTCAATGTTCAGGTTGTTGTTGTTTTTCAATGTTGAGGTTGTTGTTGAACTTGTTGGTGTTTTTCAATGTTGGAGTTGTTGTTGAATTTGTTGGTGTTTTTCAATGTTGAGGTTGTTTTTTTTTCAGTGTTGAGGTTGTTGTTGAATTTGTTGGTGTTTTTCAATGTTGAGTTTGTTGTTGTTTTTCAATGTTGAGGTTGTTGTTGAATTTGTTGGTGTTTTTCAATGTTGAGGTTGTTGTTGTTTTTCAATGTTGAGGTTGTTGTTGAATTTGTTGGTGTTTTTCAATTTTGAGGTTATTGGTGTTTTTCAATGTTGAGGTTGTTGTTGAATTTGTTGGTGTTTTTCAATGTTGAGGTTGTTGTTGAATTTGTTGGTGTTTTTCAATGTTGAGGTTGTTGTTGTTTTTCAATGTTGAGGTTGTTGTTGAGTTTGTTGGTGTTTTTCAATGTTGAGGTTGTTGTTGAATTTGTTGGTGTTTTTCAATGTTGAGGTTGTAGTTGAATTTGTTGGTGTTTTTCAATGTTGAGGTTGTTGTTGTTTTTAAATGTTGGGGTTGTTGTTGAATTTGTTGGTGTTTTTCAATTTTGAGGATGTTGTTGTTTTTCAATGTTGAGGTTGTTGTTGAATTTGTTGGTGTTTTTCCATGATGAGGTTGTTGTTGTTTTTCAAAGTTGAGGTTGTTGTTGAATTTGTTGGTGTTTTTCAATGTCGGGTTGTTGTTGAATTTGTTGGTGTTTTTCAATGTTGAATTTTTTGTTGAATTTGTTGCTGTTTTTCAATGTTGAGCTTGTTGTTTTTCAATGTTGAGGTTGTTGTTGAATTTTTTGGCGTTTTTAAATGTTGAGGTTGTTGTTGAATTTTTTGGTGTTTTCAATGTTGAGGTTGTTGTTGAATTTGTTGGTATTTTTAAATGTTGAGGTTGTTGTTGAATTTGTTGGTGTTTGTCAATGTTGAGGTTGTTGTTGTTTTTCAATGTTGAGGTTGTTGTTGTATTTGTTGGTGTTTTTCAATTTCGAGGTTGTTGTTGAATTTATTGGTGTTTGTCAATGTTGAAGATGTTGTTGAATTTGGTGTTGTTTTTCAATGTTGAGGTTGTTGTTGTTTTTCAATGTTGAGGTTGTTGTTGAATTTGTTGGTGTTTTTCAATGTTCAGGTTGTTGTTGTTTTTCAGTGCTGAGGTTGTTGTTGAATTTGTTGGTGTTTTTCAATGTTGAGGTTGTTGTTGTTTTTCAATCTTGTGGTTGTTGTTGAATTTGTTGGTGTTTTTCAATGTTTAGGTTGTTGTTGTTTTTCAATGTTGAGGTTGTTGTTGAATTTGTTGGTGTTTTTCAATGTTGAGGTTGTTGTTGAATTTGTTGGTGTTTTTCAATGTTGAGGTTGTTTTTGTTTTTCAATGTTGAGGTTGTTGTTGAATTTGTTGGTGTTTTTCAATGTTGAGTTTGTTGTTGTTTTTCAATGTTGAGGTTGTTGTTGAATTTGTTGGTGTTTTTCAATGTTGAGGTTGTTGTTGTTTTTCACTGTTGAGGTTGTTGTTGAATTTGTTGGTGTTTTTCAATGTTGAGGTTGTTGTTGAATTTGTTGGTGCTTTTCAATGTTGAGGTTGTTGTTGAATTTGTTGGTGTTTTTCAATGTTGATGTTGTTGTTGTTTGACAATGTTGAGGTTGTTGTTGAATTTGTTGGTGTTTTTCAATGTTGAGTTTGTTGTTGAATTTGTTGGTGTTTTTCAATGTTGAGGTTCTTGTTGAATTTGTTGGTGTTTTTCAATGTTGAGATTGTTGTTGTTTTTCAATGTTGAGGTTGTTGTTGAATTTGTTGGTGTTTTTAAATGTTGAGGTTGTTGTTGAATTTGTTGGTGTTTTTCAATGTTGAGGTTGTTGTTGTTTTTCAATGTTGAGGTTGTTGTTAAATTTGTTGGTGTTTTTCAATGTTGAGGTTGTTGTTGTTTTTCAATGTTGAGGTTGTTGTTGAATTTGTTGGTGTTTTTGAATGTTGAGATTGTTGTTGTTTTTCAATGTTGAGGTTGTTGTTGAATTTGTTGGTGTTTTTAAATGTTGAGGTTGTTGTTGAATTTGTTGGTGTTTTTCAATGTTGAGGTTGTTGTTGTTTTTCAATGTTGAGGTTGTTGTTAAATTTGTTGGTGTTTTTCAATGTTGAGGTTGTTGTTGTTTTTCAATGTTGAGGTTGTTGTTGAATTTGTTGGTGTTTTTCAATGTTGAGGTTGTTGTTGTTTTTCAATGTTGAGGTTGTTGTTGAATTTGTTGGTGTTTTTCAATTTCGAGGTTGTTGTTGAATTTGTTGGTGTTTTTCATTGTTGAGGTTGTTGTTGTTTTTCAATGTTGAGGTTGTTGTTGAATTTGTTGGTGTTTTTCAATGTTGAGGTTGTTGTTGTTTTTCAATGCTGAGGTTGTTGTTGAATTTGTTGGTGTTTTTCAATGTTGAGGTTGTTGTTGAATTTGTTGGTGTTTTTCAATGTTGAGGTTGTTGTTGTTTTTCAATGTTGAGGTTGTTGTTGAATTTGTTGGTGTTTTTCAATGTTGAGGTTGTTGTTTTTTTTAAATGTTGAGGTTGTTGTTGAATTTGTTGGTGTTTTTCAATGTTGAGGTTGTTGTTGAATTTGTTGGTGTTTTTCAATGTTGAGGTTGTTGTTGTTTTTCAATGTTGAGGTTATTGTTGAATTTGTTGGTGTTTTTCAATGTTGAGGTTGTTGTTGTTTTTCAATGTTGAGGTTGTTGTTGAATTTGTTGGTGTTTTTCAATGTTGAGTTTGTTGTTGTTTTTCAATGTTGAGGTTGTTGTTGAATTTGTTGGTGTTTTTCACTGTTGAGGTTGTTGTTGTTTTTCAATGTTGAGGTTGTTGTTGAATTTGTTGGTGTTTTTCAATGTTGAGGTTGTTGTTGTTTTTCAATGTTGAGGTTGTTGTTGAATTTGTTGGTGTTTTTCAGTGTTGAGGTTGTTGTTGAATTTGTTGGTGTTTTTCAATGTTGAGGTTGTTGTTGAATTTGTTGGTGTTTTTCAATGTTGAGGTTGTTGTTGTTTTTCAATGTTGAGGTTGTTGTTGAGTTTGTTGGTGTTTTTCAATGTTGAGGTTGTTGTTGAATTTGTTGGTGTTTTTCAATGTTGAGGTTGTTGTTGAATTTGTTGGTGTTTTTCAATGTTGAGGTTGTTGTTGTTTTTAAATGTTGAGGTTGTTGTTGAATTTGGTGGTGTTTTTTCAATTTTGAGGTTGTTGGTGTTTTTCAATGTTGAGGTTGTTGTTGAATTTGATGGTGTTTTTCAATGTTGAGGTTGTTGGTGTTTTTCAATGTTGAGGTTGTTGTTGAATTTGTTGGTGTTTTTCAATGTTGAGGTTGTTGTTGAATTTGTTAGTGTTTTTCAATGTTGTGGTTGTTGTTGTTTTTCAATGTTGAGGTTGTTGTTGAGTTTGTTGGTGTTTTTCAATGTTGAGGTTGTTGTTCAATTTGTTGGTGCTTTTCAATATTGAGGTTTTTGCTGAATTTGTTGGTGTTTTTCAATGTTGAGGTTGTTGTTGTTTTTAAATGTTGGGGTTGTTGTTGAATTTGTTGGTGTTTTTCCATGATGAGGTTGTTGTTGTTTTTCAAAGTTGATGTTGTTGTTGAATTTGTTGGTGTGTTTCAATGTCGGCGTTATTGTTGAATTTGTTGGTGATTTTCGATGTTGAGGTTGTTGTTGTTTTTCAATGTTGAGGTTGTTGTTGTTTTTCAATGTTGAGGTTGTTGTTGAAGTTGTTGGTGTTTTTCAATGTTGAGGTTGTTGTTGTTTTTCAATGCTGAGGTTGTTGTTGAATTTGTTGGTGTTTTTCAATGTTGAGGTTGTTGTTGAATTTGTTGGTGTTTTTCAATGTTGAGGTTGTTGTTGTTTTTCAATGCTGAGGTTGTTGTTGAGTTTGCTGGTGTTTTTCAATGTTGAGGTTGTTGTTGAATTTGTTGGTGTTTTTCAATGTTGAGGTTGTTGTTGAATTTGTTGGTGTTTTTCATTGTTGAGGTTGTTGTTGTTTTTAAATGTTGAGGTTGTTGTTGAGTTTGTTGGTGTTTTTTCAATTTTGAGGTTGTTGGTGTTTTTCAATGTTGAGGTTGTTGTTGAATTTGATGGTGTTTTTCAATGTTGAGGTTGTTGGTGTTTTTCAATGTTGAGGTTGTTGTTGAATTTGTTGGTGTTTTTCAATGTTGAGGTTGTTGTTGTTTTTAATGTTGAGGTTGTTGTTGAATTTGTTGGTGTTTTTCAATGTTCAGGTTGTTGTTGTTTTTCAATGTTGAGGTTGTTGTTGAACTTGTTGGTGTTTTTCAATGTTGGAGTTGTTGTTGAATTTGTTGGTGTTTTTCAATGTTGAGGTTGTTTTTTTTTCAGTGTTGAGGTTGTTGTTGAATTTGTTGGTGTTTTTCAATGTTGAGTTTGTTGTTGTTTTTCAATGTTGAGGTTGTTGTTGAATTTGTTGGTGTTTTTCAATGTTGAGGTTGTTGTTGTTTTTCAATGTTGAGGTTGTTGTTGAATTTGTTGGTGTTTTTCAATTTTGAGGTTATTGGTGTTTTTCAATGTTGAGGTTGTTGTTGAATTTGTTGGTGTTTTTCAATGTTGAGGTTGTTGTTGAATTTGTTGGTGTTTTTCAATGTTGAGGTTGTTGTTGTTTTTCAATGTTGAGGTTGTTGTTGAGTTTGTTGGTGTTTTTCAATGTTGAGGTTGTTGTTGAATTTGTTGGTGTTTTTCAATGTTGACGTTGTAGTTGAATTTGTTGGTGTTTTTCAATGTTGAGGTTGTTGTTGTTTTTAAATGTTGGGGTTGTTGTTGAATTTGTTGGTGTTTTTCAATTTTGAGGATGTTGTTGTTTTTCAATGTTGAGGTTGTTGTTGAATTTGTTGGTGTTTTTCCATGATGAGGTTGTTGTTGTTTTTCAAAGTTGAGGTTGTTGTTGAATTTGTTGGTGTTTTTCAATGTCGGGTTGTTGTTGAATTTGTTGGTGTTTTTCAATGTTGAATTTTTTGTTGAATTTGTTGCTGTTTTTCAATGTTGAGCTTGTTGTTTTTCAATGTTGAGGTTGTTGTTGAATTTTTTGGCGTTTTTAAATGTTGAGGTTGTTGTTGAATTTTTTGGTGTTTTCAATGTTGAGGTTGTTGTTGAATTTGTTGGTATTTTTAAATGTTGAGGTTGTTGTTGAATTTGTTGGTGTTTGTCAATGTTGAGGTTGTTGTTGTTTTTCAATGTTGAGGTTGTTGTTGTATTTGTTGGTGTTTTTCAATTTCGAGGTTGTTGTTGAATTTATTGGTGTTTGTCAATGTTGAAGATGTTGTTGAATTTGGTGTTGTTTTTCAATGTTGAGGTTGTTGTTGTTTTTCAATGTTGAGGTTGTTGTTGAATTTGTTGGTGTTTTTCAATGTTCAGGTTGTTGTTGTTTTTCAGTGCTGAGGTTGTTGTTGAATTTGTTGGTGTTTTTCAATGTTGAGGTTGTTGTTGTTTTTCAATCTTGTGGTTGTTGTTGAATTTGTTGGTGTTTTTCAATGTTTAGGTTGTTGTTGTTTTTCAATGTTGAGGTTGTTGTTGAATTTGTTGGTGTTTTTCAATGTTGAGGTTGTTGTTGAATTTGTTGGTGTTTTTCAATGTTGAGGTTGTTTTTGTTTTTCAATGTTGAGGTTGTTGTTGAATTTGTTGGTGTTTTTCAATGTTGAGTTTGTTGTTGTTTTTCAATGTTGAGGTTGTTGTTGAATTTGTTGGTGTTTTTCAATGTTGAGGTTGTTGTTGTTTTTCACTGTTGAGGTTGTTGTTGAATTTGTTGGTGTTTTTCAATGTTGAGGTTGTTGTTGAATTTGTTGGTGCTTTTCAATGTTGAGGTTGTTGTTGAATTTGTTGGTGTTTTTCAATGTTGATGTTGTTGTTGTTTGACAATGTTGAGGTTGTTGTTGAATTTGTTGGTGTTTTTCAATGTTGAGTTTGTTGTTGAATTTGTTGGTGTTTTTCAATGTTGAGGTTCTTGTTGAATTTGTTGGTGTTTTTCAATGTTGAGATTGTTGTTGTTTTTCAATGTTGAGGTTGTTGTTGAATTTGTTGGTGTTTTTAAATGTTGAGGTTGTTGTTGAATTTGTTGGTGTTTTTCAATGTTGAGGTTGTTGTTGTTTTTCAATGTTGAGGTTGTTGTTAAATTTGTTGGTGTTTTTCAATGTTGAGGTTGTTGTTGTTTTTCAATGTTGAGGTTGTTGTTGAATTTGTTGGTGTTTTTGAATGTTGAGATTGTTGTTGTTTTTCAATGTTGAGGTTGTTGTTGAATTTGTTGGTGTTTTTAAATGTTGAGGTTGTTGTTGAATTTGTTGGTGTTTTTCAATGTTGAGGTTGTTGTTGTTTTTCAATGTTGAGGTTGTTGTTAAATTTGTTGGTGTTTTTCAATGTTGAGGTTGTTGTTGTTTTTCAATGTTGAGGTTGTTGTTGAATTTGTTGGTGTTTTTCAATGTTGAGGTTGTTGTTGTTTTTCAATGTTGAGGTTGTTGTTGAATTTGTTGGTGTTTTTCAATTTCGAGGTTGTTGTTGAATTTGTTGGTGTTTTTCATTGTTGAGGTTGTTGTTGTTTTTCAATGTTGAGGTTGTTGTTGAATTTGTTGGTGTTTTTCAATGTTGAGGTTGTTGTTGTTTTTCAATGCTGAGGTTGTTGTTGAATTTGTTGGTGTTTTTCAATGTTGAGGTTGTTGTTGAATTTGTTGGTGTTTTTCAATGTTGAGGTTGTTGTTGTTTTTCAATGTTGAGGTTGTTGTTGAATTTGTTGGTGTTTTTCAATGTTGAGGTTGTTGTTTTTTTTAAATGTTGAGGTTGTTGTTGAATTTGTTGGTGTTTTTCAATGTTGAGGTTGTTGTTGAATTTGTTGGTGTTTTTCAATGTTGAGGTTGTTGTTGTTTTTCAATGTTGAGGTTATTGTTGAATTTGTTGGTGTTTTTCAATGTTGAGGTTGTTGTTGTTTTTCAATGTTGAGGTTGTTGTTGAATTTGTTGGTGTTTTTCAATGTTGAGTTTGTTGTTGTTTTTCAATGTTGAGGTTGTTGTTGAATTTGTTGGTGTTTTTCACTGTTGAGGTTGTTGTTGTTTTTCAATGTTGAGGTTGTTGTTGAATTTGTTGGTGTTTTTCAATGTTGAGGTTGTTGTTGTTTTTCAATGTTGAGGTTGTTGTTGAATTTGTTGGTGTTTTTCAGTGTTGAGGTTGTTGTTGAATTTGTTGGTGTTTTTCAATGTTGAGGTTGTTGTTGAATTTGTTGGTGTTTTTCAATGTTGAGGTTGTTGTTGTTTTTCAATGTTGAGGTTGTTGTTGAGTTTGTTGGTGTTTTTCAATGTTGAGGTTGTTGTTGAATTTGTTGGTGTTTTTCAATGTTGAGGTTGTTGTTGAATTTGTTGGTGTTTTTCAATGTTGAGGTTGTTGTTGTTTTTAAATGTTGAGGTTGTTGTTGAATTTGGTGGTGTTTTTTCAATTTTGAGGTTGTTGGTGTTTTTCAATGTTGAGGTTGTTGTTGAATTTGATGGTGTTTTTCAATGTTGAGGTTGTTGGTGTTTTTCAATGTTGAGGTTGTTGTTGAATTTGTTGGTGTTTTTCAATGTTGAGGTTGTTGTTGAATTTGTTAGTGTTTTTCAATGTTGTGGTTGTTGTTGTTTTTCAATGTTGAGGTTGTTGTTGAGTTTGTTGGTGTTTTTCAATGTTGAGGTTGTTGTTCAATTTGTTGGTGCTTTTCAATATTGAGGTTGTTGCTGAATTTGTTGGTGTTTTTCAATGTTGAGGTTGTTGTTGTTTTTAAATGTTGGGGTTGTTGTTGAATTTGTTGGTGTTTTTCCATGATGAGGTTGTTGTTGTTTTTCAAAGTTGATGTTGTTGTTGAATTTGTTGGTGTGTTTCAATGTCGGCGTTATTGTTGAATTTGTTGGTGATTTTCGATGTTGAATTTTTTGTTGAATTTGTTGGTGTTTTCAATGTTGAGGTTGTTGTTGAATTTGTTGGTGTTTTTAAATGTTGAGGTTGTTGTTTTTCAATGTTGAGGTTGTTGTTGAATTTGTTGGCCTTTTTAAATGTTGAGGTTGTTGTTGAATTTGTTGGTGTTTTCAATGTTGAGGTTGTTGTTGAATTTGTTGGTGTTTTTAAATGTTGAGGTTGTTGTTGAATTTGCTAGTGTTTTGCAATGTTGAGGTTGTTGTTGTTTTTCAATGTTGAGGTTGTTGTTGAATTCGTTGGTGTTTTTCAATGTTGAGTTTGTTGTTGTTTTTCAATGTTGAGGTTGTTGTTGTTTTTCAATGTTGAGGTTGTTGTTGAACTTGTTGGTGTTTTTCAATCTTGAAGTTGTTGTTGAATTTGTTGGTGTTTTTCAATGTTGAGGTTGTTTTTTTTTCAATGTTGAGGTTGTTGTTGAATTTGTTGGTGTTTTTCAATGTTGAGTTTGTTGTTGTTTTTCAATGTTGAGGTTGTTGTTGAATTTGTTGGTGTTTTTCAATGTTGAGGTTGTTGTTGTTTTTCAATGTTGAGGTTGTTGTTGAATTTGTTGGTGTTTTTCAATGTTGAGGTTGATGTTGTTTTTCAATGTTGAGGTTGTTGTTGAATTTGTTGGTGTTTTTCAATGTTGAGGTTATTGGTGTTTTTCAATGTTGAGGTTGTTGTTGAATTTGTTGTTGTTTTTGAATGTTGAGGTTGTTGTTGAGTTTGTTGGTGTTTTTCAATGTTGAGGTTGTTGTTGAATTTGTTGGTGTTTTTCAATGTTGAGGTTGTTGTTGAATTTGTTGGTGTTTTTCAATGTTGAGGTTGCTGTTGTTTTTAAATGTTGGGGTTGTTGTTGAATTTGTTGGTGTTTTTCAATTTTGAGGATGTTGTTGTTTTTCAATGTTGAGGTTGTTGTTGAATTTGTTGGTGTTTTTCCATGATGAGGTTGTTGTTGTTTTTCAAAGTTGAGGTTGTTGTTGAATTTGTTGGTGTTTTTCAATGTCGGGGTTGTTGTTGAATTTTTTGGTGTTTTTCAATGTTGAATTTTTTGTTGAATTTGTTGGTGTTTTTCAATGTTGAGGTTGTTGTTATTCAATGTTGAGGTTGTTGTTGAATATTTTGGCGTTTTTAAATGTTGAGGTTGTTGTTGAATTTGTTGGTGTTTTCAAAGTTGAGGTTGTTGTTGAATTTGTTGGTGTCTTTAAATGTTGAGGTTGTTGTTGAATTTGTTGGTGTTTGTCAATGTTGAGGTTGTTGTTGTTTTTTAATGTTGAGGTTGTTGTTGTATTTGTTGGTGTTTTTCAATTTAGAGGTTGTTGTTGAATTTGTTGGTGTTTCTCAATGTTGAAGATATTGTTGAATTTGTTGGTGTTGTTCAATGTTGAGGTTGTTGTTGTTTTTCAATGTTGAGGTTGTTGTTGAATTTGTTGGTGTTTTTCAATGTTGAGGTTGTTGTTGTTTTTCAATGCTGAGGTTGTTGTTGAACTTGTTGATGTTTTTCAATGTTGAGGTTGTTGTTGAATTTGTTGGTGTTTTTCAATGTTGAGGTTGTTGTTGTTTTTCAATGTTGAGGTTGTTGTTGAATTTGTTGGTGTTTTTCAATGTTTAGGTTGTTGTTGTTTTTCAATGTTGAGGTTGTTTTTGAATTTGTTGGTGTTTTTCAATGTTGAGGTTGTTGTTGAATTTGTTGGTGTTTTTCAATGTTGAGGTTGTTGTTGTTTTTCAATGTTGAGGTTGTTGAATTTGTTGGTGTTTTTCAATGTTGAGGTTGTTGTTGTTTTTCACTGTTGAGGTTGTTGTTGAATTTGTTGGTGTTTTTCAATGTTGAGGTTGTTGTTGTTTTTCAATGTTGAGGTTGTTGTTGAATTTGTTGGTGCTTTTCAATGTTGAGGTTGTTGTTGAATTTGTTGGTGTTTTTCAATGTTGATGTTGTTGTTGTTTTTCAATGTTGAGGTTGTTGTTGAATTTGTTGGTGTTTTTCAATGTTGAGGTTGTTGTTGAATTTGTTGGTGTTTTTCAATGTTGAGGTTGTTGTTGAATTTGTTGGTGTTTTTCAATGTTGAGGTTGTTGCTGTTTTTCAATGTTGAGGTTGTTGTTGAATTTGTTGGTGTTTTTCAATGTTGAGATTGTTGTTGTTTTTCAATGTTGAGGTTGTTGTTGAATTTGTTGGTGTTTTTAAATGTTGAGGTTGTTGTTGAATTTGTTGGTGTTTTTCAATGTTGAGGTTGTTGTTGTTTTTCAATGTTGAGGTAGTTGTTAAATTTGTTGGTGTTTTTCAATGTTGAGGTTGTTGTTGTTTTTGAATGTTGAGGTTGTTGTTTAATTTGTTGGTGTTTTTCAATTTCGAGGTTGTTGTTGAATTTGTTGGTGTTTTTCAATGTTGAAGTTGTTGTTGAATTTGTTGGTGTTTTTCAATGTTGAGGTTGTTGTTGTTTTTCAATGTTGAGGTTGTTGTTGAATTTGTTGGTGTTTTTCAATGTTGAGGTTGTTGTTGTTTTTCAATGCTGAGGTTGTTGTTGAATTTGTTGGTGTTTTTAAATGTTGAGGTTGTTGTTGAATTTGTTGGTGTTTTTCAATGTTGAGGTTGTTGTTGTTTTTCAATGTTGAGGTTGTTGTTGAATTTGTTGGTGTTTTTCAATGTTGAGGTTGTTGTTGTTTTTCAATGTTGAGGTTGTTGTTGAATTTGTTGGTGTTTTTCAATGTTGAGGTTGTTGTTGAATTTGCTAGTGTTTTGCAATGTTGAGGTTGTTGTTGTTTTTCAATGTTGAGGTTGTTGTTGAATTCGTTGGTGTTTTTCAATGTTGAGTTTGTTGTTGTTTTTCAATGTTGAGGTTGTTGTTGTTTTTCAATGTTGAGGTTGTTGTTGAACTTGTTGGTGTTTTTCAATCTTGAAGTTGTTGTTGAATTTGTTGGTGTTTTTCAATGTTGAGGTTGTTTTTTTTCAATGTTGAGGTTGTTGTTGAATTTGTTGGTGTTTTTCAATGTTGAGTTTGTTGTTGTTTTTCAATGTTGAGGTTGTTGTTGAATTTGTTGGTGTTTTTCAATGTTGAGGTTGTTGTTGTTTTTCAATGTTGAGGTTGTTGTTGAATTTGTTGGTGTTTTTCAATGTTGAGGTTGATGTTGTTTTTCAATGTTGAGGTTGTTGTTGAATTTGTTGGTGTTTTTCAATGTTGAGGTTATTGGTGTTTTTCAATGTTGAGGTTGTTGTTGAATTTGTTGTTGTTTTTGAATGTTGAGGTTGTTGTTGAGTTTGTTGGTGTTTTTCAATGTTGAGGTTGTTGTTGAATTTGTTGGTGTTTTTCAATGTTGAGGTTGTTGTTGAATTTGTTGGTGTTTTTCAATGTTGAGGTTGCTGTTGTTTT
This sequence comes from Isurus oxyrinchus, assembly GCA_026770705.1. NCBI lineage: Eukaryota > Metazoa > Chordata > Chondrichthyes > Lamniformes > Lamnidae > Isurus > Isurus oxyrinchus. The sequence goes on from JANJGN010000602.1 coordinate 80,050, forward strand.
TAAATGTTGGGGTTGTTGTTGAATTTGTTGGTGTTTTTCAATTTTGAGGATGTTGTTGTTTTTCAATGTTGAGGTTGTTGTTGAATTTGTTGGTGTTTTTCCATGATGAGGTTGTTGTTGTTTTTCAAAGTTGAGGTTGTTGTTGAATTTGTTGGTGTTTTTCAATGTCGGGGTTGTTGTTGAATTTTTTGGTGTTTTTCAATGTTGAATTTTTTGTTGAATTTGTTGGTGTTTTTCAATGTTGAGGTTGTTGTTATTCAATGTTGAGGTTGTTGTTGAATATTTTGGCGTTTTTAAATGTTGAGGTTGTTGTTGAATTTGTTGGTGTTTTCAAAGTTGAGGTTGTTGTTGAATTTGTTGGTGTCTTTAAATGTTGAGGTTGTTGTTGAATTTGTTGGTGTTTGTCAATGTTGAGGTTGTTGTTGTTTTTTAATGTTGAGGTTGTTGTTGTATTTGTTGGTGTTTTTCAATTTCGAGGTTGTTGTTGAATTTGTTGGTGTTTCTCAATGTTGAAGATATTGTTGAATTTGTTGGTGTTGTTCAATGTTGAGGTTGTTGTTGTTTTTCAATGTTGAGGTTGTTGTTGAATTTGTTGGTGTTTTTCAATGTTGAGGTTGTTGTTGTTTTTCAATGCTGAGGTTGTTGTTGAACTTGTTGATGTTTTTCAATGTTGAGGTTGTTGTTGAATTTGTTGGTGTTTTTCAATGTTGAGGTTCTTGTTGTTTTTCAATGTTGAGGTTGTTGTTGAATTTGTTGGTGTTTTTCAATGTTTAGGTTGTTGTTGTTTTTCAATGTTGAGGTTGTTTTTGAATTTGTTGGTGTTTTTCAATGTTGAGGTTGTTGTTGAATTTGTTGGTGTTTTTCAATGTTGAGGTTGTTGTTGTTTTTCAATGTTGAGGTTGTTGAATTTGTTGGTGTTTTTCAATGTTGAGGTTGTTGTTGTTTTTCACTGTTGAGGTTGTTGTTGAATTTGTTGGTGTTTTTCAATGTTGAGGTTGTTGTTGTTTTTCAATGTTGAGGTTGTTGTTGAATTTGTTGGTGCTTTTCAATGTTGAGGTTGTTGTTGAATTTGTTGGTGTTTTTCAATGTTGATGTTGTTGTTGTTTTTCAATGTTGAGGTTGTTGTTGAATTTGTTGGTGTTTTTCAATGTTGAGTTTGTTGTTGAATTTGTTGGTGTTTTTCAATGTTGAGGTTGTTGTTGAATTTGTTGGTGTTTTTCAATGTTGAGGTTGTTGTTGAATTTGTTGGTGTTTTTCAATGTTGAGGTTGTTGCTGTTTTTCAATGTTGAGGTTGTTGTTGAATTTGTTGGTGTTTTTCAATGTTGAGATTGTTGTTGTTTTTCAATGTTGAGGTTGTTGTTGAATTTGTTGGTGTTTTTAAATGTTGAGATTGTTGTTGAATTTGTTGGTGTTTTTCAATGTTGAGGTTGTTGTTGTTTTTCAATGTTGAGGTAGTTGTTAAATTTGTTGGTGTTTTTCAATGTTGAGGTTGTTGTTGTTTTTCAATGTTGAGGTTGTTGTTGAATTTGTTGGTGTTTTTCAATTTCGAGGTTGTTGTTGAATTTGTTGGTGTTTTTCAATGTTGAAGTTGTTGTTGAATTTGTTGGTGTTTTTCAATGTTGAGGTTGTTGTTGTTTTTCAATGTTGAGGTTGTTGTTGAATTTGTTGGTGTTTTTCAATGTTGAGGTTGTTGTTGTTTTTCAATGCTGAGGTTGTTGTTGAATTTGTTGGTGTTTTTAAATGTTGAGGTTGTTGTTGAATTTGTTGGTGTTTTTCAATGTTGAGGTTGTTGTTGTTTTTCAATGTTGAGGTTGTTGTTGAATTTGTTGGTGTTTTTCAATGTTGAGGTTGTTGTTGTTTTTCAATGTTGAGGTTGTTGTTGAATTTGTTGGTGTTTTTCAATGTTGAGGTTGTTGTTGAATTTGTTGGTGTTTTTCAATGTTGAGGTTGTTGTTGTTTTTCAATGTTGAGGTTATTGTTGAATTTGTTGGTGTTTTTCAATGTTGAGGTTGTTGTTGTTTTTCAGTGTTGAGGTTGTTGTTGAATTTGTTGGTGTTTTTCAATGTTGAGTTTGTTGTTGTTTTTCAATGTTGAGGTTGTTGTTGAATTCGTTGGTGTTTTTCAATGTTGAGGTTGTTGTTGTTTTTCAATTTTGAGGTTGTTGTTGAATTTGTTGGTGTTTTTCAATGTTGAGGTTGTTGTTGTTTTTCAATGTTGAGGTTGTTGTTGAATTTGTTGGTGTTTTTCAATGTTGAGGTTGTTGTTGAATTTGTTGGTGTTTTTCAATGTTGAGGCTGTTGTTGAATTTGTTGGTGTTTTTCAATGTTGAGGTTGTTGTTGTTTTTCAATGTTGAGGTTGTTGTTGAGTTTGTTGGTGTTTTTCAATGTTGAGGTTGTTGTTGAATTTGTTGGTGTTTTTCAATGTTGAGGTTGTTGTTGAATTTGTTGGTGTTTTTCAATGTTGAGGTTGTTGTTGTTTTTAAATGTTGAGGTTGTTCTTGAATTTGTTGGTGTTTTTTCAATTTTGAGGTTGTTGGTGTTTTTCAATGTTGAGGTTGTTGTTGAATTTGATGGTGTTTTTCAATGTTGAGGTTGTTGGTGTTTTTCAATGTTGAGGTTGTTGTTGAATTTGTTGGTGCTTTTCAATGTTGAGGTTGTTGTTGAATTTGTTGGTGTTTTCCAATGTTGAGGTTGTTGTTGTTTTTCAATGTTGAGGTTGTTGTTGAGTTTGTTGGTGTTTTTCAATGTTGAGGTTGTTGTTGAATTTGTTGGTGCTTTTCAATGTTGAGGTTGTTGTTGAATTTGTTGGTGTTTTTCAATGTTGATGTTGTTGTTGTTTTTCAATGTTGAGGTTGTTGTTGAATTTGTTGGTGTTCTTCAATGTTGAGTTTGTTGTTGAATTTGTTGGTGTTTTTCAATGTTGAGGTTGTTGTTGAATTTGTTGGTGTTTTTCAATGTTGAGGTTGTTGTTGAATTTGTTGGTGTTTTTCAATGTTGAGGTTCTTGCTCTTTTTCAATGTTGAGGTTGTTGTTGAATTTGTTGGTGTTTTTCAATGCTGAGATTGTTGTTGTTTTTCAATGTTGAGGTTGTTGTTGAATTTGTTGGTGTTTTTAAATGTTGAGGATGTTGTTGTTTTTCAATGTTGAGGTTGTTGTTGAATTTGTTGGTGTTTTTCAATGTTGAGGTTATTGGTGTTTTTCAATGTTGAGGTTGTTGTTGAATTTGTTGTTGTTTTTGAATGTTGAGGTTGTTGTTGAGTTTGTTGGTGTTTTTCAATGTTGAGGTTGTTGTTGAATTTGTTGGTGTTTTTCAATGTTGAGGTTGTTGTTGAATTTGTTGGTGTTTTTCAATGTTGAGGTTGCTGTTGTTTTTAAATGTTGGGGTTGTTGTTGAATTTGTTGGTGTTTTTCAATTTTGAGGATGTTGTTGTTTTTCAATGTTGAGGTTGTTGTTGAATTTGTTGGTGTTTTTCCATGATGAGGTTGTTGTTGTTTTTCAAAGTTGAGGTTGTTGTTGAATTTGTTGGTGTTTTTCAATGTCGGGGTTGTTGTTGAATTTTTTGGTGTTTTTCAATGTTGAATTTTTTGTTGAATTTGTTGGTGTTTTTCAATGTTGACGTTGTTGTTATTCAATGTTGAGGTTGTTGTTGAATATTTTGGCGTTTTTAAATGTTGAGGTTGTTGTTGAATTTGTTGGTGTTTTCAAAGTTGAGGTTGTTGTTGAATTTGTTGGTGTCTTTAAATGTTGAGGTTGTTGTTGAATTTGTTGGTGTTTGTCAATGTTGAGGTTGTTGTTGTTTTTTAATGTTGAGGTTGTTGTTGTATTTGTTGGTGTTTTTCAATTTCGAGGTTGTTGTTGAATTTGTTGGTGTTTCTCAATGTTGAAGATATTGTTGAATTTGTTGGTGTTGTTCAATGTTGAGGTTGTTGTTGTTTTTCAATGTTGAGGTTGTTGTTGAATTTGTTGGTGTTTTTCAATGTTGAGGTTGTTGTTGTTTTTCAATGCTGAGGTTGTTGTTGAACTTGTTGATGTTTTTCAATGTTGAGGTTGTTGTTGAATTTGTTGGTGTTTTTCAATGTTGAGGTTCTTGTTGTTTTTCAATGTTGAGGTTGTTGTTGAATTTGTTGGTGTTTTTCAATGTTTAGGTTGTTGTTGTTTTTCAATGTTGAGGTTGTTTTTGAATTTGTTGGTGTTTTTCAATGTTGAGGTTGTTGTTGAATTTGTTGGTGTTTTTCAATGTTGAGGTTGTTGTTGTTTTTCAATGTTGAGGTTGTTGAATTTGTTGGTGTTTTTCAATGTTGAGGTTGTTGTTGTTTTTCACTGTTGAGGTTGTTGTTGAATTTGTTGGTGTTTTTCAATGTTGAGGTTGTTGTTGTTTTTCAATGTTGAGGTTGTTGTTGAATTTGTTGGTGCTTTTCAATGTTGAGGTTGTTGTTGAATTTGTTGGTGTTTTTCAATGTTGATGTTGTTGTTGTTTTTCAATGTTGAGGTTGTTGTTGAATTTGTTGGTGTTTTTCAATGTTGAGTTTGTTGTTGAATTTGTTGGTGTTTTTCAATGTTGAGGTTGTTGTTGAATTTGTTGGTGTTTTTCAATGTTGAGGTTGTTGTTGAATTTGTTGGTGTTTTTCAATGTTGAGGTTGTTGCTGTTTTTCAATGTTGAGGTTGTTGTTGAATTTGTTGGTGTTTTTCAATGTTGAGATTGTTGTTGTTTTTCAATGTTGAGGTTGTTGTTGAATTTGTTGGTGTTTTTAAATGTTGAGATTGTTGTTGAATTTGTTGGTGTTTTTCAATGTTGAGGTTGTTGTTGTTTTTCAATGTTGAGGTAGTTGTTAAATTTGTTGGTGTTTTTCAATGTTGAGGTTGTTGTTGTTTTTCAATGTTGAGGTTGTTGTTGAATTTGTTGGTGTTTTTCAATTTCGAGGTTGTTGTTGAATTTGTTGGTGTTTTTCAATGTTGAAGTTGTTGTTGAATTTGTTGGTGTTTTTCAATGTTGAGGTTGTTGTTGTTTTTCAATGTTGAGGTTGTTGTTGAATTTGTTGGTGTTTTTCAATGTTGAGGTTGTTGTTGTTTTTCAATGCTGAGGTTGTTGTTGAATTTGTTGGTGTTTTTAAATGTTGAGGTTGTTGTTGAATTTGTTGGTGTTTTTCAATGTTGAGGTTGTTGTTGTTTTTCAATGTTGAGGTTGTTGTTGAATTTGTTGGTGTTTTTCAATGTTGAGGTTGTTGTTGTTTTTCAATGTTGAGGTTGTTGTTGAATTTGTTGGTGTTTTTCAATGTTGAGGTTGTTGTTGAATTTGTTGGTGTTTTTCAATGTTGAGGTTGTTGTTGTTTTTCAATGTTGAGGTTATTGTTGAATTTGTTGGTGTTTTTCAATGTTGAGGTTGTTGTTGTTTTTCAGTGTTGAGGTTGTTGTTGAATTTGTTGGTGTTTTTCAATGTTGAGTTTGTTGTTGTTTTTCAATGTTGAGGTTGTTGTTGAATTCGTTGGTGTTTTTCAATGTTGAGGTTGTTGTTGTTTTTCAATTTTGAGGTTGTTGTTGAATTTGTTGGTGTTTTTCAATGTTGAGGTTGTTGTTGTTTTTCAATGTTGAGGTTGTTGTTGAATTTGTTGGTGTTTTTCAATGTTGAGGTTGTTGTTGAATTTGTTGGTGTTTTTCAATGTTGAGGCTGTTGTTGAATTTGTTGGTGTTTTTCAATGTTGAGGTTGTTGTTGTTTTTCAATGTTGAGGTTGTTGTTGAGTTTGTTGGTGTTTTTCAATGTTGAGGTTGTTGTTGAATTTGTTGGTGTTTTTCAATGTTGAGGTTGTTGTTGAATTTGTTGGTGTTTTTCAATGTTGAGGTTGTTGTTGTTTTTAAATGTTGAGGTTGTTCTTGAATTTGTTGGTGTTTTTTCAATTTTGAGGTTGTTGGTGTTTTTCAATGTTGAGGTTGTTGTTGAATTTGATGGTGTTTTTCAATGTTGAGGTTGTTGGTGTTTTTCAATGTTGAGGTTGTTGTTGAATTTGTTGGTGCTTTTCAATGTTGAGGTTGTTGTTGAATTTGTTGGTGTTTTCCAATGTTGAGGTTGTTGTTGTTTTTCAATGTTGAGGTTGTTGTTGAGTTTGTTGGTGTTTTTCAATGTTGAGGTTGTTGTTGAATTTGTTGGTGCTTTTCAATGTTGAGGTTGTTGTTGAATTTGTTGGTGTTTTTCAATGTTGATGTTGTTGTTGTTTTTCAATGTTGAGGTTGTTGTTGAATTTGTTGGTGTTCTTCAATGTTGAGTTTGTTGTTGAATTTGTTGGTGTTTTTCAATGTTGAGGTTGTTGTTGAATTTGTTGGTGTTTTTCAATGTTGAGGTTGTTGTTGAATTTGTTGGTGTTTTTCAATGTTGAGGTTCTTGCTCTTTTTCAATGTTGAGGTTGTTGTTGAATTTGTTGGTGTTTTTCAATGCTGAGATTGTTGTTGTTTTTCAATGTTGAGGTTGTTGTTGAATTTGTTGGTGTTTTTAAATGTTGAGGATGTTGTTGTTTTTCAATGTTGAGGTTGTCGTTGAATTTGTTGGTGTTTTTCAATTTCGAGGTTGTTGTTGAATTTGTTGGTGTTTTTCAATGTTGAAGTTGTTGTTGAATTTGTTGGTGTTTTTCAATGTTGAGGTTGTTGTTGTTTTTCAATGGTGAGGTTGTTGTTGAATTTGTTGGTGTTTTTCAATGTTGAGGTTGTTGCTGTTTTTCAATGCTGAGGTTGTTGTTGAATTTGTTGGTGTTTTTCAATGTTGAGGTTGTTGTTGAATTTGTTGGTGTTTTTCAATGTTGAGGTTGTTGTTGTTTTTCAATGTTGAGGTTGTTGTTGAATTTGTTGGTGTTTTTCAATGTTGAGGTTGTTGTTGTTTTTCAATGTTGAGGTTGTTGTTGAATTTGTTGGTGTTTTTCAATGTTGAGGTTGTTGTTGAATTTGTTGGTGTTTTTCAATTTCGAGGTTGTTGTTGTTTTTCAATGTTGAGGTTATTGTTGAATTTGTTGGTGTTTTTCAATGTTGAGGTTGTTGTTGTTTTTCAATGTTGAGGTTGTTGTTGAGTTTGTTGGTGTTTTTCAATGTTGAGGTTCTTGTTGTTTTTCAATGTTGAGGTTGTTGTTGAGTTTGTTGGTGTTTTTCAATGTTGAGGTTGTTGTTGAATTTGTTGGTGTTTTTCAATGTTGAGGCTGTTGTTGAATTTGTTGGTGTTTTTCAATGTTGAGGTTGTTGTTAAATTTGTTGGTGTTTTTCAATGTTGAGGTTGTTGTTGTTTTTCAATGTTGAGGTTGTTGTTGAATTTGTTGGTGTTTTTCAATTTCGAGGTTGTTGTTGAATTTGTTGGTGTTTTTCAATGTTGAGGTTGTTGTTGTTTTTCAATGTTGAGGTTGTTGTTGAATTTGTTGGTGTTTTTCAATGTTGAGGTTGTTGTTGTTTTTCAATGCTGAGGTTGTTGTTGAATTTGTTGGTGTTTTTCAATGTTGAGGTTGTTGTTGAATTTGTTGGTGTTTTTCAATGTTGAGGTTGTTGTTGTTTTTCAATGTTGAGGTTGTTGTTGAGTTTGTTGGTGTTTTTCAATGTTGAGGTTGTTGTTGAATTTGTTGGTGTTTTTCAATGTTGAGGTTGTTGTTGAATTTGTTGGTGTTTTTCAATGTTGAGGTTGTTGTTGTTTTTAAATGTTGAGGTTGTTGTTGAATTTGTTGGTGTTTTTTCAATTTTGAGGTTGTTGGTGTTTTTCAATGTTGAGGTTGTTGTTGAATTTGATGGTGTTTTTCACTGTTGAGGTTGTTGGTGTTTTTCAATGTTGAGGTTGTTGTTGAATTTGTTGGTGTTTTTCAATGTTGAGGTTGTTGTTGTTTTTAATGTTGAGGTTGTTGTTGAATTTGTTGGTGTTTTTCAATGTTGAGGTTGTTGTTGTTTTTCAATGTTGAGGTTGTTGTTGAACTTGTTGGTGTTTTTCAATGTTGAAGTTGTTGTTGAATTTGTTGGTGTTTTTCAATGTTGAGGTTGTTTTTTTTTCAATGTTGAGGTTGTTGTTGAATTTGTTGGTGTTTTTCAATGTTGAGTTTGTTTTTGTTTTTCAATGTTGAGGCTGTTTTTGAATTTGTTGGTGTTTTTCAATGTTGAGGTTGTTGTTGTTTTTCAATGTTGAGGTTGTTGTTGAATTTGTTGGTGTTTTTCAATTTTGAGGTTATTGGTGTTTTTCAATGTTGAGGTTGTTGTTGAATTTGTTGGTGTTTTTCAATGTTGAGGTTGTTTTTGAATTTGTTGGTGTTTTTCAATGTTGAGGTTGTTGTTGTTTTTCAATGTTGAGGTTGTTGTTGAGTTTGTTGGTGTTTTTCAATGTTGAGGTTGTTGTTGAATTTGTTGGTGTTTTTCAATGTTGAGGTTGTAGTTGAATTTGTTGGTGTTTTTCAATGTTGAGGTTGTTGTTGTTTTTAAATGTTGGGGTTGTTGTTGAATTTGTTGGTGTTTTTCAATTTTGAGGATGTTGTTGTTTTTCAATGTTGAGGTTGTTGTTGAATTTGTTGGTGTTTTTCAATGTTGAGGTTGTTGTTGAATTTGTTGGTGTTTTTCATTGTTGAGGTTGTTGTTGTTTTTCAATGTTGAGGTTATTGTTGAATTTGTTGGTGTTTTTCAATGTTGAGGTTGTTGTTGTTTTTCAATGTTGTGGTTGTTGTTGAATTTGTTGGTGTTTTTCAATGTTGAGGTTGTTGTTGTTTTTCAATGTTGAGGTTGTTGTTGAATTTGTTGGTGTTTTTCAATGTTGAGGTTGTTGTTGCATTTGTTGGTGTTTTTCAATGTTGAGGCTGTTGTTGAATTTGTTGGTGTTTTTCAATGTTGAGGTTGTTGTTGTTTTTCAATGTTGAGGTTGTTGTTGAGTTTGTTGGTGTTTTTCAATGTTGAGGTTGTTGTTGAATTTGTTGGTGTTTTTCAATGTTGAGGTTGTTGTTGAATTTGTTGGTGTTTTTCAATGTTGAGGTTGTTGTTGTTTTTAAATGTTGAGGTTGTTCTTGAATTTGTTGGTGTTTTTTCAATTTTGAGGTTGTTGGTGTTTTTCAATGTTGAGGTTGTTGTTGAATTTGTTGGTGTTTTTCAATGTTGAGGTTGTTGTTGTTTTTCAATGCTGAGGTTGTTGTTGAATTTGTTGGTGTTTTTCAATGTTGAGGTTGTTGTTGAATTTGTTGGTGTTTTTCAATGTTGAGGTTGTTGTTGTTTTTCAATGTTGAGGTTGTTGTTGAGTTTGTTGGTGTTTTTCAATGTTGAGGTTGTTGTTGAATTGGTTGGTGTTTTTCAATGTTGAGGTTGTTGTTGAATTTGTTGGTGTTTTTCAATGTTGAGGTTGTTGTTGTTTTTAAATGTTGAGGTTGTTGTTGAATTTGTTGGTGTTTTTTCAATTTTGAGGTTGTTGGTGTTTTTCAATGTTGAGGTTGTTGTTGAATTTGATGGTGTTTTTCAATGTTGAGGTTGTTGGTGTTTTTCAATGTTGAGGTTGTTTGTTGAATTTGTTGGTGTTTTTCAATGTTGAGGTTGTTGTTTTTAATGTTGAGGTTGTTGTTGAATTTGTTGGTGTTTTTCAATGTTGAGGTTGTTGTTGTTTTTCAATGTTGAGGTTGTTGTTGAACTTGTTGGTGTTTTTCAATGTTGAAGTTGTTGTTGAATTTGTTGGTGTTTTTCAATGTTGAGGTTGTTTTTTTTTCAATGTTGAGGTTGTTGTTGAATTTGTTGGTGTTTTTCAATGTTGAGTTTGTTGTTGTTTTTCAATGTTGAGGCTGTTGTTGAATTTGTTGGTGTTTTTCAATGTTGAGGTTGTTGTTGTTTTTCAATGTTGAGGTTGTTGTTGAATTTGTTCGTGTTTTTCAATTTTGAGGTTATTGGTGTTTTTCAATGTTGAGGTTGTTGTTGAATTTGTTGGTGTTTTTCAATGTTGAGGTTGTTGTTGAATTTGTTGGTGTTTTTCAATGTTGAGGTTGTTGTTGTTTTTCAATGTTGAGGTTGTTGTTGAGTTTGTTGGTGTTTTTCAATGTTGAGGTTGTTGTTGAATTTGTTGGTGTTTTTCAATGTTGAGGTTGTAGTTGAATTTGTTGGTGTTTTTCAATGTTGAGGTTGTTGTTGTTTTTAAATGTTGGGGTTGTTGTTGAATTTGTTGGTGTTTTTCAATTTTGAGGATGTTGTTGTTTTTCAATGTTGAGGTTGTTGTTGAATTTGTTGGTGTTTTTCAATGTTGAGGTTGTTGTTGAATTTGTTGGTGTTTTTCAATGTTGAGGTTGTTGTTGTTTTTCAATGTTGAGGTTATTGTTGAATTTGTTGGTGTTTTTCAATGTTGAGGTTGTTGTTGTTTTTCAATGTTGAGGTTGTTGTTGAATTTGTTGGTGTTTTTCAATGTTGAGTTTGTTGTTGTTTTTCAATGTTGAGGTTGTTGTTGAATTCGTTGGTGTATTTCAATGTTGAGGTTGTTGTTGTTTTTCAATTTTGAGGTTGTTGTTGAATTTGTTGGTGTTTTTCAATGTTGAGGTTGTTGTTGTTTTTCAATGTTGAGGTTGTTGTTGAATTTGTTGGTGTTTTTCAATGTTGAGGTTGTTGTTGCATTTGTTGGTGTTTTTCAATGTTGAGGCTGTTGTTGAATTTGTTGGTGTTTTTCAATGTTGAGGTTGTTGTTGTTTTTCAATGTTGAGGTTGTTGTTGAGTTTGTTGGTGTTTTTCAATGTTGAGGTTGTTGTTGAATTTGTTGGTGTTTTTCAATGTTGAGGTTGTTGTTGAATTTGTTGGTGTTTTTCAATGTTGAGGTTGTTGTTGTTTTTAAATGTTGAGGTTGTTCTTGAATTTGTTGGTGTTTTTTCAATTTTGAGGTTGTTGGTGTTTTTCAATGTTGAGGTTGTTGTTGAATTTGTTGGTGTTTTTCAATGTTGAGGTTGTTGTTGTTTTTCAATGCTGAGGTTGTTGTTGAATTTGTTGGTGTTTTTCAATGTTGAGGTTGTTGTTGAATTTGTTGGTGTTTTTCAATGTTGAGGTTGTTGTTGTTTTTCAATGTTGAGGTTGTTGTTGAGTTTGTTGGTGTTTTTCAATGTTGAGGTTGTTGTTGAATTGGTTGGTGTTTTTCAATGTTGAGGTTGTTGTTGAATTTGTTGGTGTTTTTCAATGTTGAGGTTGTTGTTGTTTTTAAATGTTGAGGTTGTTGTTGAATTTGTTGGTGTTTTTTCAATTTTGAGGTTGTTGGTGTTTTTCAATGTTGAGGTTGTTGTTGAATTTGATGGTGTTTTTCAATGTTGAGGTTGTTGGTGTTTTTCAATGTTGAGGTTGTTGTTGAATTTGTTGGTGTTTTTCAATGTTGAGGTTGTTGTTGTTTTTAATGTTGAGGTTGTTGTTGAATTTGTTGGTGTTTTTCAATGTTGAGGTTGTTGTTGTTTTTCAATGTTGAGGTTGTTGTTGAACTAGTTGGTGTTTTTCAATGTTGAAGTTGTTGTTGAATTTGTTGGTGTTTTTCAATGTTGAGGTTGTTTTTTTTTCAATGTTGAGGTTGTTGTTGAATTTGTTGGTGTTTTTCAATGTTGAGTTTGTTGTTGTTTTTCAATGTTGAGGCTGTTGTTGAATTTGTTGGTGTTTTTCAATGTTGAGGTTGTTGTTGTTTTTCAATGCTGAGGTTGTTGTTGAATTTGTTGGTGTTTTTCAATTTTGAGGTTATTGGTGTTTTTCAATGTTGAGGTTGTTGTTGAATTTGTTGGTGTTTTTCAATGTTGAGGTTGTTGTTGAATTTGTTGGTGTTTTTCAATGTTGAGGTTGTTGTTGTTTTTCAATGTTGAGGTTGTTGTTGAGTTTGTTGGTGTTTTTCAATGTTGAGGTTGTTGTTGAATTTGTTGGTGTTTTTCAATGTTGAGGTTGTAGTTGAATTTGTTGGTGTTTTTCAATGTTGAGGTTGTTGTTGTTTTTAAATGTTGGGGTTGTTGTTGAATTTGTTGGTGTTTTTCAATTTTGAGGATGTTGTTGTTTTTCAATGTTGAGGTTGTTGTTGAATTTGTTGGTGTTTTTCCATGATGAGGTTGTTGTTGTTTTTCAAAGTTGAGGTTGTTGTTGAATTTGTTGGTGTTTTTCAATGTCGGGGTTGTTGTTTTTCAATGTTGAGGTTGATGTTGAATTTTTTGGCGTTTTTAAATGTTGAGGTTCTTGTTGAATTTTTTGGTGTTTTCAATGTTGAGGTTGTTGTTGAATTTGTTGGTATTTTTAAATGTTGAGGTTGTTGTTGAATTTGTTGGTGTTTGTCAATGTTGAGGTTGTTGTTGTTTTTCAATGTTGAGGTTGTTGTTGTATTTGTTGGTGTTTTTCAATTTCGAGGTTGTTGTTGAATTTATTGGTGTTTGTCAATGTTGAAGATTTTGTTGAATTTGGTGTTGTTTTTCAATGTTGAGGTTGTTGTTGTTTTTCAATGTTGAGGTTGTTGTTGAATTTGTTGGTGTTTTTCAATGTTCAGGTTGTTGTTGTTTTTCAGTGCTGAGGTTGTTGTTGAATTTGTTGGTGTTTTTCAATGTTGAGGTTGTTGTTGAATTTGTTGGTGTTTTTCAATGTTGAGGTTGTTGTTGTTTTTCAATCTTGTGGTTGTTGTTGAATTTGTTGGTGTTTTTCAATGTTTAGGTTGTTGTTGTTTTTCAATGTTGAGGTTGTTGTTGAATTTGTTGGTGTTTTTCAATGTTGAGGTTGTTGTTGAATTTGTTGGTGTTTTTCAATGTTGAGGTTGTGTTTGTTTTTCAATGTTGAGGTTGTTGTTGAATTTGTTGGTGTTTTTCAATGTTGAGTTTGTTGTTGTTTTTCAATGTTGAGGTTGTTGTTGAATTTGTTGGTGTTTTTCAATGTTGAGGTTGTTGTTGTTTTTCACTGTTGAGGTTGTTGTTGAATTTGTTGGTGTTTTTCAATGTTGAGGTTGTTGTTGAATTTGTTGGTGCTTTTCAATGTTGAGGTTGTTGTTGAATTTGTTGGTGTTTTTCAATGTTGATGTTGTTGTTGTTTGACAATGTTGAGGTTGTTGTTGAATTTGTTGGTGTTTTTCAATGTTGAGTTTGTTGTTGAATTTGTTGGTGTTTTTCAATGTTGAGGTTCTTGTTGAATTTGTTGGTGTTTTTCAATGTTGAGATTGTTGTTGTTTTTCAATGTTGAGGTTGTTGTTGAATTTGTTGGTGTTTTAAATGTTGAGGTTGTTGTTGAATTTGTTGGTGTTTTTCAATGTTGAGGTTGTTGTTGTTTTTCAATGTTGAGGTTGTTGTTAAATTTGTTGGTGTTTTTCAATGTTGAGGTTGTTGTTGTTTTTCAATGTTGAGGTTGTTGTTGAATTTGTTGGTGTTTTTCAATGTTGAGATTGTTGTCGTTTTTCAATGTTGAGGTTGTTGTTGAATTTGTTGGTGTTTTTAAATGTTGAGGTTGTTGTTGAATTTGTTGGTGTTTTTCAATGTTGAGGTTGTTGTTGTTTTTCAATGTTGAGGTTGTTGTTAAATTTGTTGGTGTTTTTCAATGTTGATGTTGTTGTTGTTTTTCAATGTTGAGGTTGTTGTTGAATTTGTTGGTGTTTTTCAATGTTGAGGTTGTTGTTGTTTTTCAATGTTGAGGTTGTTGTTGAATTTGTTGGTGTTTTTCAATTTCGAGGTTGTTGTTGAATTTGTTGGTGTTTTTCATTGTTGAGGTTGTTGTTGTTTTTCAATGTTGAGGTTGTTGTTGAATTTGTTGGTGTTTTTCAATGTTGAGGTTGTTGTTGTTTTTCAATGCTGAGGTTGTTGTTGAATTTGTTGGTGTTTTTCAATGTTGAGGTTGTTGTTGAATTTGTTGGTGTTTTTCAATGTTGAGGTTGTTGTTGTTTTTCAATGTTGAGGTTGTTGTTGAATTTGTTGGTGTTTTTCAATGTTGAGGTTGTTGTTTTTTTTAAATGTTGAGGTTGTTGTTGAATTTGTTGGTGTTTTTCAATGTTGAGGTTGTTGTTGAATTTGTTGGTGTTTTTCAATGTTGAGGTTGTTGTTGTTTTTCAATGTTGAGGTTATTGTTGAATTTGTTGGTGTTTTTCAATGTTGAGGTTGTTGTTGTTTTTCAATGTTGAGGTTGTTGTTGAATTTGTTGGTGTTTTTCAATGTTGAGTTTGTTGTTGTTTTTCAATGTTGAGGTTGTTGTTGAATTTGTTGGTGTTTTTCACTGTTGAGGTTGTTGTTGTTTTTCAATGTTGAGGTTGTTGTTGAATTTGTTGGTGTTTTTCAATGTTGAGGTTGTTGTTGTTTTTCAATGTTGAGGTTGTTGTTGAATTTGTTGGTGTTTTTCAGCATTGAGGTTGTTGTTGAATTTGTTGGTGTTTTTCAATGTTGAGGTTGTTGTTGAATTTGTTGGTGTTTTTCAATGTTGAGGTTGTTGTTGTTTTTCAATGTTGAGGTTGTTGTTGAGTTTGTTGGTGTTTTTCAATGTTGAGGTTGTTGTTGAATTTGTTGGTGTTTTTCAATGTTGAGGTTGTTGTTGAATTTGTTGGTGTTTTTCAATGTTGAGGTTGTTGTTGTTTTTAAATGTTGAGGTTGTTGTTGAATTTGTTGGTGTTTTTTCAATTTTGAGGTTGTTGGTGTTTTTCAATGTTGAGGTTGTTGTTGAATTTGTTGGTGTTTTTCAATGTTGAGGTTGTTGTTGTTTTTCACTGTTGAGGTTGTTGTTGAATTTGTTGGTGTTTTTCAATGTTGAGGTTGTTGTTGAATTTGTTGGTGCTTTTCAATGTTGAGGTTGTTGTTGAATTTGTTGGTGTTTTTCAATGTTGATGTTGTTGTTGTTTGACAATGTTGAGGTTGTTGTTGAATTTGTTGGTGTTTTTCAATGTTGAGTTTGTTGTTGAATTTGTTGGTGTTTTTCAATGTTGAGGTTCTTGTTGAATTTGTTGGTGTTTTTCAATGTTGAGATTGTTGTTGTTTTTCAATGTTGAGGTTGTTGTTGAATTTGTTGGTGTTTTAAATGTTGAGGTTGTTGTTGAATTTGTTGGTGTTTTTCAATGTTGAGGTTGTTGTTGTTTTTCAATGTTGAGGTTGTTGTTAAATTTGTTGGTGTTTTTCAATGTTGAGGTTGTTGTTGTTTTTCAATGTTGAGGTTGTTGTTGAATTTGTTGGTGTTTTTCAATGTTGAGATTGTTGTCGTTTTTCAATGTTGAGGTTGTTGTTGAATTTGTTGGTGTTTTTAAATGTTGAGGTTGTTGTTGAATTTGTTGGTGTTTTTCAATGTTGAGGTTGTTGTTGTTTTTCAATGTTGAGGTTGTTGTTAAATTTGTTGGTGTTTTTCAATGTTGATGTTGTTGTTGTTTTTCAATGTTGAGGTTGTTGTTGAATTTGTTGGTGTTTTTCAATGTTGAGGTTGTTGTTGTTTTTCAATGTTGAGGTTGTTGTTGAATTTGTTGGTGTTTTTCAATTTCGAGGTTGTTGTTGAATTTGTTGGTGTTTTTCATTGTTGAGGTTGTTGTTGTTTTTCAATGTTGAGGTTGTTGTTGAATTTGTTGGTGTTTTTCAATGTTGAGGTTGTTGTTGTTTTTCAATGCTGAGGTTGTTGTTGAATTTGTTGGTGTTTTTCAATGTTGAGGTTGTTGTTGAATTTGTTGGTGTTTTTCAATGTTGAGGTTGTTGTTGTTTTTCAATGTTGAGGTTGTTGTTGAATTTGTTGGTGTTTTTCAATGTTGAGGTTGTTGTTTTTTTTAAATGTTGAGGTTGTTGTTGAATTTGTTGGTGTTTTTCAATGTTGAGGTTGTTGTTGAATTTGTTGGTGTTTTTCAATGTTGAGGTTGTTGTTGTTTTTCAATGTTGAGGTTATTGTTGAATTTGTTGGTGTTTTTCAATGTTGAGGTTGTTGTTGTTTTTCAATGTTGAGGTTGTTGTTGAATTTGTTGGTGTTTTTCAATGTTGAGTTTGTTGTTGTTTTTCAATGTTGAGGTTGTTGTTGAATTTGTTGGTGTTTTTCACTGTTGAGGTTGTTGTTGTTTTTCAATGTTGAGGTTGTTGTTGAATTTGTTGGTGTTTTTCAATGTTGAGGTTGTTGTTGTTTTTCAATGTTGAGGTTGTTGTTGAATTTGTTGGTGTTTTTCAGCATTGAGGTTGTTGTTGAATTTGTTGGTGTTTTTCAATGTTGAGGTTGTTGTTGAATTTGTTGGTGTTTTTCAATGTTGAGGTTGTTGTTGTTTTTCAATGTTGAGGTTGTTGTTGAGTTTGTTGGTGTTTTTCAATGTTGAGGTTGTTGTTGAATTTGTTGGTGTTTTTCAATGTTGAGGTTGTTGTTGAATTTGTTGGTGTTTTTCAATGTTGAGGTTGTTGTTGTTTTTAAATGTTGAGGTTGTTGTTGAATTTGTTGGTGTTTTTTCAATTTTGAGGTTGTTGGTGTTTTTCAATGTTGAGGTTGTTGTTGAATTTGATGGTGTTTTTCAATGTTGAGGTTGTTGGTGTTTTTCAATGTTGAGGTTGTTGTTGAATTTGTTGGTGTTTTTCAATGTTGAGGTTGTTGTTGAATTTGTTGGTGTTTTTCAATGTTGTGGTTGTTGTTGTTTTTCAATGTTGAGGTTGTTGTTGAGTTTGTTGGTGTTTTTCAATGTTGAGGTTTTTGTTCAATTTGTTGGTGCTTTTCAATTTTGAGGTTGTTGCTGAATTTGTTGGTGTTTTTCAATGTTGAGGTTGTTGTTGTTTTTAAATGTTGGGGTTGTTGTTGAATTTGTTGGTGTTTTTCCATGATGAGGTTGTTGTTGTTTTTCAAAGTTGATGTTGTTGTTGAATTTGTTGGTGTTTTTCAATGTCGGCGTTATTGTTGAATTTGTTGGTGATTTTCGATGTTGAATTTTTTGTTGAATTTGTTGGTGTTTTCAATGTTGAGGTTGTTGTTGAATTGGTTGGTGTTTTTAAATGTTGAGGTTGTTGTTTTTCAATGTTGAGGTTGTTGTTGAATTTGTTGGCCTTTTTAAATGTTGAGGTTGTTGTTGAATTTGTTGGTGTTTTCAATGTTGAGGTTGTTGTTGAATTTGTTGGTGTTTTTAAATGTTGAGGTTGTTGTTGAATTTGCTAGTGTTTTGCAATGTTGAGGTTGTTGTTGTTTTTCAATGTTGAGGTTGTTGTTGAATTCGTTGGTGTTTTTCAATGTTGAGTTTGTTGTTGTTTTTCAATGTTGAGGTTGTTGTTGTTTTTCAATGTTGAGGTTGTTGTTGAACTTGTTGGTGTTTTTCAATCTTGAAGTTGTTGTTGAATTTGTTGGTGTTTTTCAATGTTGAGGTTGTTTTTTTTTTCAATGTTGAGGTTGTTGTTGAATTTGTTGGTGTTTTTCAATGTTGAGTTTGTTGTTGTTTTTCAATGTTGAGGTTGTTGTTGAATTTGTTGGTGTTTTTCAATGTTGAGGTTGTTGTTGTTTTTCAATGTTGAGGTTGTTGTTGAATTTGTTGGTGTTTTTCAATGTTGAGGCTGATGTTGTTTTTCAATGTTGAGGTTGTTGTTGAATTTGTTGGTGTTTTTCAATGTTGAGGTTATTGGTGTTTTTCAATGTTGAGGTTGTTGTTGAATTTGTTGTTGTTTTTGAATGTTGAGGTTGTTGTTGAGTTTGTTGGTGTTTTTCAATGTTGAGGTTGTTGTTGAATTTGTTGGTGTTTTTCAATGTTGAGGTTGTTGTTGAATTTGTTGGTGTTTTTCAATGTTGAGGTTGTTGTTGTTTTTCACTGTTGAGGTTGTTGTTGAATTTGTTGGTGTTTTTCAATGTTGAGGTTGTTGTTGAATTTGTTGGTGCTTTTCAATGTTGAGGTTGTTGTTGAATTTGTTGGTGTTTTTCAATGTTGATGTTGTTGTTGTTTGACAATGTTGAGGTTGTTGTTGAATTTGTTGGTGTTTTTCAATGTTGAGTTTGTTGTTGAATTTGTTGGTGTTTTTCAATGTTGAGGTTCTTGTTGAATTTGTTGGTGTTTTTCAATGTTGAGATTGTTGTTGTTTTTCAATGTTGAGGTTGTTGTTGAATTTGTTGGTGTTTAAAATGTTGAGGTTGTTGTTGAATTTGTTGGTGTTTTTCAATGTTGAGGTTGTTGTTGTTTTTCAATGTTGAGGTTGTTGTTAAATTTGTTGGTGTTTTTCAATGTTGAGGTTGTTGTTGTTTTTCAATGTTGAGGTTGTTGTTGAATTTGTTGGTGTTTTTCAATGTTGAGATTGTTGTTGTTTTTCAATGTTGAGGTTGTTGTTGAATTTGTTGGTGTTTTTAAATGTTGAGGTTGTTGTTGAATTTGTTGGTGTTTTTCAATGTTGAGGTTGTTGTTGTTTTTCAATGTTGAGGTTGTTGTTAAATTTGTTGGTGTTTTTCAATGTTGATGTTGTTGTTGTTTTTCAATGTTGAGGTTGTTGTTGAATTTGTTGGTGTTTTTCAATGTTGAGGTTGTTGTTGTTTTTCAATGTTGAGGTTGTTGTTGAATTTGTTGGTGTTTTTCAATTTCGAGGTTGTTGTTGAATTTGTTGGTGTTTTTCATTGTTGAGGTTGTTGTTGTTTTTCAATGTTGAGGTTGTTGTTGAATTTGTTGGTGTTTTTCAATGTTGAGGTTGTTGTTGTTTTTCAATGCTGAGGTTGTTGTTGAATTTGTTGGTGTTTTTCAATGTTGAGGTTGTTGTTGAATTTGTTGGTGTTTTTCAATGTTGAGGTTGTTGTTGTTTTTCAATGTTGAGGTTGTTGTTGAATTTGTTGGTGTTTTTCAATGTTGAGGTTGTTGTTTTTTTTAAATGTTGAGGTTGTTGTTGAATTTGTTGGTGTTTTTCAATGTTGAGGTTGTTGTTGAATTTGTTGGTGTTTTTCAATGTTGAGGTTGTTGTTGTTTTTCAATGTTGAGGTTATTGTTGAATTTGTTGGTGTTTTTCAATGTTGAGGTTGTTGTTGTTTTTCAATGTTGAGGTTGTTGTTGAATTTGTTGGTGTTTTTCAATGTTGAGTTTGTTGTTGTTTTTCAATGTTGAGGTTGTTGTTGAATTTGTTGGTGTTTTTCACTGTTGAGGTTGTTGTTGTTTTTCAATGTTGAGGTTGTTGTTGAATTTGTTGGTGTTTTTCAATGTAGAGGCTGTTGTTGTTTTTCAATGTTGAGGTTGTTGTTGAATTTGTTGGTGTTTTTCAGTGTTGAGGTTGTTGTTGAATTTGTTGGTGTTTTTCAATGTTGAGGTTGTTGTTGAATTTGTTGGTGTTTTTCAATGTTGAGGTTGTTGTTGTTTTTCAATGTTGAGGTTGTTGTTGAGTTTGTTGGTGTTTTTCAATGTTGAGGTTGTTGTTGAATTTGTTGGTGTTTTTCAATGTTGAGGTTGTTGTTGAATTTGTTGGTGTTTTTCAATGTTGAGGTTGTTGTTGTTTTTAAATGTTGAGGTTGTTGTTGAATTTGTTGGTGTTTTTTCAATTTTGAGGTTGTTGGTGTTTTTCAATGTTGAGGTTGTTGTTGAATTTGATGGTGTTTTTCAATGTTGAGGTTGTTGGTGTTTTTCAATGTTGAGGTTGTTGTTGAATTTGTTGGTGTTTTTCAATGTTGAGGTTGTTGTTGAATTTGTTGGTGTTTTTCAATGTTGTGGTTGTTGTTGTTTTTCAATGTTGAGGTTGTTGTTGAGTTTGTTGGTGTTTTTCAATGTTGAGGTTGTTGTTCCATTTGTTGGTGCTTTTCAATTTTGAGGTTGTTGCTGAATTTGTTGGTGTTTTTCAATGTTGAGGTTGTTGTTGTTTTTAAATGTTGGGGTTGTTGTTGAATTTGTTGGTGTTTTTCCATGATGAGGTTGTTGTTGTTTTTCAAAGTTGATGTTGTTGTTGAATTTGTTGGTGTTTTTCAATGTCGGCGTTATTGTTGAATTTGTTGGTGATTTTCGATGTTGAATTTTTTGTTGAATTTGTTGGTGTTTTCAATGTTGAGGTTGTTGTTGAATTGGTTGGTGTTTTTAAATGTTGAGGTTGTTGTTTTTCAATGTTGAGGTTGTTGTTGAATTTGTTGGCCTTTTTAAATGTTGAGGTTGTTGTTGAATTTGTTGGTGTTTTCAATGTTGAGGTTGTTGTTGAATTTGTTGGTGTTTTTAAATGTTGAGGTTGTTGTTGAATTTGCTAGTGTTTTGCAATGTTGAGGTTGTTGTTGTTTTTCAATGTTGAGGTTGTTGTTGAATTCGTTGGTGTTTTTCAATGTTGAGTTTGTTGTTGTTTTTCAATGTTGAGGTTGTTGTTGTTTTTCAATGTTGAGGTTGTTGTTGAACTTGTTGGTGTTTTTCAATCTTGAAGTTGTTGTTGAATTTGTTGGTGTTTTTCAATGTTGAGGTTGTTTTTTTTTTCAATGTTGAGGTTGTTGTTGAATTTGTTGGTGTTTTTCAATGTTGAGTTTGTTGTTGTTTTTCAATGTTGAGGTTGTTGTTGAATTTGTTGGTGTTTTTCAATGTTGAGGTTGTTGTTGTTTTTCAATGTTGAGGTTGTTGTTGAATTTGTTGGTGTTTTTCAATGTTGAGGCTGATGTTGTTTTTCAATGTTGAGGTTGTTGTTGAATTTGTTGGTGTTTTTCAATGTTGAGGTTATTGGTGTTTTTCAATGTTGAGGTTGTTGTTGAATTTGTTGTTGTTTTTGAAAGTTGAGGTTGTTGTTGAGTTTGTTGGTGTTTTTCAATGTTGAGGTTGTTGTTGAATTTGTTGGTGTTTTTCAATGTTGAGGTTGTTGTTGAATTTGTTGGTGTTTTTCAATGTTGAGGTTGCTGTTGTTTTTAAATGTTGGCGTTGTTGTTGAATTTGTTGGTGTTTTTCAATTTTGAGTATGTTGTTGTTTTTCAATGTTGAGGTTGTTGTTGAATTTGTTGGTGTTTTTCCATGATGAGGTTGTTGTTGTTTTTCAAAGTTGAGGTTGTTGTTGAATTTGTTGGTGTTTTTCAATGTCGGGGTTGTTTTTGAATTTTTTGGTGTTTTTCAATGTTGAATTTTTTGTTGAATTTGTTGGTGTTTTTCAATGTTGAGGTTGTTGTTATTCAATGTTGAGGTTGTTGTTGAATATTTTGGCGTTTTTAAATGTTGAGGTTGTTGTTGAATTTGTTGGTGTTTTCAATGTTGAGGTTGTTGTTGAATTTGCTGGTGTCTTTAAATGTTGAGGTTGTTGTTGAATTTGTTGGTGTTTGTCAATGTTGAGGTTGTTGTTGTTTTTTAATGTTGAGGTTGTTGTTGTATTTGTTGGTGTTTTTCAATTTCGAGGTTGTTGTTGAATTTGTTGGTGTTTCTCAATGTTGAAGATATTGTTGAATTTGTTGGTGTTGTTCAATGTTGAGGTTGTTGTTGTTTTTCAATGTTGAGGTTGTTGTTGAATTTGTTGGTGTTTTTCAATGTTGAGGTTGTTGTTGTTTTTCAATGCTGAGGTTGTTGTTGAACTTGTTGGTGTTTTTCAATGTTGAGGTTGTTGTTGAATTTGTTGGTGTTTTTCAATGTTGAGGTTCTTGTTGTTTTTCAATGTTGAGGTTGTTGTTGAATTTGTTGGTGTTTTTCAATGTTTAGGTTGTTGTTGTTTTTCAATGTTGAGGTTGTTTTTGAATTTGTTGGTGTTTTTCAATGTTGAGGTTGTTGTTGAATTTGTTGGTGTTTTTCAATGTTGAGGTTGTTGTTGTTTTTCAATGTTGAGGTTGTTGAATTTGTTGGTGTTTTTCAATGTTGAGGTTGTTGTTGTTTTTCACTGTTGAGGTTGTTGTTGAATTTGTTGGTGTTTTTCAATGTTGAGGTTGTTGTTGTTTTTCAATGTTGAGGTTGTTGTTGAATTTGTTGGTGCTTTTCAATGTTGAGGTTGTTGTTGAATTTGTTGGTGTTTTTCAATGTTGAGGTTGTTGTTGTTTTTCACTGTTGAGGTTGTTGTTGAATTTGTTGGTGTTTTTCAATGTTGAGGTTGTTGTTGAATTTGTTGGTGCTTTTCAATGTTGAGGTTGTTGTTGAATTTGTTGGTGTTTTTCAATGTTGATGTTGTTGTTGTTTGACAATGTTGAGGTTGTTGTTGAATTTGTTGGTGTTTTTCAATGTTGAGTTTGTTGTTGAATTTGTTGGTGTTTTTCAATGTTGAGGTTCTTGTTGAATTTGTTGGTGTTTTTCAATGTTGAGATTGTTGTTGTTTTTCAATGTTGAGGTTGTTGTTGAATTTGTTGGTGTTTTAGATGTTGAGGTTGTTGTTGAATTTGTTGGTGTTTTTCAATGTTGAGGTTGTTGTTGTTTTTCAAAGTTGAGGTTGTTGTTAAATTTGTTGGTGTTTTTCAATGTTGAGGTTGTTGTTGTTTTTCAATGTTGAGGTTGTTGTTGAATTTGTTGGTGTTTTTCAATGTTGAGATTGTTGTTGTTTTTCAATGTTGAGGTTGTTGTTGAATTTGTTGGTGTTTTTAAATGTTGAGGTTGTTGTTGAATTTGTTGGTGTTTTTCAATGTTGAGGTTGTTGTTGTTTTTCAATGTTGAGGTTGTTGTTAAATTTGTTGGTGTTTTTCAATGTTGGTGTTGTTGTTGTTTTTCAATGTTGAGGTTGTTGTTGAATTTGTTGGTGTTTTTCAATGTTGAGGTTGTTGTTGTTTTTCAATGTTGAGGTTGTTGTTGAATTTGTTGGTGTTTTTCAATTTCGAGGTTGTTGTTGAATTTGTTGGTGTTTTTCATTGTTGAGGTTGTTGTTGTTTTTCAATGTTGAGGTTGTTGTTGAATTTGTTGGTGTTTTTCAATGTTGAGGTTGTTGTTGTTTTTCAATGCTGATGTTGTTGTTGAATTTGTTGGTGTTTTTCAATGTTGAGGTTGTTGTTGAATTTGTTGGTGTTTTTCAATGTTGAGGTTGTTGTTGTTTTTCAATGTTGAGGTTGTTGTTGAATTTGTTGGTGTTTTTCAATGTTGAGGTTGTTGTTTTTTTTAAATGTTGAGGTTGTTGTTGAATTTGTTGGTGTTTTTCAATGTTGAGGTTGTTGTTGAATTTGTTGGTGTTTTTCAATGTTGAGGTTGTTGTTGTTTTTCAATGTTGAGGTTATTGTTGAATTTGTTGGTGTTTTTCAATGTTGAGGTTGTTGTTGTTTTTCAATGTTGAGGTTGTTGTTGAATTTGTTG
Source organism: Isurus oxyrinchus (assembly GCA_026770705.1). NCBI lineage: Eukaryota > Metazoa > Chordata > Chondrichthyes > Lamniformes > Lamnidae > Isurus > Isurus oxyrinchus. The sequence continues at coordinate 103,077 of JANJGN010000602.1, forward strand.
GTGTTTTTCAATGTTGAGTTTGTTGTTGTTTTTCAATGTTGAGGTTGTTGTTGAATTTGTTGGTGTTTTTCACTGTTGAGGTTGTTGTTGTTTTTCAATGTTGAGGTTGTTGTTGAATTTGTTGGTGTTTTTCAATGTTGAGGTTGTTGTTGTTTTTCAATGTTGAGGTTGTTGTTGAATTTGTTGGTGTTTTTCAGTGTTGAGGTTGTTGTTGAATTTGTTGGTGTTTTTCAATGTTGAGGTTGTTGTTGAATTTGTTGGTGTTTTTCAATGTTGAGGTTGTTGTTGTTTTTCAATGTTGAGGTTGTTGTTGAGTTTGTTGGTGTTTTTCAATGTTGAGGTTGTTGTTGAATTTGTTGGTGTTTTTCAATGTTGAGGTTGTTGTTGAATTTGTTGGTGTTTTTCAATGTTGAGGTTGTTGTTGTTTTTAAATGTTGAGGTTGTTGTTGAATTTGTTGGTGTTTTTTCAATTTTGAGGTTGTTGGTGTTTTTCAATGTTGAGGTTGTTGTTGAATTTGATGGTGTTTTTCAATGTTGAGGTTGTTGGTGTTTTTCAATGTTGAGGTTGTTGTTGAATTTGTTGGTGTTTTTCAATGTTGAGGTTGTTGTTGAATTTGTTGGTGTTTTTCAATGTTGTGGTTGTTGTTGTTTTTCAATGTTGAGGTTGTTGTTGAGTTTGTTGGTGTTTTTCAATGTTGAGGTTGTTGTTCCATTTGTTGGTGCTTTTCAATTTTGAGGTTGTTGCTGAATTTGTTGGTGTTTTTCAATGTTGAGGTTGTTGTTGTTTTTAAATGTTGGGGTTGTTGTTGAATTTGTTGGTGTTTTTCCATGATGAGGTTGTTGTTGTTTTTCAAAGTTGATGTTGTTGTTGAATTTGTTGGTGTTTTTCAATGTCGGCGTTATTGTTGAATTTGTTGGTGATTTTCGATGTTGAATTTTTTGTTGAATTTGTTGGTGTTTTCAATGTTGAGGTTGTTGTTGAATTGGTTGGTGTTTTTAAATGTTGAGGTTGTTGTTTTTCAATGTTGAGGTTGTTGTTGAATTTGTTGGTGTTTTTCAATGTTGAGGTTATTGGTGTTTTTCAATGTTGAGGTTGTTGTTGAATTTGTTGTTGTTTTTGAAAGTTGAGGTTGTTGTTGAGTTTGTTGGTGTTTTTCAATGTTGAGGTTGTTGTTGAATTTGTTGGTGTTTTTCAATGTTGAGGTTGTTGTTGAATTTGTTGGTGTTTTTCAATGTTGAGGTTGCTGTTGTTTTTAAATGTTGGGGTTGTTGTTGAATTTGTTGGTGTTTTTCAATTTTGAGTATGTTGTTGTTTTTCAATGTTGAGGTTGTTGTTGAATTTGTTGGTGTTTTTCCATGATGAGGTTGTTGTTGTTTTTCAAAGTTGAGGTTGTTGTTGAATTTGTTGGTGTTTTTCAATGTCGGGGTTGTTTTTGAATTTTTTGGTGTTTTTCAATGTTGAATTTTTTGTTGAATTTGTTGGTGTTTTTCAATGTTGAGGTTGTTGTTATTCAATGTTGAGGTTGTTGTTGAATATTTTGGCGTTTTTAAATGTTGAGGTTGTTGTTGAATTTGTTGGTGTTTTCAATGTTGAGGTTGTTGTTGAATTTGCTGGTGTCTTTAAATGTTGAGGTTGTTGTTGAATTTGTTGGTGTTTGTCAATGTTGAGGTTGTTGTTGTTTTTTAATGTTGAGGTTGTTGTTGTATTTGTTGGTGTTTTTCAATTTCGAGGTTGTTGTTGAATTTGTTGGTGTTTCTCAATGTTGAAGATATTGTTGAATTTGTTGGTGTTGTTCAATGTTGAGGTTGTTGTTGTTTTTCAATGTTGAGGTTGTTGTTGGATTTGTTGGTGTTTTTCAATGTTGAGGTTGTTGTTGTTTTTCAATGCTGAGGTTGTTGTTGAACTTGTTGGTGTTTTTCAATGTTGAGGTTGTTGTTGAATTTGTTGGTGTTTTTCAATGTTGAGGTTCTTGTTGTTTTTCAATGTTGAGGTTGTTGTTGAATTTGTTGGTGTTTTTCAATGTTTAGGTTGTTGTTGTTTTTCAATGTTGAGGTTGTTTTTGAATTTGTTGGTGTTTTTCAATGTTGAGGTTGTTGTTGAATTTGTTGGTGTTTTTCAATGTTGAGGTTGTTGTTGTTTTTCAATGTTGAGGTTGTTGAATTTGTTGGTGTTTTTCAATGTTGAGGTTGTTGTTGTTTTTCACTGTTGAGGTTGTTGTTGAATTTGTTGGTGTTTTTCAATGTTGAGGTTGTTGTTGTTTTTCAATGTTGAGGTTGTTGTTGAATTTGTTGGTGCTTTTCAATGTTGAGGTTGTTGTTGAATTTGTTGGTGTTTTTCAATGTTGAGGTTGTTGTTGTTTTTCACTGTTGAGGTTGTTGTTGAATTTGTTGGTGTTTTTCAATGTTGAGGTTGTTGTTGAATTTGTTGGTGCTTTTCAATGTTGAGGTTGTTGTTGAATTTGTTGGTGTTTTTCAATGTTGATGTTGTTGTTGTTTGACAATGTTGAGGTTGTTGTTGAATTTGTTGGTGTTTTTCAATGTTGAGTTTGTTGTTGAATTTGTTGGTGTTTTTCAATGTTGAGGTTCTTGTTGAATTTGTTGGTGTTTTTCAATGTTGAGATTGTTGTTGTTTTTCAATGTTGAGGTTGTTGTTGAATTTGTTGGTGTTTTAGATGTTGAGGTTGTTGTTGAATTTGTTGGTGTTTTTCAATGTTGAGGTTGTTGTTGTTTTTCAATGTTGAGGTTGTTGTTAAATTTGTTGGTGTTTTTCAATGTTGAGGTTGTTGTTGTTTTTCAATGTTGAGGTTGTTGTTGAATTTGTTGGTGTTTTTCAATGTTGAGATTGTTGTTGTTTTTCAATGTTGAGGTTGTTGTTGAATTTGTTGGTGTTTTTAAATGTTGAGGTTGTTGTTGAATTTGTTGGTGTTTTTCAATGTTGAGGTTGTTGTTGTTTTTCAATGTTGAGGTTGTTGTTAAATTTGTTGGTGTTTTTCAATGTTGATGTTGTTGTTGTTTTTCAATGTTGAGGTTGTTGTTGAATTTGTTGGTGTTTTTCAATGTTGAGGTTGTTGTTGTTTTTCAATGTTGAGGTTGTTGTTGAATTTGTTGGTGTTTTTCAATTTCGAGGTTGTTGTTGAATTTGTTGGTGTTTTTCATTGTTGAGGTTGTTGTTGTTTTTCAATGTTGAGGTTGTTGTTGAATTTGTTGGTGTTTTTCAATGTTGAGGTTGTTGTTGTTTTTCAATGCTGAGGTTGTTGTTGAATTTGTTGGTGTTTTTCAATGTTGAGGTTGTTGTTGAATTTGTTGGTGTTTTTCAATGTTGAGGTTGTTGTTGTTTTTCAATGTTGAGGTTGTTGTTGAATTTGTTGGTGTTTTTCAATGTTGAGGTTGTTGTTTTTTTTAAATGTTGAGGTTGTTGTTGAATTTGTTGGTGTTTTTCACTGTTGAGGTTGTTGTTGAATTTGTTGGTGTTTTTCAATGTTGAGGTTGTTGTTGTTTTTCAATGTTGAGGTTATTGTTGAATTTGTTGGTGTTTTTCAATGTTGAGGTTGTTGTTGTTTTTCAATGTTGAGGTTGTTGTTGAATTTGTTGGTGTTTTTCAATGTTGAGTTTGTTGTTGTTTTTCAATGTTGAGGTTGTTGTTGAATTTGTTGGTGTTTTTCACTGTTGAGGTTGTTGTTGTTTTTCAATGTTGAGGTTGTTGTTGAATTTGTTGGTGTTTTTCAATGTTGAGGTTGTTGTTGTTTTTCAATGTTGAGGTTGTTGTTGAATTTGTTGGTGTTTTTCAGTGTTGAGGTTGTTGTTGAATTTGTTGGTGTTTTTCAATGTTGAGGTTGTTGTTGAATTTGTTGGTGTTTTTCAATGTTGAGGTTGTTGTTGTTTTTCAATGTTGAGGTTGTTGTTGAGTTTGTTGGTGTTTTTCAATGTTGAGGTTGTTGTTGAATTTGTTGGTGTTTTTCAATGTTGAGGTTGTTGTTGAATTTGTTGGTGTTTTTCAATGTTGAGGTTGTTGTTGTTTTTAAATGTTGAGGTTGTTGTTGAATTTGTTGGTGTTTTTTCAATTTTGAGGTTGTTGGTGTTTTTCAATGTTGAGGTTGTTGTTGAATTTGATGGTGTTTTTCAATGTTGAGGTTGTTGGTGTTTTTCAATGTTGAGGTTGTTGTTGAATTTGTTGGTGTTTTTCAATGTTGAGGTTGTTGTTGAATTTGTTGGTGTTTTTCAATGTTGTGGTTGTTGTTGTTTTTCAATGTTGAGGTTGTTGTTGAGTTTGTTGGTGTTTTTCAATGTTGAGGTTGTTGTTCCATTTGTTGGTGCTTTTCAATTTTGAGGTTGTTGCTGAATTTGTTGGTGTTTTTCAATGTTGAGGTTGTTGTTGTTTTTAAATGTTGGGGTTGTTGTTGAATTTGTTGGTGTTTTTCCATGATGAGGTTGTTGTTGTTTTTCAAAGTTGATGTTGTTGTTGAATTTGTTGGTGTTTTTCAATGTCGGCGTTATTGTTGAATTTGTTGGTGATTTTCGATGTTGAATTTTTTGTTGAATTTGTTGGTGTTTTCAATGTTGAGGTTGTTGTTGAATTGGTTGGTGTTTTTAAATGTTGAGGTTGTTGTTTTTCAATGTTGAGGTTGTTGTTGAATTTGTTGGCCTTTTTAAATGTTGAGGTTGTTGTTGAATTTGTTGGTGTTTTCAATGTTGAGGTTGTTGTTGAATTTGTTGGTGTTTTTAAATGTTGAGGTTGTTGTTGAATTTGCTAGTGTTTTGCAATGTTGAGGTTGTTGTTGTTTTTCAATGTTGAGGTTGTTGTTGAATTCGTTGGTGTTTTTCAATGTTGAGTTTGTTGTTGTTTTTCAATGTTGAGGTTGTTGTTGTTTTTCAATGTTGAGGTTGTTGTTGAACTTGTTGGTGTTTTTCAATCTTGAAGTTGTTGTTGAATTTGTTGGTGTTTTTCAATGTTGAGGTTGTTTTTTTTTTCAATGTTGAGGTTGTTGTTGAATTTGTTGGTGTTTTTCAATGTTGAGTTTGTTGTTGTTTTTCAATGTTGAGGTTGTTGTTGAATTTGTTGGTGTTTTTCAATGTTGAGGTTGTTGTTGTTTTTCAATGTTGAGGTTGCTGTTGAATTTGTTGGTGTTTTTCAATGTTGAGGCTGATGTTGTTTTTCAATGTTGAGGTTGTTGTTGAATTTGTTGGTGTTTTTCAATGTTGAGGTTATTGGTGTTTTTCAATGTTGAGGTTGTTGTTGAATTTGTTGTTGTTTTTGAAAGTTGAGGTTGTTGTTGAGTTTGTTGGTGTTTTTCAATGTTGAGGTTGTTGTTGAATTTGTTGGTGTTTTTCAATGTTGAGGTTGTTGTTGAATTTGTTGGTGTTTTTCAATGTTGAGGTTGCTGTTGTTTTTAAATGTTGGGGTTGTTGTTGAATTTGTTGGTGTTTTTCAATTTTGAGTATGTTGTTGTTTTTCAATGTTGAGGTTGTTGTTGAATTTGTTGGTGTTTTTCCATGATGAGGTTGTTGTTGTTTTTCAAAGTTGAGGTTGTTGTTGAATTTGTTGGTGTTTTTCAATGTCGGGGTTGTTTTTGAATTTTTTGGTGTTTTTCAATGTTGAATTTTTTGTTGAATTTGTTGGTGTTTTTCAATGTTGAGGTTGTTGTTATTCAATGTTGAGGTTGTTGTTGAATATTTTGGCGTTTTTAAATGTTGAGGTTGTTGTTGAATTTGTTGGTGTTTTCAATGTTGAGGTTGTTGTTGAATTTGCTGGTGTCTTTAAATGTTGAGGTTGTTGTTGAATTTGTTGGTGTTTGTCAATGTTGAGGTTGTTGTTGTTTTTTAATGTTGAGGTTGTTGTTGTATTTGTTGGTGTTTTTCAATTTCGAGGTTGTTGTTGAATTTGTTGGTGTTTCTCAATGTTGAAGATATTGTTGAATTTGTTGGTGTTGTTCAATGTTGAGGTTGTTGTTGTTTTTCAATGTTGAGGTTGTTGTTGAATTTGTTGGTGTTTTTCAATGTTGAGGTTGTTGTTGTTTTTCAATGCTGAGGTTGTTGTTGAACTTGTTGGTGTTTTTCAATGTTGAGGTTGTTGTTGAATTTGTTGGTGTTTTTCAATGTTGAGGTTCTTGTTGTTTTTCAATGTTGAGGTTGTTGTTGAATTTGTTGGTGTTTTTCAATGTTTAGGCTGTTGTTGTTTTTCAATGTTGAGGTTGTTTTTGAATTTGTTGGTGTTTTTCAATGTTGAGGTTGTTGTTGAATTTGTTGGTGTTTTTCAATGTTGAGGTTGTTGTTGTTTTTCAATGTTGAGGTTGTTGAATTTGTTGGTGTTTTTCAATGTTGAGGTTGTTGTTGTTTTTCACTGTTGAGGTTGTTGTTGAATTTGTTGGTGTTTTTCAATGTTGAGGTTGTTGTTGTTTTTCAATGTTGAGGTTGTTGTTGAATTTGTTGGTGCTTTTCAATGTTGAGGTTGTTGTTGAATTTGTTGGTGTTTTTCAATGTTGATGTTGTTGTTGTTTTTCAATGTTGAGGTTGTTGTTGAATTTGTTGGTGTTTTTCAATGTTGAGTTTGTTGTTGAATTTGTTGGTGTTTTTCAATGTTGAGGTTGTTGTTGAATTTGTTGGTGTTTTTCAATGTTGAGGTTGTTGTTGAATTTGTTGGTGTTTTTCAATGTTGAGGTTGTTGCTGTTTTTCAATGTTGAAGTTGTTGTTGAATTTGTTGGTGTTTTTCAATGTTGAGGTTGTTGTTGTTTTTCAATGTTGAGGTTGTTGTTGAATTTGTTGGTGTTTTTCAATGTTGAGGTTGTTGTTGTTTTTCAATGCTGAGGTTGTTGTTGAATTTGTTGGTGTTTTTAAATGTTGAGGTTGTTGTTGAATTTGTTGGTGTTTTTCAATGTTGAGGTTGTTGTTGTTTTTCAATGTTGAGGTTGTTGTTGAATTTGTTGGTGTTTTTCAATGTTGAGGTTGTTGTTGTTTTTCAATGTTGAGGTTGTTGTTGAATTTGTTGGTGTTTTTCAATGTTGAGGTTGTTGTTGTTTTTCAATGTTGAGGTTGTTGTTGAATTTGTTGGTGTTTTTAAATGTTGAGGTTGTTGTTGAATTTGTTGGTGTTTTTCAATGTTGAGGTTGTTGTTGTTTTTCAATGTTGAGGTAGTTGTTAAATTTGTTGGTGTTTTTCAATGTTGAGGTTGTTGTTGTTTTTCAATGTTGAGGTTGTTGTTGAATTTGTTGGTGTTTTTCAATTTCGAGGTTGTTGTTGAATTTGTTGGTGTTTTTCAATGTTGAAGTTGTTGTTGAATTTGTTGGTGTTTTTCAATGTTGAGGTTGTTGTTGTTTTTCAATGTTGAGGTTGTTGTTGAATTTGTTGGTGTTTTTCAATGTTGAGGTTGTTGTTGTTTTTCAATGCTGAGGTTGTTGTTGAATTTGTTGGTGTTTTTAAATGTTGAGGTTGTTGTTGAATTTGTTGGTGTTTTTCAATGTTGAGGTTGTTGTTGTTTTTCAATGTTGAGGTTGTTGTTGAATTTGTTGGTGTTTTTCAATGTTGAGGTTGTTGTTGTTTTTCAATGTTGAGGTTGTTGTTGAATTTGTTGGTGTTTTTCAATGTTGAGGTTGTTGTTGAATTTGTTGGTGTTTTTCAATGTTGAGGTTGTTGTTGTTTTTCAATGTTGAGGTTATTGTTGAATTTGTTGGTGTTTTTCAATGTTGAGGTTGTTGTTGTTTTTCAATGTTGAGGTTGTTGTTGAATTTGTTGGTGTTTTTCAATGTTGAGTTTGTTGTTGTTTTTCAATGTTGAGGTTGTTGTTGAATTCGTTGTTGTTTTTCAATGTTGAGGTTGTTGTTGTTTTTCAATTTTGAGGTTGTTGTTGAATTTGTTGGTGTTTTTCAATGTTGAGGTTGTTGTTGTTTTTCAATGTTGAGGTTGTTGTTGAATTTGTTGGTGTTTTTCAATGTTGAGGTTATTGTTGAATTTGTTGGTGTTTTTCAATGTTGAGGTTGTTGTTGAATTTGTTGGTGTTTTTCAATGTTGAGGTTGTTGTTGAATTTGTTGGTGTTTTTCAATGTTGAGGTTGTTGTTGTTTTTAAATGTTGAGGTTGTTCTTGAATTTGTTGGTGTTTTTTCAATTTTGAGGTTGTTGGTGTTTTTCAATGTTGAGGTTGTTGTTGAATTTGATGGTGTTTTTCAATGTTGAGGTTGTTGGTGTTTTTCAATGTTGAGGTTGTTGTTGAATTTGTTGGTGTTTTTCAATGTTGAGGTTGTTGTTGAATTTGTTGGTGTTTTCCAATGTTGAGGTTGTTGTTGTTTTTCAATGTTGAGGTTGTTGTTGAGTTTGTTGGTGTTTTTCAATGTTGAGGTTGTTGTTGAATTTGTTGGTGCTTTTCAATGTTGAGGTTGTTGTTGAATTTGTTGGTGTTTTTCAATGTTGATGTTGTTGTTGTTTTTCAATGTTGAGGTTGTTGTTGAATTTGTTGGTGTTTTTCAATGTTGAGTTTGTTGTTGAATTTGTTGGTGTTTTTCAATGTTGAGGTTGTTGTTGAATTTGTTGGTGTTTTTCAATGTTGAGGTTGTTGTTGAATTTGTTGGTGTTTTTCAATGTTGAGGTTGTTGCTGTTTTTCAATGTTGAGGTTGTTGTTGAATTTGTTGGTGTTTTTCAATGTTGAGATTGTTGTTGTTTTTCAATGTTGAGGTTGTTGTTGAATTTGTTGGTGTTTTTAAATGTTGAGGATGTTGTTGTTTTTCAATGTTGTGGTTGTCGTTGAATTTGTTGGTGTTTTTCAATTTCGAGGTTGTTGTTGAATTTGTTGGTGTTTTTCAATGTTGAAGTTGTTGTTGAATTTGTTGGTGTTTTTCAATGTTGAGGTTGTTGTTGTTTTTCAATGTTGAGGTTGTTGTTGAATTTGTTGGTGTTTTTCAATGTTGAGGTTGTTGCTGTTTTTCAATGCTGAGGTTGTTGTTGAATTTGTTGGTGTTTTTCAATGTTGAGGTTGTTGTTGAGTTTGTTGGTGTTTTTCAATGTTGAGGTTGTTGTTGTTTTTCAATGTTGAGGTTGTTGTTGAATTTGTTGGTGTTTTTCAATGTTGAGGTTGTTGTTGTTTTTCAATGTTGAGGTTGTTGTTGAATTTGTTGGTGTTTTTCAATGTTGAGGTTGTTGTTGAATTTGTTGGTGTTTTTCAATGTTGAGGTTGTTGTTGTTTTTCAATGTTGAGGTTATTGTTGAATTTGTTGGTGTTTTTCAATGTTGAGGTTGTTGTTGTTTTTCAATGTTGAGGTTGTTGTTGAGTTTGTTGGTGTTTTTCAATGTTGAGGTTCTTGTTGTTTTTCAATGTTGAGGTTGTTGTTGAGTTTGTTGGTGTTTTTCAATGTTGAGGTTGTTGTTGAATTTGTTGGTGTTTTACAATGTTGAGGCTGTTGTTGAATTTGTTGGTGTTTTTCAATGTTGAGGTTGTTGTTGAATTTGTTGGTGTTTTTCAATGTTGAGGTTGTTGTTGTTTTTCAATGTTGAGGTTGTTGTTGAATTTGTTGGTGTTTTTCAATTTCGAGGTTGTTGTTGAATTTGTTGGTGTTTTTCAATGTTGAGGTTGTTGCTGTTTTTCAATGTTGAGGTTGTTGTTGAATTTGTTGATGTTTTTCAATGTTGAGGTTGTTGCTGTTTTTCAATGTTGAGGTTGTTGTTGAATTTGTTGGTGTTTTTCAATGTTGAGATTGTTGTTGTTTTTGAATGTTGAGGTTGTTGTTGAATTTGTTGGTGTTTTTAAATGTTGAGGATGTTGTTGAATTTGTTGGTGTTTTTCAAAGTTGAGGTTGTTGTTGTTTTTCAATGTTGAGGTAGTTGTTAAATTTGTTGGTGTTTTTCAATGTTGAGGTTGTTGTTGTTTTTCAATGTTGAGGTTGTCGTTGAATTTGTTGGTGTTTTTCAATTTCGAGGTTGTTGTTGAATTTGTTGGTGTTTTTCAATGTTGAAGTTGTTGTTGAATTTGTTGGTGTTTTTCAATGTTGAGGTTGTTGTTGTTTTTCAATGTTGCGGTTGTTGTTGAATTTGTTGGTGTTTTTCAATGTTGAGGTTGTTGCTGTTTTTCAATGCTGAGGTTGTTGTTGAATTTGTTGGTGTTTTTCAATGTTGAGGTTGTTGTTGAATTTGTTGGTGTTTTTCAATGTTGAGGTTGTTGTTGTTTTTCAATGTTGAGGTTGTTGTTGAATTTGTTGGTGTTTTTCAATGTTGAGGTTGTTGTTGTTTTTCAATGTTGAGGTTGTTGTTGAATTTGTTGGTGTTTTTCAATGTTGAGGTTGTTGTTGAATTTGTTGGTGTTTTTCAATGTTGAGGTTGTTGTTGTTTTTCAATGTTGAGGTTATTGTTGAATTTGTTGGTGTTTTTCAATGTTGAGGTTGTTGTTGTTTTTCAATGTTGAGGTTGTTGTTGCGTTTGTTGGTGTTTTTCAATGTTGAGGTTCTTGTTGTTTTTCAATGTTGAGGTTGTTGTTGAGTTTGTTGGTGTTTTTCAATGTTGAGGTTGTTGTTGAATTTGTTGATGTTTTTCAATGTTGAGGCTGTTGTTGAATTTGTTGGTGTTTTTCAATGTTGAGGTTGTTGTTGAATTTGTTGGTGTTTTTCAATGTTGAGGTTGTTGTTGTTTTTCAATGTTGAGGTTGTTGTTGAATTTGTTGGTGTTTTTCAATTTCGAGGTTGTTGTTGAATTTGTTGGTGTTTTTCAATGTTGAAGTTGTTGTTGAATTTGTTGGTGTTTTTCAATGTTGAGGTTGTTGTTGTTTTTCAATGTTGAGGTTGTTGTTGAATTTGTTGGTGTTTTTCAATGTTGAGGTTGTTGTTGTTTTTCAATGCTGAGGTTGTGGTGGAATTTGTTGTGTTTTTCAATGTTGAGGTTGTTGTTGAAATTGTTGGTGTTTTTCAATGTTGAGGTTGTTGTTGTTTTTCAATGTTGAGGTTGTTGTTGAATTTGTTGGTGTTTTTCAATGTTGAGGTTGTTATTGTTTTTCAATGTTGAGGTTGTTGTTGAATTTGTTGGTGTTTTTCAATGTTGAGGTTGTTGTTGAATTTGTTGGCGTTTTTCAATGTTGAGGTTGTTGTTGTTTTTCAATGTTGAGGTTATTGTTGAATTTGTTGGTGTTTTTCAAAGTTGAGGTTGTTGGTGTTTTTCAATGTTGAGGTTGTTGTTGAATTTGTTGGTGTTTTTCAATGTTGAGTTTGTTGTTGTTTTTCAATGTTGAGGTTGTTGTTGTTTTTCAATGTTGAGGTTGTTGTTGAACTTGTTGGTGTTTTTCAATGTTGAAGTTGTTGTTGAATTTGTTGGTGTTTTTCAATGTTGAGGTTGTTTTTTTTTCAATGTTGAGATTGTTGTTGAATTTGTTGGTGTTTTTCAATGTTGAGGTTGTTGTTGTTTTTCAATGTTGAGGTTGTTGTTGAATTTGTTGGTGTTTTTCAATGTTGAGGTTATTGGTGTTTTTCAATGTTGAGGTTGTTGTTGAATTTGTTGGTGTTTTTCAATGTTGAGGTTGTTGTTGAATTTGTTGGTGTTTTTCAATGTTGAGGTTGTTGTTGTTTTTGAATGTTGAGGTTGTTGTTGAGTTTGTTGGTGTTTTTCAATGTTGAGGTTGTTGTTGAATTTGTTGGTGTTTTTCAATGTTGAGGTTGTTGTTGAATTTGTTGGTGTTTTTCAATGTTGAGGTTGTTGTTGTTTTTAAATGATGGGGTTGTTGTTGAATTTGTTGGTGTTTTTCAATTTTGAGGATGTTGTTGTTTTTCAATGTTGAGGTTGTTGTTGAATTTGTTGGTGTTTTTCCATGATGAGGTTGTTGTTGTTTTTCAAAGTTGAGGTTGTTGTTGAATTTGTTGGTGTTTTCAATGTTGAGGTTGTTGTTGAATTTGTTGGTGTATTTAAATGTTGAGGTTGTTGTTGAATTTGTTGGTGTTTGTCAATGTTGATGTTGTTGTTGTTTTTCAATGTTGAGGTTGTTGTTGTATTTGTTGGTGTTTTTCAGTGTTGAGGTTGTTGTTGAATTTGTTGGTGTTTTTCAATGTTGAGGTTGTTGTTGAATTTGTTGGTGTTTTTCAATGTTGAGGTTGTTGTTGTTTTTCAATGTTGAGGTTGTTGTTGAGTTTGTTGGTGTTTTTCAATGTTGAGGTTGTTGTTGAATTTGTTGGTGTTTTTCAATGTTGAGGTTGTTGTTGTTTTTCAATGTTGAGGTTGTTGTTGAATTTGTTGGTGTTTTTCAATGTTGAGGTTGTTGTTGTTTTTCAATGTTGAGGTTGTTGTTGAATTTGTTGGTGTTTTTCAATGTTGAGGTTGTTGTTGAATTTGTTGGTGTTTTTCAATGTTGAGGTTGTTGTTGTTTTTCAATGTTGAGGTTATTGTTGAATTTGTTGGTGTTTTTCAATGTTGAGGTTGTTGTTGTTTTTCAATGTTGAGGTTGTTGTTGAGTTTGTTGGTGTTTTTCAATGTTGAGGTTCTTGTTGTTTTTCAATGTTGAGGTTGTTGTTGAGTTTGTTGGTGTTTTTCAATGTTGAGGTTGTTGTAGAATTTGTTGATGTTTTTCAATGTTGAGGCTGTTGTTGAATTTGTTGGTGTTTTTCAATGTTGAGGTTGTTGTTGAATTTGTTGGTGTTTTTCAATGTTGAGGTTGTTGTTGTTTTTCAATGTTGAGGTTGTTGTTGAATTTGTTGGTGTTTTTCAATTTCGAGGTTGTTGTTGAATTTGTTGGTGTTTTTCAATGTTGAAGTTGTTGTTGAATTTGTTGGTGTTTTTCAATGTTGAGGTTGTTGTTGTTTTTCAATGCTGAGGTTGTGGTGGAATTTGTTGTGTTTTTCAATGTTGAGGTTGTTGTTGAAATTGTTGGTGTTTTTCAATGTTGAGGTTGTTGTTGTTTTTCAATGTTGAGGTTGTTGTTGAATTTGTTGGTGTTTTTCAATGTTGAGGTTGTTATTGTTTTTCAATGTTCAGGTTGTTGTTGAATTTGTTGGTGTTTTTCAATGTTGAGGTTGTTGTTGAATTTGTTGGCGTTTTTCAATGTTGAGGTTGTTGTTGTTTTTCAATGTTGAGGTTATTGTTGAATTTGTTGGTGTTTTTCAAAGTTGAGGTTGTTGGTGTTTTTCAATGTTGAGGTTGTTGTTGAATTTGTTGGTGTTTTTCAATGTTGAGTTTGTTGTTGTTTTTCAATGTTGAGGTTGTTGTTGTTTTCAATGTTGAGGTTGTTGTTGAACTTGTTGGTGTTTTTCAATGTTGAAGTTGTTGTTGAATTTGTTGGTGTTTTTCAATGTTGAGGTTGTTTTTTTTTCAATGTTGAGATTGTTGTTGAATTTGTTGGTGTTTTTCAATGTTGAGGTTGTTGTTGTTTTTCAATGTTGAGGTTGTTGTTGAATTTGTTGGTGTTTTTCAATGTTGAGGTTATTGGTGTTTTTCAATGTTGAGGTTGTTGTTGAATTTGTTGGTGTTTTTCAATGTTGAGGTTGTTGTTGAATTTGTTGGTGTTTTTCAATGTTGAGGTTGTTGTTGTTTTTGAATGTTGAGGTTGTTGTTGAGTTTGTTGGTGTTTTTCAATGTTGAGGTTGTTGTTGAATTTGTTGGTGTTTTTCAATGTTGAGGTTGTTGTTGAATTTGTTGGTGTTTTTCAATGTTGAGGTTGTTGTTGAATTTGTTGGTGTTTTTCAATGTTGAGGTTATTGGTGTTTTTCAATGTTGAGGTTGTTGTTGAATTTGTTGGTGTTTTTAAATGTTGGGGTTGTTGTTGAATTTGTTGGTGTTTTTCAATTTTGAGGATGTTGTTGTTTTTCAATGTTGAGGTTGTTGTTGAATTTGTTGGTGTTTTTCCATGATGAGGTTGTTGTTGTTTTTCAAAGTTGAGGTTGTTGTTGAATTTGTTGGTGTTTTTCAATGTCGGGGTTGTTGTTGAATTTTTTGGTGTTTTTCAATGTTGAATTTTTTGTTGAATTTGTTGGTGTTTTTCAATGTTGAGGTTGTTGAATTTCAATGTTGAGGTTGTTGTTGAATTTTTTGGCGTTTTTAAATGTTGAGGTTGTTGTTGAATTTGTTGGTGTTTTCAATGTTGAGGTTGTTGTTGAATTTGTTGGTGTATTTAAATGTTGAGGTTGTTGTTGAATTTGTTGGTGTTTGTCAATGTTGATGTTGTTGTTGTTTTTCAATGTTGAGGTTGTTGTTGTATTTGTTGGTGTTTTTCAGTGTTGAGGTTGTTGTTGAATTTGTTGGTGTTTTTCAATGTTGAGGTTGTTGTTGAATTTGTTGGTGTTTTTCAATGTTGAGGTTGTTGTTGTTTTTCAATGTTGAGGTTGTTGTTGAGTTTGTTGGTGTTTTTCAATGTTGAGGTTGTTGTTGAATTTGTTGTTGTTTTTCAATGTTGAGGTTGTTGTTGAATTTGTTGGTGTTTTTCAATGTTGAGGTTGTTGTTTTTAAATGTTGGGGTTGTTGTTGAATTTGTTGGTGTTTTTTCAATTTTGAGGTTGTTGTTGTTTTTCAATGTTGAGGTTATTGTTGAATTTGTTGGTGTTTTTCAATGTTGAGGTTGTTGTTGTTTTTCAATGTTGAGGTTGTTGTTGAGTTTGTTGGTGTTTTTCAATGTTGAGGTTGTTGTTGAATTTGTTGATGTTTTTCAATGTTGAGGCTGTTGTTGAATTTGTTGGTGTTTTTCAATGTTGAGGTTGTTGTTGAATTTGTTGGTGTTTTTCAATGTTGAGGTTGTTGTTGTTTTTCAATGTTGAGGTTGTTGTTGAATTTGTTGGTGTTTTTCAATTTCGAGGTTGTTGTTGAATTTGTTGGTGTTTTTCAATGTTGAAGTTGTTGTTGAATTTGTTGGTGTTTTTCAATGTTGAGGTTGTTGTTGTTTTTCAATGTTGAGGTTGTTGTTGAATTTGTTGGTTTTTTTCAATGTTGAGGTTGTTGTTGTTTTTCAATGCTGAGGTTGTGGTGGAATTTGTTGTGTTTTTCAATGTTGAGGTTGTTGTTGAAATTGTTGGTGTTTTTCAATGTTGAGGTTGTTGTTGTTTTTCAATGTTGAGGTTGTTGTTGAATTTGTTGGTGTTTTTCAATGTTGAGGTTGTTATTGTTTTTCAATGTTGAGGTTGTTGTTGAATTTGATGGTGTTTTTCAATGTTGAGGTTGTTGTTGAATTTGTTGGCGTTTTTCAATGTTGAGGTTGTTGTTGTTTTTCAATGTTGAGGTTATTGTTGAATTTGTTGGTGTTTTTCAAAGTTGAGGTTGTTGGTGTTTTTCAATGTTGAGGTTGTTGTTGAATTTGTTGGTGTTTTTCAATGTTGAGCTTGTTGTTGTTTTTCAATGTTGAGGTTGTTGTTGTTTTTCAATGTTGAGGTTGTTGTTGAACTTGTTGGTGTTTTTCAATGTTGAAGTTGTTGTTGAATTTGTTGGTGTTTTTCAATGTTGAGGTTGTTTTTTTTTCAATGTTGAGATTGTTGTTGAATTTGTTGGTGTTTTTCAATGTTGAGGTTGTTGTTGTTTTTCAATGTTGAGGTTGTTGTTGAATTTGTTGGTGTTTTTCAATGTTGAGGTTATTGGTGTTTTTCAATGTTGAGGTTGTTGTTGAATTTGTTGGTGTTTTTCAATGTTGAGGTTGTTGTTGAATTTGTTGGTGTTTTTCAATGTTGAGGTTGTTGTTGTTTTTGAATGTTGAGGTTGTTGTTGAGTTTGTTGGTGTTTTTCAATGTTGAGGTTGTTGTTGAATTTGTTGGTGTTTTTCAATGTTGAGGTTGTTGTTGAATTTGTTGGTGTTTTTCAATGTTGAGGTTGTTGTTGTTTTTAAATGTTGGGGTTGTTGTTGAATTTGTTGGTGTATTTAAATGTTGAGGTTGTTGTTGAATTTGTTGGTGTTTGTCAATGTTGATGTTGTTGTTGTTTTTCAATGTTGAGGTTGTTGTTGTATTTGTTGGTGTTTTTCAGTGTTGAGGTTGTTTTTGAATTTGTTGGTGTTTTTCAATGTTGAGGTTGTTGTTGAATTTGTTGGTGTTTTTCAATGTTGAGGTTGTTGTTGTTTTTCAATGTTGAGGTTGTTGTTGAGTTTGTTGGTGTTTTTCAATGTTGAGGTTGTTGTTGAATTTGTTGGTGTTTTTCAATGTTGAGGTTGTTGTTGAATTTGTTGGTGTTTTTCAATGTTGAGGTTGTTGTTTTTAAATGTTGGGGTTGTTGTTGAATTTGTTGGTGTTTTTTCAATTTTGAGGTTGTTGGTGTTTTTCAATGTTGAGGTTGTTGTTGAATTTGATGGTGTTTTTCAATGTTGAGGTTGTTGGTGTTTTTCAATGTTGAGGTTGTTGTTGAATTTGTTGGTGTTTTTCAATGTTGAGGTTGTTGTTGAATTTGTTGGTGGTTTTCAATGTTGAGGTTGTTGTTGTTTTTCAATGTTGAGGTTGTTGTTGAGTTTGTTGGTGTTTTTCAATGTTGAGGTTGTTGTTGAATTTGTTGGTGCTTTTCAATGTTGAGGTTGTTGTTGAATTTGTTGGTGTTTTTCAATGTTGAGGTTGTTGTTGTTTTTAAATGTTGGGGTTGTTGTTGAATTTGTTGGTGTTTTTCCATGATGAGGTTGCTGTTGTTTTCCAAAGTTGAGGTTGTTGTTGAATTTGTTGGTGTTTTTCAATGTCGGGGTTGTTGTTGAATTTGTTGGTGATTTTCGATGTTGAATTTTTTGTTGAATTTGTTGGTGTTTTTAAATGTTGAGGTTGTTGTTGAATTTGTTGGTGTTTTTAATGTTGAGGTTGTTGTTGAATTTGTTGGTGTTTTTAAATGTTGAGGTTGTTGTTTTTCAATGTTGAGGTTGTTGTTGAATTTGTTGGCCTTTTTAAATGTTGAGGTTGTTGTTGAATTTGTTGGTGTTTTTAAATGTTGAGGATGTTGTTGAATTTGTTGGTGTTTTTCAATGTTGAGGTTGTTGTTGTTTTTCAATGTTGAGGTAGTTGTTAAATTTGTTGGTGTTTTTCAATGTTGAGGTTGTTGTTGTTTTTCAATGATGAGGTTGTCGTTGAATTTGTTGGTGTTTTTCAATTTCGAGGTTGTTGTTGAATTTGTTGGTGGTTTTCAATGTTGAAGTTGTTGTTGAATTTGTTGGTGTTTTTCAATGTTGAGGTTGTTGTTGTTTTTCAATGTTGAGGTTGTTGTTGAATTTGTTGGTGTTTTTCAATGTTGAGGTTGTTGCTTTTTTTCAATGCTGAGGTTGTTGTTGAATTTGTTGGTGTTTTTCAATGTTGAGGTTGTTGTTGAATTTGTTGGTGTTTTTCAATGTTGAGGTTGTTGTTGTTTTTCAATGTTGAGGTTGTTGTTGAATTTGTTGGTGTTTTTCAATGTTGAGGTTGTTGTTGTTTTTCAATGTTGAGGTTGTTGTTGAATTTGTTGGTGTTTTTCAATGTTGAGGTTGTTGTTGAATTTGTTGGTGTTTTTCAATGTTGAGGTTGTTGTTGTTTTTCAATGTTGAGGTTATTGTTGAATTTGTTGGTGTTTTTCAATGTTGAGGTTGTTGTTGTTTTTCAATGTTGAGGTTGTTGTTGAGTTTGTTGGAGTTTTTCAATGTTGAGGTTCTTGTTGTTTTTCAATGTTGAGGTTGTTGTTGAGTTTGTAGGTGTTTTTCAATGTTGAGGTTGTTGTTGAATTTGTTGGTGTTTTTCAATGTTGAGGCTGTTGTTGAATTTGTTGGTGTTTTTCAATGTTGAGGTTGTTGTTGAATTTGTTGTTGTTTTTCAATGTTGAGGTTGTTGTTGTTTTTCAATGTTGAGGTTGTTGTTGAATTTGTTGGTGTTTTTCAATTTCGAGGTTGTTGTTGAATTTGTTGGTGTTTTTCAATGTTGAAGTTGTTGTTGAATTTGTTGGTGTTTTTCAATGTTGAGGTTGTTGTTGTTTTTCAATGTTGAGGTTGTTGTTGAATTTGTTGTTGTTTTTCAATGTTGAGGTTGTTGTTGTTTTTCAATGCTGAGGTTGTGGTGGAATTTGTTGTGTTTTTCAATGTTGAGGTTGTTGTTGAAATTGTTGGTGTTTTTCAATGTTGAGGTTGTTGTTGTTTTTCAATGTTGAGGTTGTTGTTGAATTTGTTGGTGTTTTTCAATGTTGAGGTTGTTATTGTTTTTCAATGTTGAGGTTGTTGTTGAATTTGTTGGTGTTTTTCAATGTTGAGGTTGTTGTTGAATTTGTTGGTGTTTTTCAATGTTGAGGTTGTTGTTGTTTTTCAATGTTGAGGTTATTGTTGAATTTGTTGGTGTTTTTCAAAGTTGAGGTTGTTGGTGTTTTTCAATGTTGAGGTTGTTGTTGAATTTGTTGGTGTTTTTCAATGTTGAGTTTGTTGTTGTTTTTCAATGTTGAGGTTGTTGTTGTTTTTCAATGTTGAGGTTGTTGTTGAACTTGTTGGTGTTTTTCAATGTTGAAGTTGTTGTTGAATTTGTTGGTGTTTTTCAATGTTGAGTTTGTTGTTGTTTTTGAATGTTGAGGTTGTTGTTGAGTTTGTTGGTGTTTTTCAATGTTGAGGTTGTTGTTGAATTTGTTGGTGTTTTTCAATGTTGAGGTTGTTGTTGAATTTGTGGGTGTTTTTCAATGTTGAGGTTGTTGTTGTTTTTCAATGTTGAGGTTGTTGTTGAATTTGTTGGTGTTTTTCAATGTTGAGGTTATTGGTGTTTTTCAATGTTGAGGTTGTTGTTGAATTTGTTGGTGTTTTTCAATGTTGAGGTTGTTGTTGAATTTGTTGGTGTTTTTCAATGTTGAGGTTGTTGTTGTTTTTGAATGTTGAGGTTGTTGTTGAGTTTGTTGGTGTTTTTCAATGTTGAGGTTGTTGTTGAATTTGTTGGTGTTTTTCAATGTTGAGGTTGTTGCTGAATTTGTGGGTGTTTTTCAATGTTGAGGTTGTTGTTGTTTTTAAATGTTGGGGTTGTTGTTGAATTTGTTGGTGTTTTTCAATTTTGAGGATGTTGTTGTTTTTCAATGTTGAGGTTGTTGTTGAATTTGTTGGTGTTTTTCCATGATGAGGTTGTTGTTGTTTTTCAAAGTTGAGGTTGTTGTTGAATTTGTTGGTGTTTTTCAATGTCGGGGTTGTTGTTGAATTTTTTGGTGTTTTTCAATGTTGAATTTTTTGTTGAATTTGTTGGGTGTTTTTCAATGTTGAGGTTGTTGAATTTCAATGTTGAGGTTGTTGTTGAATTTTTTGGCGTTTTTAAATGTTGAGGTTGTTGTTGAATTTGTTGGTGTTTTCAATGTTGAGGTTGTTGTTGAATTTGTTGGTGTATTTAAATGTTGAGGTTGTTGTTGAATTTGTTGGTGTTTGTCAATGTTGAGGTTGTTGTTGTTTTTCAATGTTGAGGTTGTTGTTGTATTTGTTGGTGTTTTTCAGTGTTGAGGTTGTTGTTGAATTTGTTGGTGTTTTTCAATGTTGAGGTTGTTGTTGAATTTGTTGGTGTTTTTCAATGTTGAGGTTGTTGTTGTTTTTCAATGTTGAGGTTGTTGTTGAGTTTGTTGGTGTTTTTCAATGTTGAGGTTGTTGTTGAATTTGTTGGTGTTTTTCAATGTTGAGGTTGTTGTTGAATTTGTTGGTGTTTTTCAATGTTGAGGTTGTTGTTTTCAAATGTTGAGGTTGTTGTTGAATTTGTTGGTGTTTTTTCAATTTTGAGGTTGTTGGTGTTTTTCAATGTTGAGGTTGTTGTTAAATTTGATGGTGTTTTTCAATGTTGAGGTTGTTGGTGTTTTTCAATGTTGAGGTTGTTGTTGAATTTGTTGGTGTTTTTCAATGTTGAGGTTGTTGTTGAATTTGTTGGTGGTTTTCAATGTTGAGGTTGTTGTTGTTTTTCAATGTTGAGGTTGTTGTTGAGTTTGTTGGTGTTTTTCAATGTTGAGGTTGTTGTTGAATTTGTTGGTGCTTTTCAATGTTGAGGTTGTTGTTGAATTTGTTGGTGTTTTTCAATGTTGAGGTTGTTGTTGTTTTTAAATGTTGGGGTTGTTGTTGAATTTGTTGGTGTTTTTCCATGATGAGGTTGCTGTTGTTTTCCAAAGTTGAGGTTGTTGTTGAATTTGTTGGTGTTTTTCAATGTCGGGGTTGTTGTTGAATTTGTTGGTGATTTTCGATGTTGAATTTTTTGTTGAATTTGTTGGTGTTTTTAAATGTTGAGGTTGTTGTTGAATTTGTTGGTGTTTTCAATGTTGAGGTTGTTGTTGAATTTGTTGGTGTTTTTAAATGTTGAGGTTGTTGTTTTTCAATGTTGAGGTTGTTGTTGAATTTGTTGGCCTTTTTAAATGTTGAGGTTGTTGTTGAATTTGTTGGTGTTTTCAATGTTGAGGTTGTTGTTGAATTTTTTGGTGTTTTTAAATGTTGAGGTTGTTGTTGAATTTGCTAGTGTTTTGCAATGTTGAGGTTGTTGTTGTTTTTCAATGTTGAGGATGTTGTTGAATTCGTTGGTGTTTTTCAATGTTGAGGTTGTTGTTGTATTTGTTGGTGTTTTTCAATTTCGAGGTTGTTGTTGAATTTGTTGGTGTTTTTCAATGTTGAAGTTGTTGTTGAATTTGTTGGTGTTTTTCAATGTTGAGGTTGTTGTTTTTCAATGTTGAGGTTGTTGTTCAATTTGTTGGTGTTTTTCAATTTCGAGGTTGTTGTTGAATTTGTTGGTGTTTTTCAATGTTGAAGTTGTTGTTGAATTTGTTGGTGTTTTTCAATGTTGAGGTTGTTGTTGTTTTTCAATGTTGAGGTTGTTGTTGAAATTGTTGGTGTTTTTCAATGTTGAGGTTGTTGTTGTTTTTCAATGTTGAGGTTGTTGTTGAATTTGTTGTGTTTTTCAATGTTGAGGTTGTTGTTGAATTTGTTGGTGTTTTTCAATGTTGAGGTTGTTGTTGTTTTTCAATGTTGAGGTTGTTGTTGAATTTGTTCGTGTTTTTCAATGTTGAGGATGTTGTTGTTTTTCAATGTTGAGGTTGTTGTTGAATTTGTTGGTGTTTTTCAATGTTGAGGTTGTTGTTGAATTTGTTGGTGTTTTTCAATGTTGATGTTGTTGTTGTTTTTCAATGTTGAGGTTATTGTTGAATTTGTTGGTGTTTTTCAAAGTTGAGGTTGTTGTTGTTTTTCAATGTTGAGGTTGCTGTTGAATTTGTTGGTGTTTTTCAATGTTGAGTTTGTTGTTGTTTTTCAATGTTGAGGTTGTTGTTGTTTTTCAATGTTGAGGTTGTTGTTGAACTCGTTGGTGTTTTTCAATTTTGAAGTTGTTGTTGAATTTGTTGGTGTTTTTCAATGTTGAGGTTGTTTTTTTTTTCAATGTTCAGGTTGTTGTTGAATTTGTTGGTGTTTTTCAATGTTGAGTTTGTTGTTGTTTTTCAATGTTGAGGTTGTTGTTGAATTTGTTGGTGTTTTTCAATGTTGAGGTTGTTGTTGTTTTTCAATGTTGAGGTTGTTGTTGAATTTGTTGGTGTTTTTCAATTTTGAGTTTATTGGTGTTTTTCAATGTTGAGGTTGTTGTTGAATTTGTTGGTGTTTTTCAATGTTGAGGTTGTTGTTGAATTTGTTGGTGTTTTTCAATGTTGAGGTTGTTGTTGTTTTTGAATGTTGAGGTTGTTGTTGAGTTTGTTGGTGTTTTTCAATGTTGAGGTTGTTGTTGAATTTATTGGTGTTTTTCAATGTTGAGGTTGTTGTTGAATTTGTTGGTGTTTTTCAATTTTGAGGTTGTTGTTGTTTTTAAATGTTGGGGTTGTTGTTGAATTTGTTGGTGTTTTTCAATTTTGAGGATATGTTGTTTTTCAATGTTGAGGTTGTTGTTGAATTTGTTGGTGTTTTTCCATGATGAGGTTGTTGTTGTTTTTCAAAGTTGAGGTTGTTGTTGAATTTGTTGGTGTTTTTCAATGTCGGGGTTGTTGTTGAATTTTTTGGTGTTTTTCAATGTTGAATTTTTTGTTGAATTTGTTGTTGTTTTTCAGTGTTGAGGTTCTTGTTTTTCAATGTTGATGTTGTTGTTGAATTTTTTGGCGTTTTTAAATGTTGAGGTTGTTGTTGAATTTGTTGGTGTTTTCAATGTTGAGGTTGTTGTTGTTTTTCAATGTTGAGGTTATTGTTGAATTTGTTGGTGTTTTTCAATGTTGAGGTTGTTGTTGTTTTTCAATGTTGAGGTTGTTGTTGAATTTGTTGGTGTTTTTCAATGTTGAGGTTGTTGTTGTTTTTCAATGTTGAGGTTGTTGTTGAGTTTGTTGGTGTTTTTCAATGTTGAGGTTGTTGTTGAATTTGTTGGTGTTTTTCAATGTTGAGGATGTTGTTGAATTTGTTGGTGTTTTTCAATGTTGAGGTTGTTGTTGAATTTGTTGGTGTTTTTCAATGTTGAGGTTGTTGTTGAATTTGTTGGTGTTTTTCAATGTTGAGGTTGTTGTTTTTAAATGTTGAGGTTGTTGTTGAATTTGTTGGTGTTTTTTCAATTTTGAGGTTGTTGGTGTTTTTCAATGTTGAGGTTGTTGTTGAATTTGATGGTGTTTTTCAATGTTGAGGTTGTTGGTGTTTTTCAATGTTGAGGTTGTTGTTGAATTTGTTGGTGTTTTTCAATGTTGAGGTTGTTGTTGAATTTGTTGGTGGTTTTCAATGTTGAGGTTGTTGTTGTTTTTCAATGTTGAGGTTGTTGTTGAGTTTGTTGGTGTTTTTCAATGTTGAGGTTGTTGTTGAATTTGTTGGTGCTTTTCAATGTTGAGGTTGTTGTTGAATTTGTTGGTGTTTTTCAATGTTGAGGTTGTTGTTGTTTTTAAATGTTGGGGTTGTTGTTGAATTTGTTGGTGTTTTTCCATGATGAGGTTGTTGTTGTTTTCCAAAGTTGAGGTTGTTGTTGAATTTGTTGGTGTTTTTCAATGTCGGGGTTGTTGTTGAATTTGTTGGTGATTTTCGATGTTGAATTTTTTGTTGAATTTGTTGGTGTTTTTAAATGTTGAGGTTGTTGTTGAATTTGTTGGTGTTTTCAATGTTGAGGTTGTTGTTGAATTTGTTGGTGTTTTTAAATGTTGAGGTTGTTGTTTTTCAATGTTGAGGTTGTTGTTGAATTTGTTGGCCTTTTTAAATGTTGAGGTTGTTGTTGAATTTGTTGGTGTTTTCAATGTTGAAGTTGTTGTAGAATTTTTTGGTGTTTTTAAATGTTGAGGTTGTTGTTGAATTTGCTAGTGTTTTGCAATGTTGAGGTTGTTGTTGTTTTTCAATGTTGAGGATGTTGTTGAATTCGTTGGTGTTTTTCAATGTTGAGGTTGTTGTTGTATTTGTTGGTGTTTTTCAATTTCGAGGTTGTTGTTGAATTTGTTGGTGTTTTTCAATGTTGAAGTTGTTGTTGAATTTGTTGGTGTTTTTCAATGTTGAGGTTGTTGTTGTTTTTCAATGTTGAGGTTGTTGTTGAATTTGTTGGTGTTTTTCAATTTCGAGGTTGTTGTTGAATTTGTTGGTGTTTTTCAATGTTGAAGTTGTTGTTGAATTTGTTGGTGTTTTTCAATGTTGAGGTTGTTGTTGTTTTTCAATGTTGAGGTTGTTGTTGAAATTGTTGGTGTTTTTCAATGTTGAGGTTGTTGTTGTTTTTCAATGTTGAGGTTGTTGTTGAATTTGTTGTGTTTTTCAATGTTGAGGTTGTTGTTGAATTTGTTGGTGTTTTTCAATGTTGAGGTTGTTGTTGTTTTTCAATGTTGAGGTTGTTGTTGAATTTGTTGGTGTTTTTCAATGTTGAGGTTGTTGTTGTTTTTCAATGTTGAGGTTGTTGTTGAATTTGTTGGTGTTTTTCAATGTTGAGGTTGTTGTTGAATTTGTTGGTGTTTTTCAATGTTGAGGTTGTTGTTGTTTTTCAATGTTGAGGTTATTGTTGAATTTGTTGGTGTTTTTCAAAGTTGAGGTTGTTGTTGTTTTTCAATGCTGAGGTTGCTGTTGAATTTGTTGGTGTTTTTCAATGTTGAGTTTGTTGTTGAATTTGTTGGTGTTTTTCAATTTCGAGGTTGTTGTTGAATTTGTTGGTGTTTTTCAATGTTGAAGTTGTTGTTGAATTTGTTGGTGTTTTTCAATGTTGAGGTTGTTGTTGTTTTTCAATGTTGAGGTTGTTGTTGAATTTGTTGGTGTTCTTCAATTTCGAGGTTGTTGTTGAATTTGTTGGTGTTTTTCAATGTTGAAGTTGTTGTTGAATTTGTTGGTGTTTTTCAATGTTGAGGTTGTTGTTGTTTTTCAATGTTGAGGTTGTTGTTGAATTTGTTGGTGTTTTTCAATGTTGAGGTTGTTGTCGTTTTTCAATGCTGAGGTTGTTGTTGAATTTGTTGTGTTTTTCAATGTTGAGGTTGCTTTTTTTTCAATGTTCTGGTTGTTGTTGAATTTGTTGGTGTTTTTCAATGTTGAGTTTGTTGTTGTTTTTCAATGTTGAGGTTGTTGTTGAATTTGTTGGTGTTTTTCAATGTTGAGGTTGTTGTTGAATTTGTTGGTGTTTTTCAATGTTGAGGTTGTTGTTGTTTTTCAATGTTGAGGTTGTTGTTGAATTTGTTCGTGTTTTTCAATGTTGAGGTTGTTGTTGTTTTTCAATGTTGAGGTTGTTGTTGAATTTGTTGGTGTTTTTCAATGTTGAGGTTGTTGTTGAATTTGTTGGTGTTTTTCAATGTTGATGTTGTTGTTGTTTTTCAATGTTGAGGTTATTGTTGAATTTGTTGGTGTTTTTCAAAGTTGAGGTTGTTGTTGTTTTTCAATGTTGAGGTTGCTGTTGAATTTGTTGGTGTTTTTCAATGTTGAGTTTGTTGTTGTTTTTCAATGTTGAGGTTGTTGTTGTTTTTCAATGTTGAGGTTGTTGTTGAACTTGTTGGTGTTTTTCAATTTTGAAGTTGTTGTTGAATTTGTTGGTGTTTTTCAATGTTGAGGTTGTTTTTTTTTTCAATGTTCAGGTTGTTGTTGAATTTGTTGGTGTTTTTCAATGTTGAGTTTGTTGTTGTTTTTCAATGTTGAGGTTGTTGTTGAATTTGTTGGTGTTTTTCAATGTTGAGGTTGTTGTTGTTTTTCAATGTTGAGGTTGTTGTTGAATTTGTTGGTGTTTTTCAATTTTGAGTTTATTGGTGTTTTTCAATGTTGAGGTTGTTGTTGAATTTGTTGGTGTTTTTCAATGTTGAGGTTGTTGTTGAATTTGTTGGTGTTTTTCAATGTTGAGGTTGTTGTTGTTTTTGAATGTTGAGGTTGTTGTTGAGTTTGTTGGTGTTTTTCAATGTTGAGGTTGTTGTTGAATTTATTGGTGTTTTTCAATGTTGAGGTTGTTGTTGAATTTGTTGGTGTTTTTCAATTTTGAGGTTGTTGTTGTTTTTAAATGTTGGGGTTGTTGTTGAATTTGTTGGTGTTTTTCAATTTTGAGGATATGTTGTTCTTCAATGTTGAGGTTGTTGTTGAATTTGTTGGTGTTTTTCCATGATGAGGTTGTTGTTGTTTTTCAAAGTTGAGGTTGTTGTTGAATTTGTTGGTGTTTTTCAATGTCGGGGTTGTTGTTGAATTTTTTGGTGTTTTTCAATGTTGAATTTTTTGTTGAATTTGTTGTTGTTTTTCAGTGTTGAGGTTCTTGTTTTTCAATGTTGATGTTGTTGTTGAATTTTTTGGCGTTTTTAAATGTTGAGGTTGTTGTTGAATTTGTTGGTGTTTTCAATGTTGAGGTTGTTGTTGTTTTTCAATGTTGAGGTTATTGTTGAATTTGTTGGTGTTTTTCAATGTTGAGGTTGTTGTTGTTTTTCAATGTTGAGGTTGTTGTTGAATTTGTTGGTGTTTTTCAATGTTGAGGTTGTTGTTGTTTTTCAATGTTGAGGTTGTTGTTGAGTTTGTTGGTGTTTTTCAATGTTGAGGTTGTTGTTGAATTTGTTGGTGTTTTTCAATGTTGAGGATGTTGTTGAATTTGTTGGTGTTTTTCAATGTTGAGGTTGTTGTTGAATTTGTTGGTGTTTTTCAATGTTGAGGTTGTTGTTGAATTTGTTGGTGTTTTTCAATGTTGAGGTTGTTGTTTTTAAATGTTGAGGTTGTTGTTGAATTTGTTGGTGTTTTTTCAATTTTGAGGTTGTTGGTGTTTTTCAATGTTGAGGTTGTTGTTGAATTTGATGGTGTTTTTCAATGTTGAGGTTGTTGGTGTTTTTCAATGTTGAGGTTGTTGTTGAATTTGTTGGTGTTTTTCAATGTTGAGGTTGTTGTTGAATTTGTTGGTGGTTTTCAATGTTGAGGTTGTTGTTGTTTTTCAATGTTGAGGTTGTTGTTGAGTTTGTTGGTGTTTTTCAATGTTGAGGTTGTTGTTGAATTTGTTGGTGCTTTTCAATGTTGAGGTTGTTGTTGAATTTGTTGGTGTTTTTCAATGTTGAGGTTGTTGTTGTTTTTAAATGTTGGGGTTGTTGTTGAATTTGTTGGTGTTTTTCCATGATGAGGTTGTTGTTGTTTTCCAAAGTTGAGGTTGTTGTTGAATTTGTTGGTGTTTTTCAATGTCGGGGTTGTTGTTGAATTTGTTGGTGATTTTCGATGTTGAATTTTTTGTTGAATTTGTTGGTGTTTTTAAATGTTGAGGTTGTTGTTGAATTTGTTGGTGTTTTCAATGTTGAGGTTGTTGTTGAATTTGATGGTGTTTTTAAATGTTGAGGTTGTTGTTTTTCAATGTTGAGGTTGTTGTTGAATTTGTTGGCCTTTTTAAATGTTGAGGTTGTTGTTGAATTTGTTGGTGTTTTCAATGTTGAAGTTGTTGTAGAATTTTTTGGTGTTTTTAAATGTTGAGGTTGTTGTTGAATTTGCTAGTGTTTTGCAATGTTGAGGTTGTTGTTGTTTTTCAATGTTGAGGATGTTGTTGAATTCGTTGGTGTTTTTCAATGTTGAGGTTGTTGTTGTATTTGTTGGTGTTTTTCAATTTCGAGGTTGTTGTTGAATTTGTTGGTGTTTTTCAATGTTGAAGTTGTTGTTGAATTTGTTGGTGTTTTTCAATGTTGAGGTTGTTGTTGTTTTTCAATGTTGAGGTTGTTGTTGAATTTGTTGGTGTTTTTCAATTTCGAGGTTGTTGTTGAATTTGTTGGTGTTTTTCAATGTTGAAGTTGTTGTTGAATTTGTTGGTGTTTTTCAATGTTGAGGTTGTTGTTGTTTTTCAATGTTGAGGTTGTTGTTGAAATTGTTGGTGTTTTTCAATGTTGAGGTTGTTGTTGTTTTTCAATGTTGAGGTTGTTGTTGAATTTGTTGTGTTTTTCAATGTTGAGGTTGTTGTTGAATTTGTTGGTGTTTTTCAATGTTGAGGTTGTTGTTGTTTTTCAATGTTGAGGTTGTTGTTGAATTTGTTGGTGTTTTTCAATGTTGAGGTTGTTGTTGTTTTTCAATGTTGAGGTTGTTGTTGAATTTGTTGGTGTTTTTCAATGTTGAGGTTGTTGTTGAATTTGTTGGTGTTTTTCAATGTTGAGGTTGTTGTTGTTTTTCAATGTTGAGGTTATTGTTGAATTTGTTGGTGTTTTTCAAAGTTGAGGTTGTTGTTGTTTTTCAATTTCGAGGTTGTTGTTGAATTTGTTGGTGTTTTTCAATGTTGAAGTTGTTGTTGAATTTGTTGGTGTTTTTCAATGTTGAGGTTGTTGTTGTTTTTCAATGTTGAGGTTGTTGTTGAATTTGTTGGTGTTCTTCAATTTCGAGGTTGTTGTTGAATTTGTTGGTGTTTTTCAATGTTGAAGTTGTTGTTGAATTTGTTGGTGTTTTTCAATGTTGAGGTTGTTGTTGTTTTTCAATGTTGAGGTTGTTGTTGAATTTGTTGGTGTTTTTCAATGTTGAGGTTGTTGTCGTTTTTCAATGCTGAGGTTGTTGTTGAATTTGTTGTGTTTTTCAATGTTGAGGTTGCTTTTTTTTCAATGTTCTGGTTGTTGTTGAATTTGTTGGTGTTTTTCAATGTTGAGTTTGTTGTTGTTTTTCAATGTTGAGGTTGTTGTTGAATTTGTTGGTGTTTTTCAATGTTGAGGTTGTTGTTGTTTTTCAATGTTGAGGTTGTTGAATTTGTTGGTGTTTTTCAATTTTGAGGTTATTGGTGTTTTTCAATGTTGAGGTTGTTGTTGAATTTGTTGATGTTTTTCAATGTTGAGGTTGTTGTTGAATTTGTTGGTGTTTTTCAATGTTGAGGATGTTGTTGTTTTTGAATGTTGATCTTGTTGTTGAGTTTGTTGGTGTTTTTCAATGTTGAGGTTGTTGTTGAATTTGTTGGTGTTTTTCAATGTTGAGGTCGTTGTTGAATTTGTTGGTGTTTTTCAATGTTGAGGTTGTTGTTGTTTTTAAATGTTGGGGTTGTTGTTGAATTTGTTGGTGTTTTTCAATTTTGAGGATATGTTGTTTTTCAATGTTGAGGTTGTTGTTGAATTTGTTGGTGTTTTTCCATGATGAGGTTGTTGTTGTTTTTCAAAGTTGAGGTTGTTGTTGAATTTGTTGGTGTTTTTCAATGTCGGGGTTGTTGTTGAATTTTTTGGTGTTTTTCAATGTTGAATTTTTTGTGGAATTTGTTGTTGTTTTTCAGTGTTGAGGTTCTTGTTTTTCAATGTTGATGTTGTTGTTGAATTTTTTGGCGTTTTTAAATGTTGAGGTTGTTGTTGAATTTGTTGGTGTTTTCAATGTTGAGGTTGTTGTTGTTTTTCAATGTTGAGGTTATGGTTGAATTTGTTGGTGTTTTTCAATGTTGAGGTTGTTGTTGTTTTTCAATGTTGAGGTTGTTGTTGAATTTGTTGGTGTTTTTCAATGTTGAGGTTGTTGTTGTTTTTCAATGTTGAGGTTGTTGTTGAGTTTGTTGGTGTTTTTCAATGTTGAGGTTGTTGTTGAATTTGTTGGTGTTTTTCAATGTTGAGGTTGTTGTTGAATTTGTTGGTGTTTTTCAATGTTGAGGTTGTTGTTGAATTTGTTGGTGTTTTTCAATGTTGAGGTTGTTGTTGAATTTGTTGGTGTTTTTCAATGTTGAGGTTGTTGTTTTTAAATGTTGAGGTTGTTGTTGAATTTGTTGGTGTTTTTTCAATTTTGAGGTTGTTGGTGTTTTTCAATGTTGAGGTTGTTGTTGAATTTGATGGTGTTTTTCAATGTTGAGGTTGTTGGTGTTTTTCAATGTTGAGGTTGTTGTTGAATTTGTTGGTGCTTTTCAATGTTGAGGTTGTTGTTGAATTTGTTGGTGTTTTTCAATGTTGAGGTTGTTGTTGTTTTTAAATGTTGGGGTTGTTGTTGAATTTGTTGGTGTTTTTCCATGATGAGGTTGTTGTTGTTTTCCAAAGTTGAGGTTGTTGTTGAATTTGTTGGTGTTTTTCAATGTCGGGGTTGTTGTTGAATTTGTTGGTGATTTTCGATGTTGAATTTTTTGTTGAATTTGTTGGTGTTTTTAAATGTTGAGGTTGTTGTTGAATTTGTTGGTGTTTTCAATGTTGAGGTTGTTGTTGAATTTGTTGGTGTTTTTAAATGTTGAGGTTGTTGTTTTTCAATGTTGAGGTTGTTGTTGAATTTGTTGGCCTTTTTAAATGTTGAGGTTGTTGTTGAATTTGTTGGTGTTTTCAATGTTGAAGTTGTTGTTGAATTTTTTGGTGTTTTTAAATGTTGAGGTTGTTGTTGAATTTGCTAGTGTTTTGCAATGTTGAGGTTGTTGTTGTTTTTCAATGTTGAGGATGTTGTTGAATTCGTTGGTGTTTTTCAATGTTGAGGTTGTTGTTGTATTTGTTGGTGTTTTTCAATTTCGAGGTTGTTGTTGAATTTGTTGGTGTTTTTCAATGTTGAAGTTGTTGTTGAATTTGTTGGTGTTTTTCAATGTTGAGGTTGTTGTTGTTTTTCAATGTTGAGGTTGTTGTTGAATTTGTTGGTGTTTTTCAATTTCGAGGTTGTTGTTGAATTTGTTGGTGTTTTTCAATGTTGAAGTTGTTGTTGAATTTGTTGGTGTTTTTCAATGTTGAGGTTGTTGTTGTTTTTCAATGTTGAGGTTGTTGTTGAAATTGTTGGTGTTTTTCAATGTTGAGGTTGTTGTTGTTTTTCAATGTTGAGGTTGTTGTTGAATTTGTTGTGTTTTTCAATGTTGAGGTTGTTGTTGAATTTGTTGGTGTTTTTCAATGTTGAGGTTGTTGTTGTTTTTCAATGTTGAGGTTGTTGTTGAATTTGTTGGTGTTTTTCAATGTTGAGGTTGTTGTTGTTTTTCAATGTTGAGGTTGTTGTTGAATTTGTTGGTGTTTTTCAATGTTGAGGTTGTTGTTGAATTTGTTGGTGTTTTTCAATGTTGAGGTTGTTGTTGTTTTTCAATGTTGAGGTTATTGTTGAATTTGTTGGTGTTTTTCAAAGTTGAGGTTGTTGTTGTTTTTCAATGTTGAGGTTGCTGTTGAATTTGTTGGTGTTTTTCAATGTTGAGTTTGTTGTTGTTTTTCAATGTTGAGGTTGTTGTTGTTTTTCAATGTTGAGGTTGTTGTTGAATTTGTTGGTGTTTTTCAATTTCGAGGTTGTTGTTGAATTTGTTGGTTTTTTTCAATGTTGAAGTTGTTGTTGAATTTGTTGGTGTTTTTCAATGTTGAGGTTGTTGTTGTTTTTCAATGTTGAGGTTGTTGTTGAATTTGTTGGTGTTTTTCAATGTTGAGGTTGTTGTCGTTTTTCAATGCTGAGGTTGTTGTTGAATTTGTTGTGTTTTTCAATGTTGAGGTTGCTTTTTTTTCAATGTTCTGGTTGTTGTTGAATTTGTTGGTGTTTTTCAATGTTGAGTTTGTTGTTGTTTTTCAATGTTGAGGTTGTTGTTGAATTTGTTGGTGTTTTTCAATGTTGAGGTTGTTGTTGTTTTTCAATGTTGAGGTTGTTGAATTTGTTGGTGTTTTTCAATTTTGAGGTTATTGGTGTTTTTCAATGTTGAGGTTGTTGTTGAATTTGTTGATGTTTTTCAATGTTGAGGTTGTTGTTGAATTTGTTGGTGTTTTTCAATGTTGAGGATGTTGTTGTTTTTGAATGTTGATCTTGTTGTTGAGTTTGTTGGTGTTTTTCAATGTTGAGGTTGTTGTTGAATTTGTTGGTGTTTTTCAATGTTGAGGTCGTTGTTGAATTTGTTGGTGTTTTTCAATGTTGAGGTTGTTGTTGTTTTTAAATGTTGGGGTTGTTGTTGAATTTGTTGCTGTTTTTCAATTTTGAGGATATGTTGTTTTTCAATGTTGAGGTTGTTGTTGAATTTGTTGGTGTTTTTCCATGATGATGTTGTTGTTGTTTTTCAAAGTTGAGGTTGTTGTTGAATTTGTTGGTGTTTTTCAATGTCGGGGTTGTTGTTGAATTTTTTGGTGTTTTTCAATGTTGAATTTTTTGTTGAATTTGTTGGTGTTTTTCAATGTTGAGGTTCTTGTTTTTCAATGTTGATGTTGTTGTTGAATTTGTTGGCGTTTTTAAATGTTGAGGTTGTTGTTGAATTTGTTGGTGTTTTCAATGTTGAGGTTGTTGTTGTTTTTCAATGTTGAGGTTATTGTTGAATTTGTTGGTGTTTTTCAATGTTGAGGTTGTTGTTGTTTTTCAATGTTGAGGTTGTTGTTGAATTTGTTGGTGTTTTTCAATGTTGAGGTTGTTGTTGTTTTTCAATGTTGAGGTTGTTGTTGAGTTTGTTGGTGTTTTTCAATGTTGAGGTTGTTGTTGAATTTGTTGGTGTTTTTCAATGTTGAGGTTGTTGTTGAATTTGTTGGTGTTTTTCAATGTTGAGGTTGTTGTTGAATTTGTTGGTGTTTTTCAATGTTGAGGTTGTTGTTGTTTTTCAATGTTGAGGTTGTTGTTGAATTTGTTGGTGTTTTTCAATTTCGAGGTTGTTGTTGAATTTGTTGGTGTCTTTCAATGTTGAAGTTGTTGTTGAATTTGTTGGTGTTTTTCAATGTTGAGGTTGCTGTTGTTTTTCAATGTTGAGGTTGTTGTTGAATTTGTTGGTGTTTTTCAATGTTGAGGTTGTTGTCGTTTTTCAATGCTGAGGTTGTTGTTGAATTTGTTGTGTTTTTCAATGTTGAGGATGTTGTTGAATTTGTTGGTGTTTTTCAATGTTGAGGTTGTTGTTGTTTTTCAATGTTGAGGTTGTTGTTGCATTTGTTGGTGTTTTTCAATGTTGAGGTTGTTGTTGTTTTTCAATGTTGAGGTTGTTGTTGAATTTGTTGGTGTTTTTCAATGTTGAGGTTGTTGTTGAATTTGTTGGTGTTTTTCAATGTTGAGGTTGTTGTTGAATTTGTTGGTGTTTTTCAATGTTGAGGTTGTTGGTGTTTTTCAATGTTGAGGTTGTTGTTGAATTTGATGGTGTTTTTCAATGTTGAGGTTGTTGGTGTTTTTCAATGTTGAGGTTGTTGTTGAATTTGTTGGTGTTTTTCAATGTTGAGGTTGTTGTTGAATTTGTTGGTGGTTTTCAATGTTTAGGTTGTTGTTGTTTTTCAATGTTGAGGTTGTTGTTGAGTTTGTTGGTGTTTTTCAATGTTGAGGTTGTTGTTGAATTTGTTGGTGCTTTTAAATGTTGAGGTTGTTGTTGAATTTGTTGGTGTTTTTCAATGTTGAGGTTGTTGTTGTTTTTAAATGTTGGGGTTGTTGTTGAATTTGTTGTTGTTTTTCCATGATGAGGTTGTTGTTGAATTTGTTGGTGTTTTTCAATGTTGAGGTTGTTGTTGAATTTGTTGGTGTTTTTCAATGTTGAGGTTGTTGTTGTTTTTCAATGTTGAGGTTGTTGTTGAGTTTGTTGGTGTTTTTCAATGTTGAGGTTGTTGTTGAATTTGTTGGTGTTTTTCAATGTTGAGGTTGTTGTTGAATTTGTTGGTGTTTTTCAATGTTGAGGTTGTTGTTGTTTTTAAATGTTGAAGTTGTTCTTGAATTTGTTGGTGTCTATTCCAATTTTGAGGTTGTTGGTGTTTTTCAATGTTGAGGTTGTTGTTGAATTTGATGGTGTTTTTCAATGTTGAGGTTGTTGGTGTTTTTCAATGTTGAGGTTGTTGTTGAATTTGTTGGTGTTTTTCAATGTTGAGGTTGTTGTTGAATTTGTTGGTGTTTTCCAATGTTGAGGTTGTTGTTGTTTTTCAATGTTGAGGTTGTTGTTGAGTTTGTTGGTGTTTTTCAATGTTGAGGTTGTTGTTGAATTTGTTGGTGCTTTTCAATGTTGAGGTTGTTGTTGAATTTGTTGGTGTTTTTCAATGTTGATGTTGTTGTTGTTTTTCAATGTTGAGGTTGTTGTTGAATTTGTTGGTGTTTTTCAATGTTGAGTTTGTTGTTGAATTTGTTGGTGTTTTTCAATGTTGAGGTTGTTGTTGAATTTGTTGGTGTTTTTCAATGTTGAGGTTGTTGTTGAATTTGTTGGTGTTTTTCAATGTTGAGGTTGTTGCTGTTTTTCAATGTTGAGGTTGTTGTTGAATTTGTTGGTGTTTTTAAATGTTGAGGTTGTTGTTGAATTTGTTGGTGTTTTTCAATGTTGAGGTTGTTGTTGTTTTTCAATGTTGAGGTAGTTGTTAAATTTGTTGATGTTTTTCAATGTTGAGGTTGTTGTTGTTTTTCAATGTTGAGGTTGTCGTTGAATTTGTTGGTGTTTTTCAATTTCGAGGTTGTTGTTGAATTTGTTGGTGTTTTTCAATGTTGAAGTTGTTGTTGAATTTGTTGGTGTTTTTCAATGTTGAGGTTGTTGTTGTTTTTCAATGTTGAGGTTGTTGTTGAATTTGTTGGTGTTTTTCAATGTTGAGGTTGTTGCTGTTTTTCAATGCTGAGGTTGTTGTTGAATTTGTTGGTGTTTTTCAATGTCGAGGTTGTTGTTGAGATTGTTGGTGTTTTTCAATGTTGAGGTTGTTGTTGTTTTTCAATGTTGAGGTTGTTGTTGAATTTGTTGGTGTTTTTCAATGTTGAGGTTGTTGTTGTTTTTCAATGTTGAGTTTGTTGTTGAATTTGTTGGTGTTTTTCAATGTTGAGGTTGTTGTTGAATTTGTTGGTGTTTTTAAATGTTGAGGTTGTTGTTGTTTTTCAATGTTGAGGTTATTGTTGAATATGATGGTGTTTTTCAATGTTGAGGTTGTTGTTGTTTTTCAATGTTGAGGATGTTGTTGAATTTGTTGGTGTTTTTCAATGTTGAGGTTGTTGTTGTTTTTCAATGTTGAGGTTGTTGTTGAGTTTGTTGGTGTTTTTCAATGTTGAGGTTGTTGTTGAATTTGTTGGTGTTTTTCAATGTTGAGGCTGTTGTTGAATTTGTTGGTGTTTTTCAATGTTGAGGTTGTTGTTGAATTTGTTGGTGTTTTTCAATGTTGAGGTTGTTGTTGTTTTTCAATGTTGAGGTTGTTGTTGAATTTGTTGGTGTTTTTCAATTTCGAGGTTGTTGTTGAATTTGTTGGTGTTTTTCAATGTTGAGGTTGTTGTTGAATTTGTTGGTGTTTTTCAATGTTGAGGTTGTTGTTGTTTTTCAATGTTGAGGTTGTTGTTGAATTTGTTGGTGTTTTTCAATGTTGAGGTTGTTCTTGTTTTTCAATGCTGAGGTTGTGGTTGAATTTGTTGTGTTTTTCAATGTTGAGGTTGTTGTTGAAATTGTTGGTGTTTTTCAATGTTGAGGTTGTTGTTGTTTTTCAATGTTGAGGTTGTTGTTGAATTTGTTGGTGTTTTTCAATGTTGAGGTTGTTGTTGTTTTTCAATGTTGAGGTTATTGTTGAATTTGTTGGTGTTTTTCAAAGTTGAGGTTGTTGGTGTTTTTCAATGTTGAGGTTGTTGTTGAATTTGTTGGTGTTTTTCAATGTTGAGTTTGTTGTTGTTTTTCAATGTTGAGGTTGTTGTTGTTTTTCAATGTTGAGGTTGTTGTTGAACTTGTTGGTGTTTTTCAATGTTGAAGTTGTTGTTGAATTTGTTGGTGTTTTTCAATGTTGAGGTTGTTTTTTTTTCAATGTTCAGGTTGTTGTTGAATTTGTTGGTGTTTTTCAATGTTGAGTTTGTTGTTGTTTTTCAATGTTGAGGTTGTTGTTGAATTTGTTGGTGTTTTTCAATGTTGAGGTTGTTGTTGTTTTTCAATGTTGAGGTTGTTGTTGAATTTGTTGGTGTTTTTCAATTTTGAGGTTATTGGTGTTTTTCAATGTTGAGGTTGTTGTTGAATTTGTTGATGTTTTTCAATGTTGAGGTTGTTGTTGAATTTGTTGGTGTTTTTCAATGTTGAGGATGTTGTTGTTTTTGAATGTTGATCTTGTTGTTGAGTTTGTTGGTGTTTTTCAATGTTGAGGTTGTTGTTGAATTTGTTGGTGT
This sequence comes from Isurus oxyrinchus, assembly GCA_026770705.1. Taxonomy (NCBI): domain Eukaryota; kingdom Metazoa; phylum Chordata; class Chondrichthyes; order Lamniformes; family Lamnidae; genus Isurus; species Isurus oxyrinchus. The sequence goes on from JANJGN010000602.1 coordinate 138,184, forward strand.
TTTTCAATGTTGAGGTCGTTGTTGAGTTTGTTGGTGTTTTTCAATGTTGAGGTTGTTGTTGTTTTTAAATGTTGGGGTTGTTGTTGAATTTGTTGGTGTTTTTCAATTTTGAGGATATGTTGTTTTTCAATGTTGAGGTTGTTGTTGAATTTGTTGGTGTTTTTCCATGATGATGTTGTTGTTGTTTTTCAAAGTTGAGGTTGTTGTTGAATTTGTTGGTGTTTTTCAATGTCGGGGTTGTTGTTGAATTTTTTGGTGTTTTTCAATGTTGAATTTTTTGTTGAATTTGTTGGTGTTTTTCAATGTTGAGGTTGTTGTTGTTTTTCAATGTTGAGGTTGTTGTTGAATTTGTTGGTGTTTTTCAATGTTGAGGTTGTTGTTGTTTTTCAATGTTGAGGTTGTTGTTGAGTTTGTTGGTGTTTTTCAATGTTGAGGTTGTTGTTGAATTTGTTGGTGTTTTTCAATGTTGAGGTTGTTGTTGAATTTGTTGGTGTTTTTCAATGTTGAGGTTGTTGTTGAATTTGTTGGTGTTTTTCAATGTTGAGGTTGTTGTTCTTTTACAATGTTGAGGTTGTTGTTGAATTTGTTGTTGTTTTTCAATGTTGAGGTTGTTGTTGAATTTGTTGGTGTTTTTCAATGTTGAAGTTGTTGTTGAATTTGTTGGTGTTTTTCAATGTTGAGGTTGTTGTTGTTTTTCAATGTTGAGGTTGTTGTTGAATTTGTTGGTGTTTTTCAAAGTTGAGGTTGTTGTCGTTTTTCAATGCTGAGGTTGTTGTTGAATTTGTTGTGTTTTTCAATGTTGAGGTTGTTGTTGAATTTGTTGGTGTTTTTCAATGTTGAGGTTGTTGTTGTTTTTCAATGTTGAGGTTGTTGTTGCATTTGTTGGTGTTTTTCAATGTTGAGGTTGTTGTTGTTTTTCAATGTTGAGGTTGTTGTTGAATTTGTTGGTGTTTTTCAATGTTGAGGTTGTTGTTGAATTTGTTGGTGTTTTTCAATGTTGAGGTTGTTGTTCAATTTGTTGGTGTTTTTCAATGTTGAGGTTGTTGGTGTTTTTCAATGTTGAGGTTGTTGTTGAATTTGATGGTGTTTTTCAATGTTGAGGTTGTTGTTGTTTTTCAATGTTGAGGTTGTTGTTGAATTTGTTGGTGTTTTTCAATGTTGAAGTTGTTGTTGAATTTGTTGGTGTTTTTCAATGTTGAGGTTGTTGTTGTTTTTCAATGTTGAGGTTGTTGTTGAATTTGTTGGTGTTTTTCAATGTTGAGGTTGTTGTCGTTTTTCAATGCTGAGGTTGTTGTTGAATTTGTTGTGTTTTTCAATGTTGAGGTTGTTGTTGAATTTGTTGGTGTTTTTCAATGTTGAGGTTGTTGTTGTTTTTCAATGTTGAGGTTGTTGTTGCATTTGTTGGTGTTTTTCAATGTTGAGGTTGTTGTTGTTTTTCAATGTTGAGGTTGTTGTTGAATTTGTTGGTGTTTTTCAATGTTGAGGTTGTTGTTGAATTTGTTGGTGTTTTTCAATGTTGAGGTTGTTGTTCAATTTGTTGGTGTTTTTCAATGTTGAGGTTGTTGGTGTTTTTCAATGTTGAGGTTGTTGTTGAATTTGATGGTGTTTTTCAATGTTGAGGTTGTTGGTGTTTTTCAATGTTGAGGTTGTTGTTGAATTTGTTGGTGTTTTTCAATGTTGAGGTTGTTGTTGAATTTGTTGGTGGTTTTCAATGTTGAGGTTGTTGTTGTTTTTCAATGTTGAGGTTGTTGTTGAGTTTGTTGGTGTTTTTCAATGTTGAGGTTGTTGTTGAATTTGTTGGTGCTTTTAAATGTTGAGGTTGTTGTTGAATTTGTTGGTGTTTTTCAATGTTGAGGTTGTTGTTGTTTTTAAATGTTGGGGTTGTTGTTGAATTTGTTGGTGTTTTTCCATGATGAGGTTGTTGTTGAATTTGTTGGTGTTTTTCAATGTTGAGGTTGTTGTTGAATTTGTTGGTGTTTTTCAATGTTGAGGTTGTTGTTGCTTTTCAATGTTGAGGTTGTTGTTGAGTTTGTTGGTGTTTTTCAATGTTGAGGTTGTTGTTGAATTTGTTGGTGTTTTTCAATGTTGAGGTTGTTGTTGTTTTTAAATGTTGAGGTTGTTCTTGAATTTGTTGGTGTTTTTTCAATTTTGAGGTTGTTGGTGTTTTTCAATGTTGAGGTTGTTGTTGAATTTGATGGTGTTTTTCAATGTTGAGGTTGTTGGTGTTTTTCAATGTTGAGGTTGTTGTTGAATTTGTTGGTGTTTTTCAATGTTGAGGTTGTTGTTGAATTTGTTGGTGTTTTCCAATGTTGAGGTTGTTGTTGTTTTTCAATGTTGAGGTTGTTGTTGAGTTTGTTGGTGTTTTTCAATGTTGAGGTTGTTGTTGAATTTGTTGGTGCTTTTCAATGTTGAGGTTGTTGTTGAATTTGTTGGTGTTTTTCAATGTTGATGTTGTTGTTGTTTTTCAATGTTGAGGTTGTTGTTGAATTTGTTGGTGTTTTTCAATGTTGAGTTTGTTGTTGAATTTGTTGGTGTTTTTCAATGTTGAGGTTGTTGTTGAATTTGTTGGTGTTTTTCAATGTTGAGGTTGTTGTTGAATTTGTTGGTGTTTTTCAATGTTGAGGTTGTTGCTGTTTTTCAATGTTGAGGTTGTTGTTGAATTTGTTGGTGTTTTTCAATTTTGAGATTGTTGTTGTTTTTCAATGTTGAGGTTGTTGTTGAATTTGTTGGTGTTTTTAAATGTTGAGGTTGTTGTTGAATTTGTTGGTGTTTTTCAATGTTGAGGTTGTTGTTGTTTTTCAATGTTGAGGTAGTTGTTAAATTTGTTGGTGTTTTTCAATGTTGAGGTTGTTGTTGTTTTTCAATGTTGAGGTTGTCGTTGAATTTGTTGGTGTTTTTCAATTTCGAGGTTGTTGTTGAATTTGTTGGTGTTTTTCAATGTTGAAGTTGTAGTTGAATTTGTTGGTGTTTTTCAATGTTGAGGTTGTTGCTGTTTTTCAATGCTGAGGTTGTTGTTGAATTTGTTGGTGTTTTTCAATGTCGAGGTTGTTGTTGAATTTGTTGGTGTTTTTCAATGTTGAGGTTGTTGTTGTTTTTCAATGTTGAGGTTGTTGTTGAATTTGTTGGTGTTTTTCAATGTTGAGGTTGTTGTTGTTTTTCAATGTTGAGGTTGTTGTTGAATTTGTTGTTGTTTTTCAATGTTGAGGTTGTTGTTGAATTTGTTGGTGTTTTTCAATGTTGAGGTTGTTGTTGTTTTTCAATGTTGAGGTTATTGTTGAATTTGATGGTGTTTTTCAATGTTGAGGTTGTTGTTGTTTTTCAATGTTGAGGATGTTGTTGAATTTGTTGGTGTTTTTCAATGTTGAGGTTGTTGTTGTTTTTCAATGTTGAGGTTGTTGTTGAGTTTGTTGGTGTTTTTCAATGTTGAGGTTGTTGTTGAATTTGTTGGTGTTTTTCAATGTTGAGGCTGTTGTTGAATTTGTTGGTGTTTTTCAATGTTGAGGTTGTTGGTGTTTTTCAATGTTGAGGTTGTTGTTGTTTTTCAATGTTGAGGTTGTTGTTGAATTTGTTGGTGTTTTTCAATTTCGAGGTTGTTGTTGAATTTGTTGGTGTTTTTCAATGTTGAAGTTGTTGTTGAATTTGTTGGTGTTTTTCAATGTTGAGGTTGTTGTTGTTTTTAAATGTTGAGGTTGTTGTTGAATTCATTGGTGTTTTTCAATGTTGAGGTTGTTCTTGTTTTTCAATGCTGAGGTTGTGGTTGAATTTGTTGTGTTTTTCAATGTTGAGGTTGTTGTTGAAATTGTTGGTGTTTTTCAATGTTGAGGTTGTTGTTGTTTTTCAATGTTGAGGTTGTTGTTGAATTTGTTGGTGTTTTTCAATTTCGAGGTTGTTGTTGTTTTTCAATGTTGAGGTTGTTGTTGAATTTGTTGGTGTTTTTCAATGTTGAGGTTGTTGTTGAATTTGTTGGTGTTTTTCAATGTTGAGGTTGTTGTTGTTTTTCAATGTTGAGGTTATTGTTGAATTTGTTGGTGTTTTTCAAAGTTGAGGTTGTTGGTGTTTTTCAATGTTGAGGTTGTTGTTGAATTTGTTGGTGTTTTTCAATGTTGAGTTTGTTGTTGTTTTTCAATGTTGAGGTTGTTGTTGTTTTTCAATGTTGAGGTTGTTGTTGAACTTGTTGGTGTTTTTCAATGTTGAAGTTGTTGTTGAATTTGTTGGTGTTTTTCAATGTTGAGGTTGTTTTTTTTTCAATGTTGAGGTTGTTGTTGAATTTGTTGGTGTTTTTCAATGTTGAGGTTGTTGTTGTTTTTCAATGTTGAGGTTGTTGTTGAGTTTGTTGGTGTTTTTCAATGTTGAGGTTGTTGTTGAATTTGTTGGTGTTTTTCAATGTTGAGGTTGTAGTTGAATTTGTTGTTGCTTTTCAATGTTGAGGTTGTTGTTGAATTTGTTGGTGTTTTTCAATGTTGAGGTTATTGGTGTTTTTCAATGTTGATGTTGTTGTTGAATTTGTTGGTGTTTTTCAATGTTGAGGTTGTTGTTGAATTTGTTGGTGTTTTTCAATGTTGAGGTTGTTGTTGTTTTTGAATGTTGAGGTTGTTGTTGAGTTTGTTGGTGTTTTTCAATGTTGAGGTTGTTGTTGAATTTGTTGGTGTTTTTCAATGTTGAGGTTGTTGTTGAATTTGTTGGTGTTTTTCAATGTTGAGGTTGTTGTTGTTTTTAAATGTTGGGGTTGTTGTTGAATTTGTTGGTGTTTTTCAATTTTGAGGATGTTGTTGTTTTTCAATGTTGAGGTTGTTGTTGAATTTGTTGGTGTTTTTCCATGATGAGGTTGTTGTTGTTTTTCAAAGTTGAGGTTGTTGTTGAATTTGTTGGTGTTTTCAATGTTGAGGTTGTTGTTGAATTTTTTGGTGTTTTTAAATGTTGAGGTTGTTGTTGAATTTGCTAGTGTTTTGCAATGTTGAGGTTGTTGTTGTTTTTCAATGTTGAGGATGTTGTTGAATTCGTTGGTGTTTTTCAATGTTGAGGTTGTTGTTGTATTTGTTGGTGTTTTTCAATTTCGAGGTTGTTGTTGAATTTGTTGGTGTTTTTCAATGTTGAAGTTGTTGTTGAATTTGTTGGTGTTTTTCAATGTTGAGGTTGTTGTTGTTTTTCAATGTTGAGGTTGTTGTTGAATTTGTTGGTGTTTTTCAATTTCGAGGTTGTTGTTGAATTTGTGGTGTTTTTCAATGTTGAAGTTGTTGTTGAATTTGTTGGTGTTTTTCAATGTTGAGGTTGTTGTTGTTTTTCAATGTTGAGGTTGTTGTTGAAATTGTTGGTGTTTTTCAATGTTGAGGTTGTTGTTGTTTTTCAATGTTGAGGTTGTTGTTGAATTTGTTGTGTTTTTCAATGTTGAGGTTGTTGTTGAATTTGTTGGTGTTTTTCAATGTTGAGGTTGTTGTTGTTTTTCAATGTTGAGGTTGTTGTTGAATTTGTTGGTGTTTTTCAATGTTGAGGTTCTTGTTGTTTTTCAATGTTGAGGTTGTTGTTGAATTTGTTGGTGTTTTTCAATGTTGAGTTTGTTGTTGAATTTGTTGGTGTTTTTCAATGTTGAGGTTGTTGTTGTTTTTCAATGTTGAGGTTATTGTTGAATTTGATGGTGTTTTTCAATGTTGAGGTTGTTGTTGTTTTTCAATGTTGAGGATGTTGTTGAATTTGTTGGTGTTTTTCAATGTTGAGGTTGTTGTTGTTTTTCAATGTTGAGGTTGTTGTTGAGTTTGTTGGTGTTTTTCAATGTTGAGGTTGTTGTTGAATTTGTTGGTGTTTTTCAATGTTGAGGCTGTTGTTGAATTTGTTGGTGTTTTTCAATGTTGAGGTTGTTGGTGTTTTTCAATGTTGAGGTTGTTGTTGTTTTTCAATGTTGAGGTTGTTGTTGAATTTGTTGGTGTTTTTCAATTTCGAGGTTGTTGTTGAATTTGTTGGTGTTTTTCAATGTTGAAGTTGTTGTTGAATTTGTTGGTGTTTTTCAATGTTGAGGTTGTTGTTGTTTTTAAATGTTGAGGTTGTTGTTGAATTTGTTGGTGTTTTTCAATGTTGAGGTTGTTCTTGTTTTTCAATGCTGAGGTTGTGGTTGAATTTGTTGTGTTTTTCAATGTTGAGGTTGTTGTTGAAATTGTTGGTGTTTTTCAATGTTGAGGTTGTTGTTGTTTTTCAATGTTGAGGTTGTTGTTGAATTTGTTGGTGTTTTTCAATGTTGAGGTTTTTGTTGTTTTTCAATGTTGAGGTTGTTGTTGAATTTGTTGGTGTTTTTCAATGTTGAGGTTGTTGTTGAATTTGTTGGTGTTTTTCAATGTTGAGGTTGTTGTTGTTTTTCAATGTTGAGGTTATTGTTGAATTTGTTGGTGTTTTTCAAAGTTGAGGTTGTTGGTGTTTTTCAATGTTGAGGTTGTTGTTGAATTTGTTGGTGTTTTTCAATGTTGAGTTTGTTGTTGTTTTTCAATGTTGAGGTTGTTGTTGTTTTTCAATGTTGAGGTTGTTGTTGAACTTGTTGGTGTTTTTCAATGTTGAAGTTGTTGTTGAATTTGTTGGTGTTTTTCAATGTTGAGGTTGTTTTTTTTTCAATGTTGAGGTTGTTGTTGAATTTGTTGGTGTTTTTCAATGTTGAGGTTGTTGTTGTTTTTCAATGTTGAGGTTGTTGTTGAGTTTGTTGGTGTTTTTCAATGTTGAGGTTGTTGTTGAATTTGTTGGTGTTTTTCATTGTTGAGGTTGTAGTTGAATTTGTTGTTGCTTTTCAATGTTGAGGTTGTTGTTGAATTTGTTGGTGTTTTTCAATGTTGAGGTTATTGGTGTTTTTCAATGTTGATGTTGTTGTTGAATTTGTTGCTGTTTTTCAATGTTGAGGTTGTTGTTGAATTTGTTGGTGTTTTTCAATGTTGAGGTTGTTGTTGTTTTTGAATGTTGAGGTTGTTGTTGAGTTTGTTGGTGTTTTTCAATGTTGAGGTTGTTGTTGAATTTGTTGGTGTTTTTCAATGTTGAGGTTGTTGTTGAATTTGTTGGTGTTTTTCAATTTCGAGGTTGTTGTTGAATTTGTTGGTGTTTTTCAATGTTGAAGTTGTTGTTGAATTTGTTGGTGTTTTTCAATGTTGAGGTTGTTGTTGTTTTTAAATGTTGAGGTTGTTGTTGAATTTGTTGGTGTTTTTCAATGTTGAGGTTGTTCTTGTTTTTCAATGCTGAGGTTGTGGTTGAATTTGTTGTGTTTTTCAATGTTGAGGTTGTTGTTGAAATTGTTGGTGTTTTTCAATGTTGAGGTTGTTGTTGTTTTTCAATGTTGAGGTTGTTGTTGAATTTGTTGGTGTTTTTCAATGTTGAGGTTGTTGTTGTTTTTCAATGTTGAGGTTGTTGTTGAATTTGTTGGTGTTTTTCAATGTTGAGGTTGTTGTTGAATTTGTTGGTGTTTTTCAATGTTGAGGTTGTTGTTGTTTTTCAATGTTGAGGTTATTGTTGAATTTGTTGGTGTTTTTCAAAGTTGAGGTTGTTGGTGTTTTTCAATGTTGAGGTTGTTGTTGAATTTGTTGGTCTTTTTCAATGTTGAGTTTGTTGTTGTTTTTCAATGTTGAGGTTGTTGTTGTTTTTCAATGTTGAGGTTGTTGTTGAACTTGTTGGTGTTTTTCAATGTTGAAGTTGTTGTTGAATTTGTTGGTGTTTTTCAATGTTGAGGTTGTTTTTTTTTCAATGTTGAGGTTGTTGTTGAATTTGTTGGTGTTTTTCAATGTTGAGGTTGTTGTTGTTTTTCAATGTTGAGGTTGTTGTTGAGTTTGTTGGTGTTTTTCAATGTTGAGGTTGTTGTTGAATTTGTTGGTGTTTTTCAATGTTGAGGTTGTAGTTGAATTTGTTGTTGCTTTTCAATGTTGAGGTTGTTGTTGAATTTGTTGGTGTTTTTCAATGTTGAGGTTATTGGTGTTTTTCAATGTTGATGTTGTTGTTGAATTTGTTGGTGTTTTTCAATGTTGAGGTTGTTGTTGAATTTGTTGGTGTTTTTCAATGTTGAGGTTGTTGTTGTTTTTGAATGTTGAGGTTGTTGTTGAGTTTGTTGGTGTTTTTCAATGTTGAGGTTGTTGTTGAATTTGTTGGTGTTTTTCAATGTTGAGGTTGTTGTTGAATTTGTTGGTGTTTTTCAATGTTGAGGTTGTTGTTGTTTTTAAATGTTGGGGTTGTTGTTGAATTTGTTGGTGTTTTTCAATTTTGAGGATGTTGTTGTTTTTCAATGTTGAGGTTGTTGTTGAATTTGTTGGTGTTTTTCCATGATGAGGTTGTTGTTGTTTTTCAAAGTTGAGGTTGTTGTTGAATTTGTTGGTGTTTTCAATGTTGAGGTTGTTGTTGAATTTTTTGGTGTTTTTAAATGTTGAGGTTGTTGTTGAATTTGCTAGTGTTTTGCAATGTTGAGGTTGTTGTTGTTTTTCAATGTTGAGGATGTTGTTGAATTCGTTGGTGTTTTTCAATGTTGAGGTTGTTGTTGTATTTGTTGGTGTTTTTCAATTTCGAGGTTGTTGTTGAATTTGTTGGTGTTTTTCAATGTTGAAGTTGTTGTTGAATTTGTTGGTGTTTTTCAATGTTGAGGTTGTTGTTGTTTTTCAATGTTGAGGTTGTTGTTGAATTTGTTGGTGTTTTTCAATTTCGAGGTTGTTGTTGAATTTGTGGTGTTTTTCAATGTTGAAGTTGTTGTTGAATTTGTTGGTGTTTTTCAATGTTGAGGTTGTTGTTGTTTTTCAATGTTGAGGTTGTTGTTGAAATTGTTGGTGTATTTCAATGTTGAGGTTGTTGTTGTTTTTCAATGTTGAGGTTGTTGTTGAATTTGTTGTGTTTTTCAATGTTGAGGTTGTTGTTGAATTTGTTGGTGTTTTTCAATGTTGAGGTTGTTGTTGTTTTTCAATGTTGAGGTTGTTGTTGAATTTGTTGGTGTTGTTCAATGTTGAGGTTCTTGTTGTTTTTCAATGTTGAGGTTGTTGTTGAATTTGTTGGTGTTTTTCAATGTTGAGTTTGTTGTTGAATTTGTTGGTGTTTTTCAATGTTGAGGTTGTTGTTGTTTTTCAATGTTGAGGTTATTGTTGAATTTGATGGTGTTTTTCAATGTTGAGGTTGTTGTTGTTTTTCAATGTTGAGGATGTTGTTGAATTTGTTGGTGTTTTTCAATGTTGAGGTTGTTGTTGTTTTTCAATGTTGAGGTTGTTGTTGAGTTTGTTGGTGTTTTTCAATGTTGAGGTTGTTGTTGAATTTGTTGGTGTTTTTCAATGTTGAGGCTGTTGTTGAATTTGTTGGTGTTTTTCAATGTTGAGGTTGTTGGTGTTTTTCAATGTTGAGGTTGTTGTTGTTTTTCAATGTTGAGGTTGTTGTTGAATTTGTTGGTGTTTTTCAATTTCGAGGTTGTTGTTGAATTTGTTGGTGTTTTTCAATGTTGAAGTTGTTGTTGAATTTGTTGGTGTTTTTCAATGTTGAGGTTGTTGTTGTTTTTAAATGTTGAGGTTGTTGTTGAATTTGTTGGTGTTTTTCAATGTTGAGGTTGTTCTTGTTTTTCAATGCTGAGGTTGTGGTTGAATTTGTTGTGTTTTTCAATGTTGAGGTTGTTGTTGAAATTGTTGGTGTTTTTCAATGTTGAGGTTGTTGTTGTTTTTCAATGTTGAGGTTGTTGTTGAATTTGTTGGTGTTTTTCAATGTTGAGGTTTTTGTTGTTTTTCAATGTTGAGGTTGTTGTTGAATTTGTTGGTGTTTTTCAATGTTGAGGTTGTTGTTGAATTTGTTGGTGTTTTTCAATGTTGAGGTTGTTGTTGTTTTTCAATGTTGAGGTTATTGTTGAATTTGTTGGTGTTTTTCAAAGTTGAGGTTGTTGGTGTTTTTCAATGTTGAGGTTGTTGTTGAATTTGTTGGTGTTTTTCAATGTTGAGTTTGTTGTTGTTTTTCAATGTTGAGGTTGTTGTTGTTTTTCAATGTTGAGATTGTTGTTGAACTTGTTGGTGTTTTTCAATGTTGAAGTTGTTGTTGAATTTGTTGGTGTTTTTCAATGTTGAGGTTGTTTTTTTTTCAATGTTGAGGTTGTTGTTGAATTTGTTGGTGTTTTTCAATGTTGAGGTTGTTGTTGTTTTTCAATGTTGAGGTTGTTGTTGAGTTTGTTGGTGTTTTTCAATGTTGAGGTTGTTGTTGAATTTGTTGGTGTTTTTCAATGTTGAGGTTGTAGTTGAATTTGTTGTTGCTTTTCAATGTTGAGGTTGTTGTTGAATTTGTTGGTGTTTTTCAATGTTGAGGTTATTGGTGTTTTTCAATGTTGATGTTGTTGTTGAATTTGTTGGTGTTTTTCAATGTTGAGGTTGTTGTTGAATTTGTTGGTGTTTTTCAATGTTGAGGTTGTTGTTGTTTTTGAATGTTGAGGTTGTTGTTGAGTTTGTTGGTGTTTTTCAATGTTGAGGTTGTTGTTGAATTTGTTGGTGTTTTTCAATGTTGAGGTTGTTGTTGAATTTGTTGGTGTTTTTCAATGTTGAGGTTGTTGTTGTTTTTAAATGTTGGGGTTGTTGTTGAATTTGTTGGTGTTTTTCAATTTTGAGGATGTTGTTGTTTTTCAATGTTGAGGTTGTTGTTGAATTTGTTGGTGTTTTTCCATGATGAGGTTGTTGTTGTTTTTCAAAGTTGAGGTTGTTGTTGAATTTGTTGGTGTTTTCAATGTTGAGGTTGTTGTTGAATTTTTTGGTGTTTTTAAATGTTGAGGTTGTTGTTGAATTTGCTAGTGTTTTGCAATGTTGAGGTTGTTGTTGTTTTTCAATGTTGAGGATGTTGTTGAATTCGTTGGTGTTTTTCAATGTTGAGGTTGTTGTTGTATTTGTTGGTGTTTTTCAATTTCGAGGTTGTTGTTGAATTTGTTGGTGTTTTTCAATGTTGAAGTTGTTGTTTAATTTGTTGGTGTTTTTCAATGTTGAGGTTGTTGTTGTTTTTCAATGTTGAGGTTGTTGTTGAATTTGTTGGTGTTTTTCAATTTCGAGGTTGTTGTTGAATTTGTGGTGTTTTTCAATGTTGAAGTTGTTGTTGAATTTGTTGGTGTTTTTCAATGTTGAGGTTGTTGTTGTTTTTCAATGTTGAGGTTGTTGTTGAAATTGTTGGTGTTTTTCAATGTTGAGGTTGTTGTTGTTTTTCAATGTTGAGGTTGTTGTTGAATTTGTTGTGTTTTTCAATGTTGAGGTTGTTGTTGAATTTGTTGGTGTTTTTCAATGTTGAGGTTGTTGTTGTTTTTCAATGTTGAGGTTGTTGTTGAATTTGTTGGTGTTTTTCAATGTTGAGGTTGTTGTTGTTTTTCAATGTTGAGGTTGTTGTTGAATTTGTTGGTGTTTTTCAATGTTGAGGTTGTTGTTGAATTTGTTGGTGTTTTTCAATGTTGAGGTTGTTGTTGTTTTTCAATGTTGAGGTTATTGTTGAATTTGATGGTGTTTTTCAATGTTGAGGTTGTTGTTGTTTTTCAATGTTGAGGATGTTGTTGAATTTGTTGGTGTTTTTCAATGTTGAGGTTGTTGTTGTTTTTCAATGTTGAGGTTGTTGTTGAGTTTGTTGGTGTTTTTCAATGTTGAGGTTGTTGTTGAATTTGTTGGTGTTTTTCAATGTTGAGGCTGTTGTTGAATTTGTTGGTGTTTTTCAATGTTGAGGTTGTTGGTGTTTTTCAATGTTGAGGTTGTTGTTGTTTTTCAATGTTGAGGTTGTTGTTGAATTTGTTGGTGTTTTTCAATTTCGAGGTTGTTGTTGAATTTGTTGGTGTTTTTCAATGTTGACGTTGTTCTTGTTTTTCAATGCTGAGGTTGTGGTTGAATTTGTTGTGTTTTTCAATGTTGAGGTTGTTGTTGAAATTGTTGGTGTTTTTCAATGTTGAGGTTGTTGTTGTTTTTCAATGTTGAGGTTGTTGTTGAATTTGTTGGTGTTTTTCAATGTTGAGGTTGTTGTTGTTTTTCAATGTTGAGGTTGTTGTTGAATTTGTTGGTGTTTTTCAATGTTGAGGTTGTTGTTGAATTTGTTGGTGTTTTTCAATGTTGAGGTTGTTGTTGTTTTTCAATGTTGAGGTTATTGTTGAATTTGTTGGTGTTTTTCAAAGTTGAGGTTGTTGGTGTTTTTCAATGTTGAGGTTGTTGTTGAATTTGTTGGTGTTTTTCAATGTTGAGTTTGTTGTTGTTTTTCAATGTTGAGGTTGTTGTTGTTTTTCAATGTTGAGGTTGTTGTTGAACTTGTTGGTGTTTTTCAATGTTGAAGTTGTTGTTGAATTTGTTGGTGTTTTTCAATGTTGAGGTTGTTTTTTTTTCAATGTTGAGGTTGTTGTTGAATTTGTTGGTGTTTTTCAATGTTGAGGTTGTTGTTGTTTTTCAATGTTGAGGTTGTTGTTGAGTTTGTTGGTGTTTTTCAATGTTGAGGTTGTTGTTGAATTTGTTGGTGTTTTTCAATGTTGAGGTTGTAGTTGAATTTGTTGTTGCTTTTCAATGTTGAGGTTGTTGTTGAATTTGTTGGTGTTTTTCAATGTTGAGGTTATTGGTGTTTTTCAATGTTGATGTTGTTGTTGAATTTGTTGGTGTTTTTCAATGTTGAGGTTGTTGTTGAATTTGTTGGTGTTTTTCAATGTTGAGGTTGTTGTTGTTTTTGAATGTTGAGGTTGTTGTTGAGTTTGTTGGTGTTTTTCAATGTTGAGGTTGTTGTTGAATTTGTTGGTGTTTTTCAATGTTGAGGTGGTTGTTGAATTTGTTGGTGTTTTTCAATGTTGAGGTTGTTGTTGTTTTTAAATGTTGGGGTTGTTGTTGAATTTGTTGGTGTTTTTCAATTTTGAGGATGTTGTTGTTTTTCAATGTTGAGGTTGTTGTTGAATTTGTTGGTGTTTTTCCATGATGAGGTTGTTGTTGTTTTTCAAAGTTGAGGTTGTTGTTGAATTTGTTGGTGTTTTCAATGTTGAGGTTGTTGTTGAATTTTTTGGTGTTTTTAAATGTTGAGGTTGTTGTTGAATTTGCTAGTGTTTTGCAATGTTGAGGTTGTTGTTGTTTTTCAATGTTGAGGATGTTGTTGAATTCGTTGGTGTTGTTCAATGTTGAGGTTGTTGTTGTATTTGTTGGTGTTTTTCAATTTCGAGGTTGTTGTTGAATTTGTTGGTGTTTTTCAATGTTGAAGCTTTGTTGAATTTGTTGGTGTTTTTCAATGTTGAGGTTGTTGTTGTTTTTCAATGTTGAGGTTGTTGTTGAATTTGTTGGTGTTTTTCAATTTCGAGGTTGTTGTTGAATTTGTTGGTGTTTTTCAATGTTGAAGTTGTTGTTGAATTTGTTGGTGTTTTTCAATGTTGAGGTTGTTGTTGTTTTTCAATGTTGAGGTTGTTGTTGAAATTGTTGGTGTTTTTCAATGTTGAGGTTGTTGTTGTTTTTCAATGTTGAGGTTGTTGTTGAATTTGTTGTGTTTTTCAATGTTGAGGTTGTTGTTGAATTTGTTGGTGTTTTTCAATGTTGAGGTTGTTGTTGTTTTTCAATGTTGAGGTTGTTGTTGAATTTGTTGGTGTTTTTCAATGTTGAGGTTGTTGTTGTTTTTCAATGTTGAGGTTGTTGTTGAATTTGTTGGTGTTTTTCAATGTTGAGGTTGTTGTTGAATTTGTTGGTGTTTTTCAATGTTGAGGTTGTTGTTGTTTTTCAATGTTCAGGTTATTGTTGAATTTGTTGGTGTTTTTCAAAGTTGAGGTTGTTGTTGTTTTTCAATGTTGAGGTTGTTGTTGAATTTGTTGGTGTTTTTCAATGTTGAGTTTGTTGTTGTTTTTCAATGTTGAGGTTGTTGTTGTTTTTCAATGTTGAGGTTGTTGTTGAACTTGTTGGTGTTTTTCAATTTTGAAGTTGTTGTTGAATTTGTTGGTGTTTTTCAATGTTGAGGTTGTTTTTTTTTCAATGTTCAGGTTGTTGTTGAATTTGTTGGTGTTTTTCAATGTTGAGTTTGTTGTTGTTTTTCAATGTTGAGGTTGTTGTTGAATTTGTTGGTGTTTTTCAATGTTGAGGTTGTTGTTGTTTTTCAATGTTGAGGTTGTTGTTGAATTTGTTGGTGTTTTTCAATTTTGAGGTTATTGGTGTTTTTCAATGTTGAGGTTGTTGTTGAATTTGTTGGTGTTTTTCAATGTTGAGGTTGTTGTTGAATTTGTTGGTGTTTTTCAATGTTGAGGTTGTTGTTGTTTTTGAATGTTGAGGTTGTTGTTGAGTTTGTTGGTGTTTTTCAATGTTGAGGTTGTTGTTGAATTTGTTGGTGTTTTTCAATGTTGAGGTTGTTGTTGAATTTGTTGGTGTTTTTCAATGTTGAGGTTGTTGTTGTTTTTAAATGTTGGGGTTGTTGTTGAATTTGTTGGTGTTTTTCAATTTTGAGGATATGTTGTTTTTCAATGTTGAGGTTGTTGTTGAATTTGTTGGTGTTTTTCCATGATGAGGTTGTTGTTGTTTTTCAAAGTTGAGGTTGTTGTTGAATTTGTTGGTGTTTTTCAATGTCGGGGTTGTTGTTGAATTTTTTGGTGTTTTTCAATGTTGAATTTTTTGTGGAATTTGTTGTTGTTTTTCAATGTTGAGGTTCTTGTTTTTCAATGTTGATGTTGTTGTTGAATTTTTTGGCGTTTTTAAATGTTGAGGTTGTTGTTGAATTTGTTGGTGTTTTCAATGTTGAGGTTGTTGTCGTTTTTCAATGTTGAGGTTATGGTTGAATTTGTTGGTGTTTTTCAATGTTGAGGTTGTTGTTGTTTTTCAATGTTGAGGTTGTTGTTGAATTTGTTGGTGTTTTTCAATGTTGAGGTTGTTGTTGTTTTTCAATGTTGAGGTTGTTGTTGAGTTTGTTGGTGTTTTTCAATGTTGAGGTTGTTGTTGAATTTGTTGGTGTTTTTCAATGTTGAGGTTGTTGTTGAATTTGTTGGTGTTTTTCAATGTTGAGGTTGTTGTTGAATTTGTTGGTGTTTTTCAATGTTGAGGTTGTTGTTGTTTTTCAATGTTGAGGTTGTTGTTGAATTTGTTGGTGTTTTTCAATTTCGAGGTTGTTGTTGAATTTGTTGGTGTTTTTCAATGTTGAAGTTGTTGTTGAATTTGTTGGTGTTTTTCAATGTTGAGGTTGTTGTTGTTTTTCAATGTTGAGGTTGTTGTTGAATTTGTTGGTGTTTTTCAATGTTGAGGTTGTTGTCGTTTTTCAATGCTGAGGTTGTTGTTGAATTTGTTGTGTTTTTCAATGTTGAGGTTGTTTTTTTTCAATGTTCAGGTTGTTGTTGAATTTGTTGGTGTTTTTCAATGTTGAGTTTGTTGTTGTTTTTCAATGTTGAGGTTGTTGTTGAATTTGTTGGTGTTTTTCAATGTTGAGGTTGTTGTTGTTTTTCAATGTTGAGGTTGTTGTTGAATTTGTTGGTGTTTTTCAATGTTGAGGTTGTTGTTGAATTTGTTGGTGTTTTTCAATGTTGAGGTTGTTGTTGAATTTGTTGGTGTTTTTCAATGTTGAGGTTGTTGTTGTTTTTGAATGTTGAGGTTGTTGTTGAGTTTGTTGTTGTTTTTCAATGTTGAGGTTGTTGTTGAATTTGTTGGTGTTTTTCAATGTTGAGGTCGTTGTTGAATTTGTTGGTGTTTTTCAATGTTGAGGTTGTTGTTGTTTTTAAATGTTGGGGTTGTTGTTGAATTTGTTGGTGTTTTTCAATTTTGAGGATATCTTGTTTTTCAATGTTGAGGTTGTTGTTGAATTTGTTGGTGTTTTTCCATGATGATGTTGTTGTTGTTTTTCAAAGTTGAGGTTGTTGTTGAATTTGTTGGTGTTTTTCAATGTCGGGGTTGTTGTTGAATTTGTTGGTGTTTTTCAATGTTGAGGTTGTTGTTGTTTTTCAATGTTGAGGATGTTGTTGAATTTGTTGGTGTTTTTCAATGTTGAGGTTGTTGTTGTTTTTCAATGTTGAGGTTGTTGTTGAATTTGTTGGTGTTTTTCAATGTTGAGGTTGTTGTTGAATTTGTTGGTGTTTTTCAATGTTGAGGTTGTTGTTGAATTTGTTGGTGTTTTTCAATGTTGAGGTTGTTGTTGTTTTTGAATGTTGAGGTTGTTGTTGAGTTTGTTGGTGTTTTTCAATGTTGAGGTTGTTGTTGAATTTGTTGGTGTTTTTCAATGTTGAGGTCGTTGTTGAATTTGTTGGTGTTTTTCAATGTTGAGGTTGTTGTTGTTTTTAAATGTTGGGGTTGTTGTTGAATTTGTTGGTGTTTTTCAATTTTGAGGATATCTTGTTTTTCAATGTTGAGGTTGTTGTTGAATTTGTTGGTGTTTTTCCATGATGATGTTGTTGTTGTTTTTCAAAGTTGAGGTTGTTGTTGAATTTGTTGGTGTTTTTCAATGTCGGGGTTGTTGTTGAATTTTTTGGTGTTGTTCAATGTTGAATTTTTTGTTGAATTTGTTGGTGTTTTTCAATGTTGAGGTTCTTGTTTTTCAATGTTGATGTTGTTGTTGAATTTTTTGGCGTTTTTAAATGTTGAGGTTGTTGTTGAATTTGTTGGTGTTTTCAATGTTGAGGTTGTTGTTGTTTTTCAATGTTGAGGTTATTGTTGAATTTGTTGGTGTTTTTCAATGTTGAGGTTGTTGTTGTTTTTCAATGTTGAGGTTGTTGTTGAATTTGTTGGAGTTTTTCAATGTTGAGGTTGTTGTTGTTTTTCAATGTTGAGGTTGTTGTTGAGTTTGTTGGTGTTTTTCAATGTTGAGGTTGTTGTTGAACTTGTTGGTGTTTTTCAATGTTGAGGTTGTTGTTGAATTTGTTGGTGTTTTTCAATGTTGAGGTTGTTGTTGAATTTGTTGGTGTTTTTCAATGTTGAGGTTGTTGTTGTTTTTCAATGTTGAGGTTATTGTTGAATTTGTTGGTGTTTTTCAATGTTGAGGTTTTTGTTGTTTTTCAATGTTGAGGATGTTGTTGAATTTGTTGGTGTTTTTCAATGTTGAGGTTGTTGTTGTTTTTCAATGTTGAGGTTGTTGTTGAATTTGTTGGTGTTTTTCAATGTTGAGGTTGTTGTTGAATTTGTTGGTGTTTTTCAATGTTGAGGTTGTTGTTGAATTTGTTGGTGTTTTTCAATGTTGAGGTTGTTGTTGTTTTTGAATGTTGAGGTTGTTGTTGAGTTTGTTGGTGTTTTTCAATGTTGAGGTTGTTGTTGAATTTGTTGGTGTTTTTCAATGTTGAGGTCGTTGTTGAATTTGTTGGTGTTTTTCAATGTTGAGGTTGTTGTTGTTTTTAAATGTTGGGGTTGTTGTTGAATTTGTTGGTGTTTTTCAATTTTGAGGATATCTTGTTTTTCAATGTTGAGGTTGTTGTTGAATTTGTTGGTGTTTTTCCATGATGATGTTGTTGTTGTTTTTCAAAGTTGAGGTTGTTGTTGAATTTGTTGGTGTTTTTCAATGTCGGGGTTGTTGTTGAATTTTTTGGTGTTTTTCAATGTTGAATTTTTTGTTGAATTTGTTGGTGTTTTTCAATGTTGAGGTTCTTGTTTTTCAATGTTGATGTTGTTGTTGAATTTTTTGGCGTTTTTAAATGTTGAGGTTGTTGTTGAATTTGTTGGTGTTTTCAATGTTGAGGTTGTTGTTGTTTTTCAATGTTGAGGTTATTGTTGAATTTGTTGGTGTTTTTCAATGTTGAGGTTGTTGTTGTTTTTCAATGTTGAGGTTGTTGTTGAATTTGTTGGAGTTTTTCAATGTTGAGGTTGTTGTTGTTTTTCAATGTTGAGGTTGTTGTTGAGTTTGTTGGTGTTTTTCAATGTTGAGGTTGTTGTTGAACTTGTTGGTGTTTTTCAATGTTGAGGTTGTTGTTGAATTTGTTGGTGTTTTTCAATGTTGAGGTTGTTGTTGAATTTGTTGGTGTTTTTCAATGTTGAATTTGTTGTTGTTTTTCAATGTTGAGGTTGTTGTTGAATTTGTTGGTGTTTTTCAATGTTGAGGTTGTTGTTGAATTTGTTGGTGTTTTTCAATGTTGAGGTTGTTGCTGTTTTTCAATGTTGAGGTTGTTGTTGAATTTGTTGGTGTTTTTCAATGTTGAGATTGTTGTTGTTTTTCAATGTTGAGGTTGTTGTTGAATTTGTTGGTGTTTTTAAATGTTGAGGTTGTTGTTGAATTTGTTGGTGTTTTTCAATGTTGAGGTTGTTGTTGTTTTTCAATGTTGAGGTATTTGTTAAATTTGTTGGTGTTTTTCAATGTTGAGGTTGTTGTTGTTTTTCAATGTTGAGGTTGTCGTTGAATTTGTTGGTGTTTTTCAATTTCGAGGTTGTTGTTGAATTTGTTGGTGTTTTTCAATGTTGAAGTTGTTGTTGAATTTGTTGGTGTTTTTCAATGTTGAGGTTGTTGTTGTTTTTCAATGTTGAGGTTGTTGTTGAATTTGTTGGTGTTTTTCAATGTTGAGGTTGTTGCTGTTTTTCAATGCTGAGGTTGTTGTTGAATTTGTTGGTGTTTTTCAATGTCGAGGTTGTTGTTGAATTTGTTGGTGTTTTTCAATGTTGAGGTTGTTGTTGTTTTTCAATGTTGAGGTTGTTGTTGAATTTGTTGGTGTTTTTCAATGTTGAGGTTGTTGTTGTTTTTCAATGTTGAGGTTGTTGTTGAATTTGTTGGTGTTTTTCAATGTTGAGGTTGTTGTTGAATTTGTTGGTGTTTTTCAATGTTGAGGTTGTTGTTGTTTTTCAATGTTGAGGATGTTGTTGAATTTGTTGGTGTTTTTCAATGTTGAGGTTGTTGTTGTTTTTCAATGTTGAGGTTGTTGTTGAATTTGTTGGTGTTTTTCAATGTTGAGGTTGTTGTTGAATTTGTTGGTGTTTTTCAATGTTGAGGTTGTTGTTGAACTTGTTGGTGTTTTTCAATGTTGAGGTTGTTGTTGTTTTTGAATGTTGAGGTTGTTGTTGAGTTTGTTGGTGTTTTTCAATGTTGAGGTTGTTGTTGAATTTGTTGGTGTTTTTCAATGTTGAGGTCGTTGTTGAATTTGTTGGTGTTTTTCAATGTTGAGGTTGTTGTTGTTTTTAAATGTTGGGGTTGTTGTTGAATTTGTTGGTGTTTTTCAATTTTGAGGATATCTTGTTTTTCAATGTTGAGGTTGTTGTTGAATTTGTTGGTGTTTTTCCATGATGATGTTGTTGTTGTTTTTCAAAGTTGAGGTTGTTGTTGAATTTGTTGGTGTTTTTCAATGTCGGGGTTGTTGTTGAATTTTTTGGTGTTTTTCAATGTTGAATTTTTTGTTGAATTTGTTGGTGTTTTTCAATGTTGAGGTTCTTGTTTTTCAATGTTGATGTTGTTGTTGAATTTTTTGGCGTTTTTAAATGTTGAGGTTGTTGTTGAATTTGTTGGTGTTTTCAATGTTGAGGTTGTTGTTGTTTTTCAATGTTGAGGTTATTGTTGAATTTGTTGGTGTTTTTCAATGTTGAGGTTGTTGTTGTTTTTCAATGTTGAGGTTGTTGTTGAATTTGTTGGAGTTTTTCAATGTTGAGGTTGTTGTTGTTTTTCAATGTTGAGGTTGTTGTTGAGTTTGTTGGTGTTTTTCAATGTTGAGGTTGTTGTTGAATTTGTTGGTGTTTTTCAATGTTGAGGTTGTTGTTGAATTTGTTGGTGTTTTTCAATGTTGAGGTTGTTGTTGTTTTTCAATGTTGAGGTTATTGTTGAATTTGTTGGTGTTTTTCAATGTTGAGGTTTTTGTTGTTTTTCAATGTTGAGGATGTTGTTGAATTTGTTGGTGTTTTTCAATGTTGAGGTTGTTGTTGTTTTTCAATGTTGAGGTTGTTGTTGAATTTGTTGGTGTTTTTCAATGTTGAGGTTGTTGTTGAATTTGTTGGTGTTTTTCAATGTTGAGGTTGTTGTTGAATTTGTTGGTGTTTTTCAATGTTGAGGTTGTTGTTGTTTTTGAATGTTGAGGTTGTTGTTGAGTTTGTTGGTGTTTTTCAATGTTGAGGTTGTTGTTGAATTTGTTGGTGTTTTTCAATGTTGAGGTCGTTGTTGAATTTGTTGGTGTTTTTCAATGTTGAGGTTGTTGTTGTTTTTAAATGTTGGGGTTGTTGTTGAATTTGTTGGTGTTTTTCAATTTTGAGGATATCTTGTTTTTCAATGTTGAGGTTGTTGTTGAATTTGTTGGTGTTTTTCCATGATGATGTTGTTGTTGTTTTTCAAAGTTGAGGTTGTTGTTGAATTTGTTGGTGTTTTTCAATGTCGGGGTTGTTGTTGAATTTTTTGGTGTTTTTCAATGTTGAATTTTTTGTTGAATTTGTTGGTGTTTTTCAATGTTGAGGTTCTTGTTTTTCAATGTTGATGTTGTTGTTGAATTTTTTGGCGTTTTTAAATGTTGAGGTTGTTGTTGAATTTGTTGGTGTTTTCAATGTTGAGGTTGTTGTTGTTTTTCAATGTTGAGGTTATTGTTGAATTTGTTGGTGTTTTTCAATGTTGAGGTTGTTGTTGTTTTTCAATGTTGAGGTTGTTGTTGAATTTGTTGGAGTTTTTCAATGTTGAGGTTGTTGTTGTTTTTCAATGTTGAGGTTGTTGTTGAGTTTGTTGGTGTTTTTCAATGTTGAGGTTGTTGTTGAACTTGTTGGTGTTTTTCAATGTTGAGGTTGTTGTTGAATTTGTTGGTGTTTTTCAATGTTGAGGTTGTTGTTGAATTTGTTGGTGTTTTTCAATGTTGAATTTGTTGGTGTTTTTCAATGTTGAGGTTGTTGTTGAATTTGTTGGTGTTTTTCAATGTTGAGGTTGTTGTTGAATTTGTTGGTGTTTTTCAATGTTGAGGTTGTTGCTGTTTTTCAATGTTGAGGTTGTTGTTGAATTTGTTGGTGTTTTTCAATGTTGAGATTGTTGTTGTTTTTCAATGTTGAGGTTGTTGTTGAATTTGTTGGTGTTTTTAAATGTTGAGGTTGTTGTTGAATTTGTTGGTGTTTTTCAATGTTGAGGTTGTTGTTGTTTTTCAATGTTGAGGTAGTTGTTAAATTTGTTGGTGTTTTTCAATGTTGAGGTTGTTGTTGTTTTTCAATGTTGAGGTTGTCGTTGAATTTGTTGGTGTTTTTCAATTTCGAGGTTGTTGTTGAATTTGTTGGTGTTTTTCAATGTTGAAGTTGTTGTTGAATTTGTTGGTGTTTTTCAATGTTGAGGTTGTTGTTGTTTTTCAATGTTGAGGTTGTTGTTGAATTTGTTGGTGTTTTTCAATGTTGAGGTTGTTGCTGTTTTTCAATGCTGAGGTTGTTGTTGAATTTGTTGGTGTTTTTCAATGTCGAGGTTGTTGTTGAATTTGTTGGTGTTTTTCAATGTTGAGGTTGTTGTTGTTTTTCAATGTTGAGGTTGTTGTTGAATTTGTTGGTGTTTTTCAATGTTGAGGTTGTTGTTGTTTTTCAATGTTGAGGTTGTTGTTGAATTTGTTGGTGTTTTTCAATGTTGAGGTTGTTGTTGAATTTGTTGGTGTTTTTCAATGTTGAGGTTGTTGTTGTTTTTCAATGTTGAGGATGTTGTTGAATTTGTTGGTGTTTTTCAATGTTGAGGTTGTTGTTGTTTTTCAATGTTGAGGTTGTTGTTGAATTTGTTGGTGTTTTTCAATGTTGAGGTTGTTGTTGAATTTGTTGGTGTTTTTCAATGTTGAGGTTGTTGTTGAATTTGTTGGTGTTTTTCAATGTTGAGGTTGTTGTTGTTTTTGAATGTTGAGGTTGTTGTTGAGTTTGTTGGTGTTTTTCAATGTTGAGGTTGTTGTTGAATTTGTTGGTGTTTTTCAATGTTGAGGTCGTTGTTGAATTTGTTGGTGTTTTTCAATGTTGAGGTTGTTGTTGTTTTTAAATGTTGGGGTTGTTGTTGAATTTGTTGGTGTTTTTCAATTTTGAGGATATCTTGTTTTTCAATGTTGAGGTTGTTGTTGAATTTGTTGGTGTTTTTCCATGATGATGTTGTTGTTGTTTTTCAAAGTTGAGGTTGTTGTTGAATTTGTTGGTGTTTTTCAATGTCGGGGTTGTTGTTGAATTTTTTGGTGTTTTTCAATGTTGAATTTTTTGTTGAATTTGTTGGTGTTTTTCAATGTTGAGGTTCTTGTTTTTCAATGTTGATGTTGTTGTTGAATTTTTTGGCGTTTTTAAATGTTGAGGTTGTTGTTGAATTTGTTGGTGTTTTCAATGTTGAGGTTGTTGTTGTTTTTCAATGTTGAGGTTATTGTTGAATTTGTTGGTGTTTTTCAATGTTGAGGTTGTTGTTGTTTTTCAATGTTGAGGTTGTTGTTGAATTTGTTGGAGTTTTTCAATGTTGAGGTTGTTGTTGTTTTTCAATGTTGAGGTTGTTGTTGAGTTTGTTGGTGTTTTTCAATGTTGAGGTTGTTGTTGAACTTGTTGGTGTTTTTCAATGTTGAGGTTGTTGTTGAATTTGTTGGTGTTTTTCAATGTTGAGGTTGTTGTTGAATTTGTTGGTGTTTTTCAATGTTGAGGTTGTTGTTGTTTTTCAATGTTGAGGTTATTGTTGAATTTGTTGGTGTTTTTCAATGTTGAGGTTTTTGTTGTTTTTCAATGTTGAGGATGTTGTTGAATTTGTTGGTGTTTTTCAATGTTGAGGTTGTTGTTGTTTTTCAATGTTGAGGTTGTTGTTGAATTTGTTGGTGTTTTTCAATGTTGAGGTTGTTGTTGAATTTGTTGGTGTTTTTCAATGTTGAGGTTGTTGTTGAATTTGTTGGTGTTTTTCAATGTTGAGGTTGTTGTTGTTTTTGAATGTTGAGGTTGTTGTTGAGTTTGTTGGTGTTTTTCAATGTTGAGGTTGTTGTTGAATTTGTTGGTGTTTTTCAATGTTGAGGTCGTTGTTGAATTTGTTGGTGTTTTTCAATGTTGAGGTTGTTGTTGTTTTTAAATGTTGGGGTTGTTGTTGAATTTGTTGGTGTTTTTCAATTTTCAGGATATCTTGTTTTTCAATGTTGAGGTTGTTGTTGAATTTGTTGGTGTTTTTCCATGATGATGTTGTTGTTGTTTTTCAAAGTTGAGGTTGTTGTTGAATTTGTTGGTGTTTTTCAATGTCGGGGTTGTTGTTGAATTTTTTGGTGTTTTTCAATGTTGAATTTTTTGTTGAATTTGTTGCTGTTTTTCAATGTTGAGGTTCTTGTTTTTCAATGTTGATGTTGTTGTTGAATTTTTTGGCGTTTTTAAATGTTGAGGTTGTTGTTGAATTTGTTGGTGTTTTCAATGTTGAGGTTGTTGTTGTTTTTCAATGTTGAGGTTATTGTTGAATTTGTTGGTGTTTTTCAATGTTGAGGTTGTTGTTGTTTTTCAATGTTGAGGTTGTTGTTGAATTTGTTGGTGTTTTTCAATGTTGAGGTTGTTGCTGTTTTTCAATGCTGAGGTTGTTGTTGAATTTGTTGGTGTTTTTCAATGTCGAGGTTGTTGTTGAATTTGTTGGTGTTTTTCAATGTTGAGGTTGTTGTTGTTTTTCAATGTTGAGGTTGTTGTTGAATTTGTTGGTGTTTTTCAATGTTGAGGTTGTTGTTGTTTTTCAATGTTGAGGTTGTTGTTGAATTTGTTGGTGTTTTTCAATGTTGAGGTTGTTGTTGAATTTGTTGGTGTTTTTCAATGTTGAGGTTGTTGTTGTTTTTCAATGTTGAGGATGTTGTTGAATTTGTTGGTGTTTTTCAATGTTGAGGTTGTTGTTGTTTTTCAATGTTGAGGTTGTTGTTGAATTTGTTGTTGTTTTTCAATGTTGAGGTTGTTGTTGAATTTGTTGGTGTTTTTCAATGTTGAGGTTGTTGTTGAATTTGTTGGTGTTTTTCAATGTTGAGGTTGTTGTTGTTTTTGAATGTTGAGGTTGTTGTTGAGTTTGTTGGTGTTTTTCAATGTTGAGGTTGTTGTTGAATTTGTTGGTGTTTTTCAATGTTGAGGTCGTTGTTGAATTTGTTGGTGTTTTTCAATGTTGAGGTTGTTGTTGTTTTTAAATGTTGGGGTTGTTGTTGAATTTGTTGGTGTTTTTCAATTTTGAGGATATCTTGTTTTTCAATGTTGAGGTTGTTGTTGAATTTGTTGGTGTTTTTCCATGATGATGTTGTTGTTGTTTTTCAAAGTTGAGGTTGTTGTTGAATTTGTTGGTGTTTTTCAATGTCGGGGTTGTTGTTGAATTTTTTGGTGTTTTTCAATGTTGAATTTTTTGTTGAATTTGTTGGTGTTTTTCAATGTTGAGGTTCTTGTTTTTCAATGTTGATGTTGTTGTTGAATTTTTTGGCGTTTTTAAATGTTGAGGTTGTTGTTGAATTTGTTGGTGTTTTCAATGTTGAGGTTGTTGTTGTTTTTCAATGTTGAGGTTATTGTTGAATTTGTTGGTGTTTTTCAATGTTGAGGTTGTTGTTGTTTTTCAATGTTGAGGTTGTTGTTGAATTTGTTGGAGTTTTTCAATGTTGAGGTTGTTGTTGTTTTTCAATGTTGAGGTTGTTGTTGAGTTTGTTGGTGTTTTTCAATGTTGAGGTTGTTGTTGAACTTGTTGGTGTTTTTCAATGTTGAGGTTGTTGTTGAATTTGTTGGTGTTTTTCAATGTTGAGGTTGTTGTTGAATTTGTTGGTGTTTTTCAATGTTGAGGTTGTTGTTGTTTTTCAATGTTGAGGTTATTGTTGAATTTGTTGGTGTTTTTCAATGTTGAGGTTTTTGTTGTTTTTCAATGTTGAGGATGTTGTTGAATTTGTTGGTGTTTTTCAATGTTGAGGTTGTTGTTGTTTTTCAATGTTGAGGTTGTTGTTGAATTTGTTGGTGTTTTTCAATGTTGAGGTTGTTGTTGAATTTGTTGGTGTTTTTCAATGTTGAGGTTGTTGTTGAATTTGTTGGTGTTTTTCAATGTTGAGGTTGTTGTTGTTTTTGAATGTTGAGGTTGTTGTTGAGTTTGTTGGTGTTTTTCAATGTTGAGTTTGTTGTTGTTTTTAAATGTTGGGGTTGTTGTTGAATTTGTTGGTGTTTTTCAATTTTGAGGATATCTTGTTTTTCAATGTTGAGGTTGTTGTTGAATTTGTTGGTGTTTTTCCATGATGATGTTGTTGTTGTTTTTCAAAGTTGAGGTTGTTGTTGAATTTGTTGGTGTTTTTCAATGTCGGGGTTGTTGTTGAATTTTTTGGTGTTTTTCAATGTTGAATTTTTTGTTGAATTTGTTGCTGTTTTTCAATGTTGAGGTTCTTGTTTTTCAATGTTGATGTTGTTGTTGAATTTTTTGGCGTTTTTAAATGTTGAGGTTGTTGTTGAATTTGTTGGTGTTTTCAATGTTGAGGTTGTTGTTGTTTTTCAATGTTGAGGTTATTGTTGAATTTGTTGGTGTTTTTCAATGTTGAGGTTGTTGTTTTTCAATGTTGAGGTTGTTGTTGAATTTGTTGGAGTTTTTCAATGTTGAGGTTGTTGTTGTTTTTCAATGTTGAGGTTGTTGTTGAGTTTGTTGGTGTTTTTCAATGTTGAGGTTGTTGTTGAACTTGTTGGTGTTTTTCAATGTTGAGGTTGTTGTTGAATTTGTTGGTGTTTTTCAATGTTGAGGTTGTTGTTGAATTTGTTGGTGTTTTTCAATGTTGAATTTGTTGGTGTTTTTCAATGTTGAGGTTGTTGTTGAATTTGTTGGTGTTTTTCAATGTTGAGGTTGTTGTTGAATTTGTTGGTGTTTTTCAATGTTGAGGTTGTTGCTGTTTTTCAATGTTGAGGTTGTTGTTGAATTTGTTGGTGTTTTTCAATGTTGAGATTGTTGTTGTTTTTCAATGTTGAGGTTGTTGTTGAATTTGTTGGTGTTTTTAAATGTTGAGGTTGTTGTTGAATTTGTTGGTGTTTTTCAATGTTGAGGTTGTTGTTGTTTTTCAATGTTGAGGTAGTTGTTAAATTTGTTGGTGTTTTTCAATGTTGAGGTTGTTGTTGTTTTTCAATGTTGAGGTTGTCGTTGAATTTGTTGGTGTTTTTCAATTTCGAGGTTGTTGTTGAATTTGTTGGTGTTTTTCAATGTTGAAGTTGTTGTTGAATTTGTTGGTGTTTTTCAATGTTGAGGTTGTTGTTGTTTTTCAATGTTGAGGTTGTTGTTGAATTTGTTGGTGTTTTTCAATGTTGAGGTTGTTGCTGTTTTTCAATGCTGAGGTTGTTGTTGAATTTGTTGGTGTTTTTCAATGTCGAGGTTGTTGTTGAATTTGTTGGTGTTTTTCAATGTTGAGGTTGTTGTTGTTTTTCAATGTTGAGGTTGTTGTTGAATTTGTTGGTGTTTTTCAATGTTGAGGTTGTTGTTGTTTTTCAATGTTGAGGTTGTTGTTGAATTTGTTGGTGTTTTTCAATGTTGAGGTTGTTGTTGAATTTGTTGGTGTTTTTCAATGTTGAGGTTGTTGTTGTTGTTCAATGTTGAGGTTATTGTTGAATTTGTTGGTGTTTTTCAATGTTGAGGTTGTTGTTGTTTTTCAATGTTGAGGATGTTGTTGAATTTGTTGTTGTTTTTCAATGTTGAGGTTGTTGTTGATGTTGTTGTTGTTTTTCAAAGTTGAGGTTGTTGTTGAATTTGTTGGTGTTTTTCAATGTCGGGGTTGTTGTTGAATTTTTTGGTGTTTTTCAATGTTGAATTTTTTGTTGAATTTTTTGGCGTTTTTAAATGTTGAGGTTGTTGTTGAATTTGTTGGTGTTTTCAATGTTGAGGTTGTTGTTGTTTTTCAATGTTGAGGTTATTGTTGAATTTGTTGGTGTTTTTCAATGTTGAGGTTGTTGTTGTTTTTCAATGTTGAGGTTGTTGTTGAATTTGTTGGAGTTTTTCAATGTTGAGGTTGTTGTTGTTTTTCAATGTTGAGGTTGTTGTTGAGTTTGTTGGTGTTTTTCAATGTTGAGGTTGTTGTTGAACTTGTTGGTGTTTTTCAATGTTGAGGTTGTTGTTGAATTTGTTGGTGTTTTTCAATGTTGAGGTTGTTGTTGAATTTGTTGGTGTTTTTCAATGTTGAGGTTGTTGTTGTTTTTCAATGTTGAGGTTATTGTTGAATTTGTTGGTGTTTTTCAATGTTGAGGTTTTTGTTGTTTTTCAATGTTGAGGATGTTGTTGAATTTGTTGGTGTTTTTCAATGTTGAGGTTGTTGTTGAATTTGTTGGTGTTTTTCAATGTTGAGGTTGTTGTTGAATTTGTTGGTGTTTTTCAATGTTGAGGTTGTTGTTGAATTTGTTGGTGTTTTTCAATGTTGAGGTTGTTGTTGTTTTTGCATGTTGAGGTTGTTGTTGAGTTTGTTGGTGTTTTTCAATGTTGAGGTTGTTGTTGAATTTGTTGGTGTTTTTCAATGTTGAGGTCGTTGTTGAATTTGTTGGTGTTTTTCAATGTTGAGGTTGTTGTTGTTTTTAAATGTTGGGGTTGTTGTTGAATTTGTTGGTGTTTTTCAATTTTGAGGATATCTTGTTTTTCAATGTTGAGGTTGTTGTTGAATTTGTTAGTGTTTTTCCATGATGATGTTGTTGTTGTTTTTCAAAGTTGAGGTTGTTGTTGAATTTGTTGGTGTTTTTCAATGTTGAATTTTTTGTTGAATTTGTTGGTGTTTTTCAATGTTGAGGTTCTTGTTTTTCAATGTTGATGTTGTTGTTGAATTTTTTGGCGTTTTTAAATGTTGAGGTTGTTGTTGAATTTGTTGGTGTTTTCAATGTTGAGGTTGTTGTTGTTTTTCAATGTTGAGGTTATTGTTGAATTTGTTGGTGTTTTTCAATGTTGAGGTTGTTGTTGTTTTTCAATGTTGAGGTTGTTGTTGAATTTGTTGGAGTTTTTCAATGTTGAGGTTGTTGTTGTTTTTCAATGTTGAGGTTGTTGTTGAGTTTGTTGGTGTTTTTCAATGTTGAGGTTGTTGTTGAACTTGTTGGTGTTTTTCAATGTTGAGGTTGTTGTTGAATTTGTTGGTGTTTTTCAATGTTGAGGTTGTTGTTGAATTTGTTGGTGTTTTTCAATGTTGAATTTGTTGGTGTTTTTCAATGTTGAGGTTGTTGTTGAATTTGTTGGTGTTTTTCAATGTTGAGGTTGTTGTTGAATTTGTTGGTGTTTTTCAATGTTGAGGTTGTTGCTGTTTTTCAATGTTGAGGTTGTTGTTGAATTTGTTGGTGTTTTTCAATGTTGAGATTGTTGTTGTTTTTCAATGTTGAGGTTGTTGTTGAATTTGTTGGTGTTTTTAAATGTTGAGGTTGTTGTTGAATTTGTTGGTGTTTTTCAATGTTGAGGTTGTTGTTGTTTTTCAATGTTGAGGTAGTTGTTAAATTTGTTGGTGTTTTTCAATGTTGAGGTTGTTGTTGTTTTTCAATGTTGAGGTTGTCGTTGAATTTGTTGGTGTTTTTCAATTTCGAGGTTGTTGTTGAATTTGTTGGTGTTTTTCAATGTTGAAGTTGTTGTTGAATTTGTTGGTGTTTTTCAATGTTGAGGTTGTTGTTGTTTTTCAATGTTGAGGTTGTTGTTGAATTTGTTGGTGTTTTTCAATGTTGAGGTTGTTGCTGTTTTTCAATGCTGAGGTTGTTGTTGAATTTGTTGGTGTTTTTCAATGTCGAGGTTGTTGTTGAATTTGTTGGTGTTTTTCAATGTTGAGGTTGTTGTTGTTTTTCAATGTTGAGGTTGTTGTTGAATTTGTTGGTGTTTTTCAATGTTGAGGTTGTTGTTGTTTTTCAATGTTGAGGTTGTTGTTGAATTTGTTGGTGTTTTTCAATGTTGAGGTTGTTGTTGAATTTGTTGGTGTTTTTCAATGTTGAGGTTGTTGTTGTTGTTCAATGTTGAGGTTATTGTTGAATTTGTTGGTGTTTTTCAATGTTGAGGTTGTTGTTGTTTTTCAATGTTGAGGATGTTGTTGAATTTGTTGGTGTTTTTCAATGTTGAGGTTGTTGTTGTTTTTCAATGTTGAGGTTGTTGTTGAATTTGTTGGTGTTTTTCAATGTTGAGGTTGTTGTTGAATTTGTTGGTGTTTTTCAATGTTGAGGTTGTTGTTGAATTTGTTGGTGTTTTTCAATGTTGAGGTTGTTGTTGTTTTTGAATGTTGAGGTTGTTGTTGAGTTTGTTGGTGTTTTTCAATGTTGAGGTTGTTGTTGAATTTGTTGGTGTTTTTCAATTTTGAGGTCGTTGTTGAATTTGTTGGTGTTTTTCAATGTTGAGGTTGTTGTTGTTTTTAAATGTTGGGGTTGTTGTTGAATTTGTTGGTGTTTTTCAATTTTGAGGATATCTTGTTTTTCAATGTTGATGTTGTTGTTGAATTTTTTGGCGTTTTTAAATGTTGAGGTTGTTGTTGAATTTGTTGGTGTTTTCAATGTTGAGGTTGTTGTTGTTTTTCAATGTTGAGGTTATTGTTGAATTTGTTGGTGTTTTTCAATGTTGAGGTTGTTGTTGTTTTTCAATGTTGAGGTTGTTGTTGAATTTGTTGGAGTTTTTCAATGTTGAGGTTGTTGTTGTTTTTCAATGTTGAGGTTGTTGTTGAGTTTGTTGGTGTTTTTCAATGTTGAGGTTGTTGTTGAACTTGTTGGTGTTTTTCAATGTTGAGGTTGTTGTTGAATTTGTTGGTGTTTTTCAATGTTGAGGTTGTTGTTGAATTTGTTGGTGTTTTTCAATGTTGAGGTTGTTGTTGTTTTTCAATGTTGAGGTTGTTGTTGAATTTGTTGGTGTTTTTCAATTTCGAGGTTGTTGTTGAATTTGTTGGTGTTTTTCAATGTTGAAGTTGTTGTTGAATTTGTTGGTGTTTTTCAATGTTGAGGTTGTTGTTGTTTTTCAATGTTGAGGTTGTTGTTGAATTTGTTGGTGTTTTTCAATGTTGAGGTTGTTGTCGTTTTTCAATGCTGAGGTTGTTGTTGAATTTGTTGTGTTTTTCAATGTTGAGGTTGTTGTTGAATTTGTTGGTGTTTTTCAATGTTGAGGTTGTTGTTGTTTTTCAATGTTGAGGTTGTTGTTGAATTTGTTGTTGTTTTTCAATGTTGAGGTTGTTGTTGTTTTTCAATGTTGAGGTTGTTGTTGAATTTGTTGGTGTTTTTCAATGTTGAGGTTGTTGTTGAATTTGTTGGTGTTTTTCAATGTTGAGGTTGTTGTTGAATTTGTTGGTGTTTTTCAATGTTGAGGTTGTTGGTGTTTTTCAATGTTGAGGTTGTTGTTGAATTTGATGGTCTTTTTCAATGTTGAGGTTGTTGGTGTTTTTCAATGTTGAGGTTGTTGTTGAATTTGTTGGTGTTTTTCAATGTTGAGGTTGTTGTTGAATTTGTTGGTGGTTTTCAATGTTGAGGTTGTTGTTGTTTTTCAATGTTGAGGTTGTTGTTGAGTTTGTTGGTGTTTTTCAATGTTGAGGTTGTTGTTGAATTTGTTGGTGCTTTTAAATGTTGAGGTTGTTGTTGAATTTGTTGGTGTTTTTCAATGTTGAGGTTGTTGTTGTTTTTAAATGTTGGGGTTGTTGTTGAATTTGTTGGTGTTTTTCCATGATGAGGTTGTTGTTGAATTTTTTGGTGTTTTTCAATGTTGAGGTTGTTGTTGAATTTGTTGGTGTTTTTCAATGTTGAGGTTG
Organism: Isurus oxyrinchus; assembly: GCA_026770705.1. Lineage (NCBI taxonomy): Eukaryota > Metazoa > Chordata > Chondrichthyes > Lamniformes > Lamnidae > Isurus > Isurus oxyrinchus. Next base: position 168,608 of record JANJGN010000602.1, read on the forward strand.
TTGTTGTTTTTCAATGTTGAGGTTGTTGTTGAGTTTGTTGGTGTTTTTCAATGTTGAGGTTGTTGTTGAATTTGTTGGTGTTTTTCAATGTTGAGGTTGTTGTTGAATTTGTTGGTGTTTTTCAATGTTGAGGTTGTTGTTGTTTTTAAATGTTGAGGTTGTTCTTGAATTTGTTGGTGTTTTTTCAATTTTGAGGTTGTTGGTGTTTTTCAATGTTGAGGTTGTTGTTGAATTTGATGGTGTTTTTCAATGTTGAGGTTGATGGTGTTTTTCAATGTTGAGGTTGTTGTTGAATTTGTTCGTGTTTTTCAATGTTGAGGTTGTTGTTGAATTTGTTGGTGTTTTCCAATGTTGAGGTTGTTGTTGTTTTTCAATGTTGAGGTTGTTGTTGAGTTTGTTGGTGTTTTTCAATGTTCAGGTTGTTGTTGAATTTGTTGGTGCTTTTCAATGTTGAGGTTGTTGTTGAATTTGTTGGTGTTTCTCAATGTTGATGTTGTTGTTTTTCAATGTTGAGGTTGTTGTTGAATTTGTTGGTGTTTTTCAATGTTGAGTTTGTTGTTGAATTTGTTGGTGTTTTTCAATGTTGAGGTTGTTGTTGAATTTGTTGGTGTTTTTCAATGTTGAGGTTGTTGTTGAATTTGTTGGTGTTTTTCAATGTTGAGGTTGTTGCTGTTTTTCAATGTTGAGGTTGTTGTTGAATTTGTTGGTGTTTTTCAATGTTGAGATTGTTGTTGTTTTTCAATGTTGAGGTTGTTGTTGAATTTGTTGGTGTTTTTAAATGTTGAGGTTGTTGTTGAATTTGTTGGTGTTTTTCAATGTTGAGGTTGTTGTTGTTTTTCAATGTTGAGGTAGTTGTTAAATTTGTTGGTGTTTTTCAATGTTGAGGTTGTTGTTGTTTTTCAATGTTGAGGTTGTCGTTGAATTTGTTGGTGTTTTTCAATTTCGAGGTTGTTGTTGAATTTGTTGGTGTTTTTCAATGTTGAAGTTGTTGTTGAATTTGTTGGTGTTTTTCAATGTTGAGGTTGTTGTTGTTTTTCAATGTTGAGGTTGTTGTTGAATTTGTTGGTGTTTTTCAATGTTGAGGTTGTTGCTGTTTTTCAATGCTGAGGTTGTTGTTGAATTTGTTGGTGTTTTTCAATGTCGAGGTTGTTGTTGAATTTGTTGGTGTTTTTCAATGTTGAGGTTGTTGTTGTTTTTCAATGTTGAGGTTGTTGTTGAATTTGTTGGTGTTTTTCAATGTTGAGGTTGTTGTTGTTTTTCAATGTTGAGGTTGTTGTTGAATTTGTTGGTGTTTTTCAATGTTGAGGTTGTTGTTGAATTTGTTGGTGTTTTTCAATGTTGAGGTTGTTGTTGTTTTTCAATGTTGAGGTTATTGTTGAATTTGTTGGTGTTTTTCAATGTTGAGGTTGTTGTTGTTTTTAAATGTTGGGGTTGTTGTTGAATTTGTTGGTGTTTTTCAATTTTGAGGATATCTTGTTTTTCAATGTTGAGGTTGTTGTTGAATTTGTTGGTGTTTTTCCATGATGATGTTGTTGTTGTTTTTCAAAGTTGAGGTTGTTGTTGAATTTGTTGGTGTTTTTCAATGTCGGGGTTGTTGTTGAATTTTTTGGTGTTTTTCAATGTTGAATTTTTTGTTGAATTTGTTGGTGTTTTTCAATGTTGAGGTTCTTGTTTTTCAATGTTGATGTTGTTGTTGAATTTTTTGGCGTTTTTAAATGTTGAGGTTGTTGTTGAATTTGTTGGTGTTTTCAATGTTGAGGTTGTTGTTGTTTTTCAATGTTGAGGTTATTGTTGAATTTGTTGGTGTTTTTCAATGTTGAGGTTGTTGTTGTTTTTCAATGTTGAGGTTGTTGTTGAATTTGTTGGAGTTTTTCAATGTTGAGGTTGTTGTTGTTTTTCAATGTTGAGGTTGTTGTTGAGTTTGTTGGTGTTTTTCAATGTTGAGGTTGTTGTTGAACTTGTTGGTGTTTTTCAATGTTGAGGTTGTTGTTGAATTTGTTGGTGTTTTTCAATGTTGAGGTTGTTGTTGAATTTGTTGGTGTTTTTCAATGTTGAATTTGTTGGTGTTTTTCAATGTTGAGGTTGTTGTTGAATTTGTTGGTGTTTTTCAATGTTGAGGTTGTTGTTGAATTTGTTGGTGTTTTTCAATGTTGAGGTTGTTGCTGTTTTTCAATGTTGAGGTTGTTGTTGAATTTGTTGGTGTTTTTCAATGTTGAGATTGTTGTTGTTTTTCAATGTTGAGGTTGTTGTTGAATTTGTTGGTGTTTTTAAATGTTGAGGTTGTTGTTGAATTTGTTGGTGTTTTTCAATGTTGAGGTTGTTGTTGTTTTTCAATGTTGAGGTAGTTGTTAAATTTGTTGGTGTTTTTCAATGTTGAGGTTGTTGTTGTTTTTCAATGTTGAGGTTGTCGTTGAATTTGTTGGTGTTTTTCAATTTCGAGGTTGTTGTTGAATTTGTTGGTGTTTTTCAATGTTGAAGTTGTTGTTGAATTTGTTGGTGTTTTTCAATGTTGAGGTTGTTGTTGTTTTTCAATGTTGAGGTTGTTGTTGAATTTGTTGGTGTTTTTCAATGTTGAGGTTGTTGCTGTTTTTCAATGCTGAGGTTGTTGTTGAATTTGTTGGTGTTTTTCAATGTCGAGGTTGTTGTTGAATTTGTTGGTGTTTTTCAATGTTGAGGTTGTTGTTGTTTTTCAATGTTGAGGTTGTTGTTGAATTTGTTGGTGTTTTTCAATGTTGAGGTTGTTGTTGTTTTTCAATGTTGAGGTTGTTGTTGAATTTGTTGGTGTTTTTCAATGTTGAGGTTGTTGTTGAATTTGTTGGTGTTTTTCAATGTTGAGGTTGTTGTTGTTGTTCAATGTTGAGGTTATTGTTGAATTTGTTGGTGTTTTTCAATGTTGAGGTTGTTGTTGTTTTTCAATGTTGAGGATGTTGTTGAATTTGTTGGTGTTTTTCAATGTTGAGGTTGTTGTTGTTTTTCAATGTTGAGGTTGTTGTTGATGTTGTTGTTGTTTTTCAAAGTTGAGGTTGTTGTTGAATTTGTTGGTGTTTTTCAATGTCGGGGTTGTTGTTGAATTTTTTGGTGTTTTTCAATGTTGAATTTTTTGTTGAATTTGTTGGTGTTTTTCAATGTTGAGGTTCTTGTTTTTCAATGTTGATGTTGTTGTTGAATTTTTTGGCGTTTTTAAATGTTGAGGTTGTTGTTGAATTTGTTGGTGTTTTCAATGTTGAGGTTGTTGTTGTTTTTCAATGTTGAGGTTATTGTTGAATTTGTTGGTGTTTTTCAATGTTGAGGTTGTTGTTGTTTTTCAATGTTGAGGTTGTTGTTGAATTTGTTGGAGTTTTTCAATGTTGAGGTTGTTGTTGTTTTTCAATGTTGAGGTTGTTGTTGAGTTTGTTGGTGTTTTTCAATGTTGAGGTTGTTGTTGAACTTGTTGGTGTTTTTCAATGTTGAGGTTGTTGTTGAATTTGTTGGTGTTTTTCAATGTTGAGGTTGTTGTTGAATTTGTTGGTGTTTTTCAATGTTGAGGTTGTTGTTGTTTTTCAATGTTGAGGTTATTGTTGAATTTGTTGGTGTTTTTCAATGTTGAGGTTTTTGTTGTTTTTCAATGTTGAGGATGTTGTTGAATTTGTTGGTGTTTTTCAATGTTGAGGTTGTTGTTGAATTTGTTGGTGTTTTTCAATGTTGAGGTTGTTGTTGAATTTGTTGGTGTTTTTCAATGTTGAGGTTGTTGTTGAATTTGTTGGTGTTTTTCAATGTTGAGGTTGTTGTTGTTTTTGAATGTTGAGGTTGTTGTTGAGTTTGTTGGTGTTTTTCAATGTTGAGGTTGTTGTTGAATTTGTTGGTGTTTTTCAATGTTGAGGTCGTTGTTGAATTTGTTGGTGTTTTTCAATGTTGAGGTTGTTGTTGTTTTTAAATGTTGGGGTTGTTGTTGAATTTGTTGGTGTTTTTCAATTTTGAGGATATCTTGTTTTTCAATGTTGAGGTTGTTGTTGAATTTGTTGGTGTTTTTCCATGATGATGTTGTTGTTGTTTTTCAAAGTTGAGGTTGTTGTTGAATTTGTTGGTGTTTTTCAATGTCGGGGTTGTTGTTGAATTTTTTGGTGTTTTTCAATGTTGAATTTTTTGTTGAATTTGTTGGTGTTTTTCAATGTTGAGGTTCTTGTTTTTCAATGTTGATGTTGTTGTTGAATTTTTTGGCGTTTTTAAATGTTGAGGTTGTTGTTGAATTTGTTGGTGTTTTCAATGTTGAGGTTGTTGTTGTTTTTCAATGTTGAGGTTATTGTTGAATTTGTTGGTGTTTTTCAATGTTGAGGTTGTTGTTGTTTTTCAATGTTGAGGTTGTTGTTGAATTTGTTGGAGTTTTTCAATGTTGAGGTTGTTGTTGTTTTTCAATGTTGAGGTTGTTGTTGAGTTTGTTGGTGTTTTTCAATGTTGAGGTTGTTGTTGAACTTGTTGGTGTTTTTCAATGTTGAGGTTGTTGTTGAATTTGTTGGTGTTTTTCAATGTTGAGGTTGTTGTTGAATTTGTTGGTGTTTTTCAATGTTGAATTTGTTGGTGTTTTTCAATGTTGAGGTTGTTGTTGAATTTGTTGGTGTTTTTCAATGTTGAGGTTGTTGTTGAATTTGTTGGTGTTTTTCAATGTTGAGGTTGTTGCTGTTTTTCAATGTTGAGGTTGTTGTTGAATTTGATGGTCTTTTTCAATGTTGAGGTTGTTGGTGTTTTTCAATGTTGAGGTTGTTGTTGAATTTGTTGGTGTTTTTCAATGTTGAGGTTGTTGTTGAATTTGTTGGTGGTTTTCAATGTTGAGGTTGTTTTGTTTTTCAATGTTGAGGTTGTTGTTGAGTTTGTTGGTGTTTTTCAATGTTGAGGTTGTTGTTGAATTTGTTGGTGCTTTTAAATGTTGAGGTTGTTGTTGAATTTGTTGGTGTTTTCAATGTTGAGGTTGTTGTTGTTTTTAAATGTTGGGGTTGTTGTTGAATTTGTTGGTGTTTTTCCATGATGAGGTTGTTGTTGAATTTTTTGGTGTTTTTCAATGTTGAGGTTGTTGTTGAATTTGTTGGTGTTTTTCAATGTTGAGGTTGTTGTTGTTTTTCAATGTTGAGGTTGTTGTTGAGTTTGTTGGTGTTTTTCAATGTTGAGGTTGTTGTTGAATTTGTTGGTGTTTTTCAATGTTGAGGTTGTTGTTGAATTTGTTGGTGTTTTTCAATGTTGAGGTTGTTGTTGTTTTTAAATGTTGAGGTTGTTCTTGAATTTGTTGGTGTTTTTTCAATTTTGAGGTTGTTGGTGTTTTTCAATGTTGAGGTTGTTGTTGAATTTGATGGTGTTTTTCAATGTTGACGTTGATGGTGTTTTTCAATGTTGAGGTTGTTGTTGAATTTGTTCGTGTTTTTCAATGTTGAGGTTGTTGTTGAATTTGTTGGTGTTTTCCAATGTTGAGGTTGTTGTTGTTTTTCAATGTTGAGGTTGTTGTTGAGTTTGTTGGTGTTTTTCAATGTTCAGGTTGTTGCTGAATTTGTTGGTGCTTTTCAATGTTGAGGTTGTTGTTGAATTTGTTGGTGTTTCTCAATGTTGATGTTGTTGTTTTTCAATGTTGAGGTTGTTGTTGAATTTGTTGGTGTTTTTCAATGTTGAGTTTGTTGTTGAATTTGTTGGTGTTTTTCAATGTTGAGGTTGTTGTTGAATTTGTTGGTGTTTCTCAATGTTGATGTTGTTGTTTTTCAATGTTGAGGTTGTTGTTGAATTTGTTGGTGTTTTTCAATGTTGAGTTTGTTGTTGAATTTGTTGGTGTTTTTCAATGTTGAGGTTGTTGTTGAATTTGTTGGTGTTTTTCAATGTTGAGGTTGTTGTTGAATTTGTTGGTGTTTTTCAATGTTGAGGTTGTTGCTGTTTTTCAATGTTGAGGTTGTTGTTGAATTTGTTGGTGTTTTTCAATGTTGAGATTGTTGTTGTTTTTCAATGTTGAGGTTGTTGTTGAATTTGTTGGTGTTTTTAAATGTTGAGGTTGTTGTTGAATTTGTTGGTGTTTTTCAATGTTGAGGTTGTTGTTGTTTTTCAATGTTGAGGTAGTTGTTAAATTTGTTGGTGTTTTTCAATGTTGAGGTTGTTGTTGTTTTTCAATGTTGAGGTTGTCGTTGAATTTGTTGGTGTTTTTCAATTTCGAGGTTGTTGTTGAATTTGTTGGTGTTTTTCAATGTTGAAGTTGTTGTTGAATTTGTTGGTGTTTTTCAATGTTGAGGTTGTTGTTGTTTTTCAATGTTGAGGTTGTTGTTGAATTTGTTGGTGTTTTTCAATGTTGAGGTTGTTGCTGTTTTTCAATGCTGAGGTTGTTGTTGAATTTGTTGGTGTTTTTCAATGTCGAGGTTGTTGTTGAATTTGTTGGTGTTTTTCAATGTTGAGGTTGTTGTTGTTTTTCAATGTTGAGGTTGTTGTTGAATTTGTTGGTGTTTTTCAATGTTGAGGTTGTTGTTGTTTTTCAATGTTGAGGTTGTTGTTGAATTTGTTGGTGTTTTTCAATGTTGAGGTTGTTGTTGAATTTGTTGGTGTTTTTCAATGTTGAGGTTGTTGTTGTTTTTCAATGTTGAGGTTATTGTTGAATTTGTTGGTGTTTTTCAATGTTGAGGTTGTTGTTGTTTTTAAATGTTGGGGTTGTTGTTGAATTTGTTGGTGTTTTTCAATTTTGAGGATATCTTGTTTTTCAATGTTGAGGTTGTTGTTGAATTTGTTGGTGTTTTTCCATGATGATGTTGTTGTTGTTTTTCAAAGTTGAGGTTGTTGTTGAATTTGTTGGTGTTTTTCAATGTCGGGGTTGTTGTTGAATTTTTTGGTGTTTTTCAATGTTGAATTTTTTGTTGAATTTGTTGGTGTTTTTCAATGTTGAGGTTCTTGTTTTTCAATGTTGATGTTGTTGTTGAATTTTTTGGCGTTTTTAAATGTTGAGGTTGTTGTTGAATTTGTTGGTGTTTTCAATGTTGAGGTTGTTGTTGTTTTTCAATGTTGAGGTTATTGTTGAATTTGTTGGTGTTTTTCAATGTTGAGGTTGTTGTTGTTTTTCAATGTTGAGGTTGTTGTTGAATTTGTTGGAGTTTTTCAATGTTGAGGTTGTTGTTGTTTTTCAATGTTGAGGTTGTTGTTGAGTTTGTTGGTGTTTTTCAATGTTGAGGTTGTTGTTGAACTTGTTGGTGTTTTTCAATGTTGAGGTTGTTGTTGAATTTGTTGGTGTTTTTCAATGTTGAGGTTGTTGTTGAATTTGTTGGTGTTTTTCAATGTTGAATTTGTTGGTGTTTTTCAATGTTGAGGTTGTTGTTGAATTTGTTGGTGTTTTTCAATGTTGAGGTTGTTGTTGAATTTGTTGGTGTTTTTCAATGTTGAGGTTGTTGCTGTTTTTCAATGTTGAGGTTGTTGTTGAATTTGTTGGTGTTTTTCAATGTTGAGATTGTTGTTGTTTTTCAATGTTGAGGTTGTTGTTGAATTTGTTGGTGTTTTTAAATGTTGAGGTTGTTGTTGAATTTGTTGGTGTTTTTCAATGTTGAGGTTGTTGTTGTTTTTCAATGTTGAGGTAGTTGTTAAATTTGTTGGTGTTTTTCAATGTTGAGGTTGTTGTTGTTTTTCAATGTTGAGGTTGTCGTTGAATTTGTTGGTGTTTTTCAATTTCGAGGTTGTTGTTGAATTTGTTGGTGTTTTTCAATGTTGAAGTTGTTGTTGAATTTGTTGGTGTTTTTCAATGTTGAGGTTGTTGTTGTTTTTCAATGTTGAGGTTGTTGTTGAATTTGTTGGTGTTTTTCAATGTTGAGGTTGTTGCTGTTTTTCAATGCTGAGGTTGTTGTTGAATTTGTTGGTGTTTTTCAATGTCGAGGTTGTTGTTGAATTTGTTGGTGTTTTTCAATGTTGAGGTTGTTGTTGTTTTTCAATGTTGAGGTTGTTGTTGAATTTGTTGGTGTTTTTCAATGTTGAGGTTGTTGTTGTTTTTCAATGTTGAGGTTGTTGTTGAATTTGTTGGTGTTTTTCAATGTTGAGGTTGTTGTTGAATTTGTTGGTGTTTTTCAATGTTGAGGTTGTTGTTGTTGTTCAATGTTGAGGTTATTGTTGAATTTGTTGGTGTTTTTCAATGTTGAGGTTGTTGTTGTTTTTCAATGTTGAGGATGTTGTTGAATTTGTTGGTGTTTTTCAATGTTGAGGTTGTTGTTGTTTTTCAATGTTGAGGTTGTTGTTGATGTTGTTGTTGTTTTTCAAAGTTGAGGTTGTTGTTGAATTTGTTGGTGTTTTTCAATGTCGGGGTTGTTGTTGAATTTTTTGGTGTTTTTCAATGTTGAATTTTTTGTTGAATTTGTTGGTGTTTTTCAATGTTGAGGTTCTTGTTTTTCAATGTTGATGTTGTTGTTGAATTTTTTGGCGTTTTTAAATGTTGAGGTTGTTGTTGAATTTGTTGGTGTTTTCAATGTTGAGGTTGTTGTTGTTTTTCAATGTTGAGGTTATTGTTGAATTTGTTGGTGTTTTTCAATGTTGAGGTTGTTGTTGTTTTTCAATGTTGAGGTTGTTGTTGAATTTGTTGGAGTTTTTCAATGTTGAGGTTGTTGTTGTTTTTCAATGTTGAGGTTGTTGTTGAGTTTGTTGGTGTTTTTCAATGTTGAGGTTGTTGTTGAACTTGTTGGTGTTTTTCAATGTTGAGGTTGTTGTTGAATTTGTTGGTGTTTTTCAATGTTGAGGTTGTTGTTGAATTTGTTGGTGTTTTTCAATGTTGAGGTTGTTGTTGTTTTTCAATGTTGAGGTTATTGTTGAATTTGTTGGTGTTTTTCAATGTTGAGGTTTTTGTTGTTTTTCAATGTTGAGGATGTTGTTGAATTTGTTGGTGTTTTTCAATGTTGAGGTTGTTGTTGAATTTGTTGGTGTTTTTCAATGTTGAGGTTGTTGTTGAATTTGTTGGTGTTTTTCAATGTTGAGGTTGTTGTTGAATTTGTTGGTGTTTTTCAATGTTGAGGTTGTTGTTGTTTTTGAATGTTGAGGTTGTTGTTGAGTTTGTTGGTGTTTTTCAATGTTGAGGTTGTTGTTGAATTTGTTGGTGTTTTTCAATGTTGAGGTCGTTGTTGAATTTGTTGGTGTTTTTCAATGTTGAGGTTGTTGTTGTTTTTAAATGTTGGGGTTGTTGTTGAATTTGTTGGTGTTTTTCAATTTTGAGGATATCTTGTTTTTCAATGTTGAGGTTGTTGTTGAATTTGTTGGTGTTTTTCCATGATGATGTTGTTGTTGTTTTTCAAAGTTGAGGTTGTTGTTGAATTTGTTGGTGTTTTTCAATGTCGGGGTTGTTGTTGAATTTTTTGGTGTTTTTCAATGTTGAATTTTTTGTTGAATTTGTTGGTGTTTTTCAATGTTGAGGTTCTTGTTTTTCAATGTTGATGTTGTTGTTGAATTTTTTGGCGTTTTTAAATGTTGAGGTTGTTGTTGAATTTGTTGGTGTTTTCAATGTTGAGGTTGTTGTTGTTTTTCAATGTTGAGGTTATTGTTGAATTTGTTGGTGTTTTTCAATGTTGAGGTTGTTGTTGTTTTTCAATGTTGAGGTTGTTGTTGAATTTGTTGGAGTTTTTCAATGTTGAGGTTGTTGTTGTTTTTCAATGTTGAGGTTGTTGTTGAGTTTGTTGGTGTTTTTCAATGTTGAGGTTGTTGTTGAACTTGTTGGTGTTTTTCAATGTTGAGGTTGTTGTTGAATTTGTTGGTGTTTTTCAATGTTGAGGTTGTTGTTGAATTTGTTGGTGTTTTTCAATGTTGAATTTGTTGGTGTTTTTCAATGTTGAGGTTGTTGTTGAATTTGTTGGTGTTTTTCAATGTTGAGGTTGTTGTTGAATTTGTTGGTGTTTTTCAATGTTGAGGTTGTTGCTGTTTTTCAATGTTGAGGTTGTTGTTGAATTTGATGGTCTTTTTCAATGTTGAGGTTGTTGGTGTTTTTCAATGTTGAGGTTGTTGTTGAATTTGTTGGTGTTTTTCAATGTTGAGGTTGTTGTTGAATTTGTTGGTGGTTTTCAATGTTGAGGTTGTTTTGTTTTTCAATGTTGAGGTTGTTGTTGAGTTTGTTGGTGTTTTTCAATGTTGAGGTTGTTGTTGAATTTGTTGGTGCTTTTAAATGTTGAGGTTGTTGTTGAATTTGTTGGTGTTTTTCAATGTTGAGGTTGTTGTTGTTTTTAAATGTTGGGGTTGTTGTTGAATTTGTTGGTGTTTTTCCATGATGAGGTTGTTGTTGAATTTTTTGGTGTTTTTCAATGTTGAGGTTGTTGTTGAATTTGTTGGTGTTTTTCAATGTTGAGGTTGTTGTTGTTTTTCAATGTTGAGGTTGTTGTTGAGTTTGTTGGTGTTTTTCAATGTTGAGGTTGTTGTTGAATTTGTTGGTGTTTTTCAATGTTGAGGTTGTTGTTGAATTTGTTGGTGTTTTTCAATGTTGAGGTTGTTGTTGTTTTTAAATGTTGAGGTTGTTCTTGAATTTGTTGGTGTTTTTTCAATTTTGAGGTTGTTGGTGTTTTTCAATGTTGAGGTTGTTGTTGAATTTGATGGTGTTTTTCAATGTTGAGGTTGATGGTGTTTTTCAATGTTGAGGTTGTTGTTGAATTTGTTCGTGTTTTTCAATGTTGAGGTTGTTGTTGAATTTGTTGGTGTTTTCCAATGTTGAGGTTGTTGTTGTTTTTCAATGTTGAGGTTGTTGTTGAGTTTGTTGGTGTTTTTCAATGTTCAGGTTGTTGCTGAATTTGTTGGTGCTTTTCAATGTTGAGGTTGTTGTTGAATTTGTTGGTGTTTCTCAATGTTGATGTTGTTGTTTTTCAATGTTGAGGTTGTTGTTGAATTTGTTGGTGTTTTTCAATGTTGAGTTTGTTGTTGAATTTGTTGGTGTTTTTCAATGTTGAGGTTGTTGTTGAATTTGTTGGTGTTTTTCAATGTTGAGGTTGTTGTTGAATTTGTTGGTGTTTTTCAATGTTGAGGTTGTTGCTGTTTTTCAATGTTGAGGTTGTTGTTGAATTTGTTGGTGTTTTTCAATGTTGAGATTGTTGTTGTTTTTCAATGTTGAGGTTGTTGTTGAATTTGTTGGTGTTTTTAAATGTTGAGGTTGTTGTTGAATTTGTTGGTGTTTTTCAATGTTGAGGTTGTTGTTGTTTTTCAATGTTGAGGTAGTTGTTAAATTTGTTGGTGTTTTTCAATGTTGAGGTTGTTGTTGTTTTTCAATGTTGAGGTTGTCGTTGAATTTGTTGGTGTTTTTCAATTTCGAGGTTGTTGTTGAATTTGTTGGTGTTTTTCAATGTTGAAGTTGTTGTTGAATTTGTTGGTGTTTTTCAATGTTGAGGTTGTTGTTGTTTTTCAATGTTGAGGTTGTTGTTGAATTTGTTGGTGTTTTTCAATGTTGAGGTTGTTGCTGTTTTTCAATGCTGAGGTTGTTGTTGAATTTGTTGGTGTTTTTCAATGTCGAGGTTGTTGTTGAATTTGTTGGTGTTTTTCAATGTTGAGGTTGTTGTTGTTTTTCAATGTTGAGGTTGTTGTTGAATTTGTTGGTGTTTTTCAATGTTGAGGTTGTTGTTGTTTTTCAATGTTGAGGTTGTTGTTGAATTTGTTGGTGTTTTTCAATGTTGAGGTTGTTGTTGAATTTGTTGGTGTTTTTCAATGTTGAGGTTGTTGTTGTTTTTCAATGTTGAGGTTATTGTTGAATTTGTTGGTGTTTTTCAATGTTGAGGTTGTTGTTGTTTTTAAATGTTGGGGTTGTTGTTGAATTTGTTGGTGTTTTTCAATTTTGAGGATATCTTGTTTTTCAATGTTGAGGTTGTTGTTGAATTTGTTGGTGTTTTTCCATGATGATGTTGTTGTTGTTTTTCAAAGTTGAGGTTGTTGTTGAATTTGTTGGTGTTTTTCAATGTCGGGGTTGTTGTTGAATTTTTTGGTGTTTTTCAATGTTGAATTTTTTGTTGAATTTGTTGGTGTTTTTCAATGTTGAGGTTCTTGTTTTTCAATGTTGATGTTGTTGTTGAATTTTTTGGCGTTTTTAAATGTTGAGGTTGTTGTTGAATTTGTTGGTGTTTTCAATGTTGAGGTTGTTGTTGTTTTTCAATGTTGAGGTTATTGTTGAATTTGTTGGTGTTTTTCAATGTTGAGGTTGTTGTTGTTTTTCAATGTTGAGGTTGTTGTTGAATTTGTTGGAGTTTTTCAATGTTGAGGTTGTTGTTGTTTTTCAATGTTGAGGTTGTTGTTGAGTTTGTTGGTGTTTTTCAATGTTGAGGTTGTTGTTGAACTTGTTGGTGTTTTTCAATGTTGAGGTTGTTGTTGAATTTGTTGGTGTTTTTCAATGTTGAGGTTGTTGTTGAATTTGTTGGTGTTTTTCAATGTTGAATTTGTTGGTGTTTTTCAATGTTGAGGTTGTTGTTGAATTTGTTGGTGTTTTTCAATGTTGAGGTTGTTGTTGAATTTGTTGGTGTTTTTCAATGTTGAGGTTGTTGCTGTTTTTCAATGTTGAGGTTGTTGTTGAATTTGTTGGTGTTTTTCAATGTTGAGATTGTTGTTGTTTTTCAATGTTGAGGTTGTTGTTGAATTTGTTGGTGTTTTTAAATGTTGAGGTTGTTGTTGAACTTGTTGGTGTTTTTCAATGTTGAGGTTGTTGTTGTTTTTCAATGTTGAGGTAGTTGTTAAATTTGTTGGTGTTTTTCAATGTTGAGGTTGTTGTTGTTTTTCAATGTTGAGGTTGTCGTTGAATTTGTTGGTGTTTTTCAATTTCGAGGTTGTTGTTGAATTTGTTGGTGTTTTTCAATGTTGAAGTTGTTGTTGAATTTGTTGGTGTTTTTCAATGTTGAGGTTGTTGTTGTTTTTCAATGTTGAGGTTGTTGTTGAATTTGTTGGTGTTTTTCAATGTTGAGGTTGTTGCTGTTTTTCAATGCTGAGGTTGTTGTTGAATTTGTTGGTGTTTTTCAATGTCGAGGTTGTTGTTGAATTTGTTGGTGTTTTTCAATGTTGAGGTTGTTGTTGTTTTTCAATGTTGAGGTTGTTGTTGAATTTGTTGGTGTTTTTCAATGTTGAGGTTGTTGTTGTTTTTCAATGTTGAGGTTGTTGTTGAATTTGTTGGTGTTTTTCAATGTTGAGGTTGTTGTTGAATTTGTTGGTGTTTTTCAATGTTGAGGTTGTTGTTGTTGTTCAATGTTGAGGTTATTGTTGAATTTGTTGGTGTTTTTCAATGTTGAGGTTGTTGTTGTTTTTCAATGTTGAGGATGTTGTTGAATTTGTTGGTGTTTTTCAATGTTGAGGTTGTTGTTGTTTTTCAATGTTGAGGTTGTTGTTGATGTTGTTGTTGTTTTTCAAAGTTGAGGTTGTTGTTGAATTTGTTGGTGTTTTTCAATGTCGGGGTTGTTGTTGAATTTTTTGGTGTTTTTCAATGTTGAATTTTTTGTTGAATTTGTTGGTGTTTTTCAATGTTGAGGTTCTTGTTTTTCAATGTTGATGTTGTTGTTGAATTTTTTGGCGTTTTTAAATGTTGAGGTTGTTGTTGAATTTGTTGGTGTTTTCAATGTTGAGGTTGTTGTTGTTTTTCAATGTTGAGGTTATTGTTGAATTTGTTGGTGTTTTTCAATGTTGAGGTTGTTGTTGTTTTTCAATGTTGAGGTTGTTGTTGAATTTGTTGGAGTTTTTCAATGTTGAGGTTGTTGTTGTTTTTCAATGTTGAGGTTGTTGTTGAGTTTGTTGGTGTTTTTCAATGTTGAGGTTGTTGTTGAACTTGTTGGTGTTTTTCAATGTTGAGGTTGTTGTTGAATTTGTTGGTGTTTTTCAATGTTGAGGTTGTTGTTGAATTTGTTGGTGTTTTTCAATGTTGAGGTTGTTGTTGTTTTTCAATGTTGAGGTTATTGTTGAATTTGTTGGTGTTTTTCAATGTTGAGGTTTTTGTTGTTTTTCAATGTTGAGGATGTTGTTGAATTTGTTGGTGTTTTTCAATGTTGAGGTTGTTGTTGAATTTGTTGGTGTTTTTCAATGTTGAGGTTGTTGTTGAATTTGTTGGTGTTTTTCAATGTTGAGGTTGTTGTTGAATTTGTTGGTGTTTTTCAATGTTGAGGTTGTTGTTGTTTTTGAATGTTGAGGTTGTTGTTGAGTTTGTTGGTGTTTTTCAATGTTGAGGTTGTTGTTGAATTTGTTGGTGTTTTTCAATGTTGAGGTCGTTGTTGAATTTGTTGGTGTTTTTCAATGTTGAGGTTGTTGTTGTTTTTAAATGTTGGGGTTGTTGTTGAATTTGTTGGTGTTTTTCAATTTTGAGGATATCTTGTTTTTCAATGTTGAGGTTGTTGTTGAATTTGTTGGTGTTTTTCCATGATGATGTTGTTGTTGTTTTTCAAAGTTGAGGTTGTTGTTGAATTTGTTGGTGTTTTTCAATGTCGGGGTTGTTGTTGAATTTTTTGGTGTTTTTCAATGTTGAATTTTTTGTTGAATTTGTTGGTGTTTTTCAATGTTGAGGTTCTTGTTTTTCAATGTTGATGTTGTTGTTGAATTTTTTGGCGTTTTTAAATGTTGAGGTTGTTGTTGAATTTGTTGGTGTTTTCAATGTTGAGGTTGTTGTTGTTTTTCAATGTTGAGGTTATTGTTGAATTTGTTGGTGTTTTTCAATGTTGAGGTTGTTGTTGTTTTTCAATGTTGAGGTTGTTGTTGAATTTGTTGGAGTTTTTCAATGTTGAGGTTGTTGTTGTTTTTCAATGTTGAGGTTGTTGTTGAGTTTGTTGGTGTTTTTCAATGTTGAGGTTGTTGTTGAACTTGTTGGTGTTTTTCAATGTTGAGGTTGTTGTTGAATTTGTTGGTGTTTTTCAATGTTGAGGTTGTTGTTGAATTTGTTGGTGTTTTTCAATGTTGAATTTGTTGTTGAATTTGTTGGTGTTTTTCAATGTTGAGGTTGTTGCTGTTTTTCAATGTTGAGGTTGTTGTTGAATTTGTTGGTGTTTTTCAATGTTGAGATTGTTGTTGTTTTTCAATGTTGAGGTTGTTGTTGAATTTGTTGGTGTTTTTAAATGTTGAGGTTGTTGTTGAATTTGTTGGTGTTTTTCAATGTTGAGGTTGTTGTTGTTTTTCAATGTTGAGGTAGTTGTTAAATTTGTTGGTGTTTTTCAATGTTGAGGTTGTTGTTGTTTTTCAATGTTGAGGTTGTCGTTGAATTTGTTGGTGTTTTTCAATTTCGAGGTTGTTGTTGAATTTGTTGGTGTTTTTCAATGTTGAAGTTGTTGTTGAATTTGTTGGTGTTTTTCAATGTTGAGGTTGTTGTTGTTTTTCAATGTTGAGGTTGTTGTTGAATTTGTTGGTGTTTTTCAATGTTGAGGTTGTTGCTGTTTTTCAATGCTGAGGTTGTTGTTGAATTTGTTGGTGTTTTTCAATGTCGAGGTTGTTGTTGAATTTGTTGGTGTTTTTCAATGTTGAGGTTGTTGTTGTTTTTCAATGTTGAGGTTGTTGTTGAATTTGTTGGTGTTTTTCAATGTTGAGGTTGTTGTTGTTTTTCAATGTTGAGGTTGTTGTTGAATTTGTTGGTGTTTTTCAATGTTGAGGTTGTTGTTGAATTTGTTGGTGTTTTTCAATGTTGAGGTTGTTGTTGTTGTTCAATGTTGAGGTTATTGTTGAATTTGTTGGTGTTTTTCAATGTTGAGGTTGTTGTTGTTTTTCAATGTTGAGGATGTTGTTGAATTTGTTGGTGTTTTTCAATGTTGAGGTTGTTGTTGTTTTTCAATGTTGAGGTTGTTGTTGATGTTGTTGTTGTTTTTCAAAGTTGAGGTTGTTGTTGAATTTGTTGGTGTTTTTCAATGTCGGGGTTGTTGTTGAATTTTTTGGTGTTTTTCAATGTTGAATTTTTTGTTGAATTTGTTGGTGTTTTTCAATGTTGAGGTTCTTGTTTTTCAATGTTGATGTTGTTGTTGAATTTTTTGGCGTTTTTAAATGTTGAGGTTGTTGTTGAATTTGTTGGTGTTTTCAATGTTGAGGTTGTTGTTGTTTTTCAATGTTGAGGTTATTGTTGAATTTGTTGGTGTTTTTCAATGTTGAGGTTGTTGTTGTTTTTCAATGTTGAGGTTGTTGTTGAATTTGTTGGAGTTTTTCAATGTTGAGGTTGTTGTTGTTTTTCAATGTTGAGGTTGTTGTTGAGTTTGTTGGTGTTTTTCAATGTTGAGGTTGTTGTTGAACTTGTTGGTGTTTTTCAATGTTGAGGTTGTTGTTGAATTTGTTGGTGTTTTTCAATGTTGAGGTTGTTGTTGAATTTGTTGGTGTTTTTCAATGTTGAGGTTGTTGTTGTTTTTCAATGTTGAGGTTATTGTTGAATTTGTTGGTGTTTTTCAATGTTGAGGTTTTTGTTGTTTTTCAATGTTGAGGATGTTGTTGAATTTGTTGGTGTTTTTCAATGTTGAGGTTGTTGTTGAATTTGTTGGTGTTTTTCAATGTTGAGGTTGTTGTTGAATTTGTTGGTGTTTTTCAATGTTGAGGTTGTTGTTGAATTTGTTGGTGTTTTTCAATGTTGAGGTTGTTGTTGTTTTTGAATGTTGAGGTTGTTGTTGAGTTTGTTGGTGTTTTTCAATGTTGAGGTTGTTGTTGAATTTGTTGGTGTTTTTCAATGTTGAGGTCGTTGTTGAATTTGTTGGTGTTTTTCAATGTTGAGGTTGTTGTTGTTTTTAAATGTTGGGGTTGTTGTTGAATTTGTTGGTGTTTTTCAAATTTGAGGATATCTTGTTTTTCAATGTTGAGGTTGTTGTTGAATTTGTTGGTGTTTTTCCATGATGATGTTGTTGTTGTTTTTCAAAGTTGAGGTTGTTGTTGAATTTGTTGGTGTTTTTCAATGTCGGGGTTGTTGTTGAATTTTTTGGTGTTTTTCAATGTTGAATTTTTTGTTGAATTTGTTGGTGTTTTTCAATGTTGAGGTTCTTGTTTTTCAATGTTGATGTTGTTGTTGAATTTTTTGGCGTTTTTAAATGTTGAGGTTGTTGTTGAATTTGTTGGTGTTTTCAATGTTGAGGTTGTTGTTGTTTTTCAATGTTGAGGTTATTGTTGAATTTGTTGGTGTTTTTCAATGTTGAGGTTGTTGTTGTTTTTCAATGTTGAGGTTGTTGTTGAATTTGTTGGAGTTTTTCAATGTTGAGGTTGTTGTTGTTTTTCAATGTTGAGGTTGTTGTTGAGTTTGTTGGTGTTTTTCAATGTTGAGGTTGTTGTTGAACTTGTTGGTGTTTTTCAATGTTGAGGTTGTTGTTGAATTTGTTGGTGTTTTTCAATGTTGAGGTTGTTGTTGAATTTGTTGGTGTTTTTCAATGTTGAATTTGTTGGTGTTTTTCAATGTTGAGGTTGTTGTTGAATTTGTTGGTGTTTTTCAATGTTGAGGTTGTTGTTGAATTTGTTGGTGTTTTTCAATGTTGAGGTTGTTGCTGTTTTTCAATGTTGAGGTTGTTGTTGAATTTGTTGGTGTTTTTCAATGTTGAGATTGTTGTTGTTTTTCAATGTTGAGGTTGTTGTTGAATTTGTTGGTGTTTTTAAATGTTGAGGTTGTTGTTGAATTTGTTGGTGTTTTTCAATGTTGAGGTTGTTGTTGTTTTTCAATGTTGAGGTAGTTGTTAAATTTGTTGGTGTTTTTCAATGTTGAGGTTGTTGTTGTTTTTCAATGTTGAGGTTGTCGTTGAATTTGTTGGTGTTTTTCAATTTCGAGGTTGTTGTTGAATTTGTTGGTGTTTTTCAATGTTGAAGTTGTTGTTGAATTTGTTGGTGTTTTTCAATGTTGAGGTTGTTGTTGTTTTTCAATGTTGAGGTTGTTGTTGAATTTGTTGGTGTTTTTCAATGTTGAGGTTGTTGCTGTTTTTCAATGCTGAGGTTGTTGTTGAATTTGTTGGTGTTTTTCAATGTCGAGGTTGTTGTTGAATTTGTTGGTGTTTTTCAATGTTGAGGTTGTTGTTGTTTTTCAATGTTGAGGTTGTTGTTGAATTTGTTGGTGTTTTTCAATGTTGAGGTTGTTGTTGTTTTTCAATGTTGAGGTTGTTGTTGAATTTGTTGGTGTTTTTCAATGCTGAGGTTGTTGTTGAATTTGTTGGTGTTTTTCAATGTTGAGGTTGTTGTTGTTGTTCAATGTTGAGGTTATTGTTGAATTTGTTGGTGTTTTTCAATGTTGAGGTTGTTGTTGTTTTTCAATGTTGAGGATGTTGTTGAATTTGTTGGTGTTTTTCAATGTTGAGGTTGTTGTTGTTTTTCAATGTTGAGGTTGTTGTTGAATTTGTTGGTGTTTTTCAATGTTGAGGTTGTTGTTGAATTTGTTGGTGTTTTTCAATGTTGAGGTTGTTGTTGAATTTGTTGGTGTTTTTCAATGTTGAGGTTGTTGTTGTTTTTGAATGTTGAGGTTGTTGTTGAGTTTGTTGGTGTTTTTCAATGTTGAGGTTGTTGTTGAATTTGTTGGTGTTTTTCAATTTTGAGGTCGTTGTTGAATTTGTTGGTGTTTTTCAATGTTGAGGTTGTTGTTGTTTTTAAATGTTGGGGTTGTTGTTGAATTTGTTGGTGTTTTTCAATTTTGAGGATATCTTGTTTTTCAATGTTGATGTTGTTGTTGAATTTTTTGGCGTTTTTAAATGTTGAGGTTGTTGTTGAATTTGTTGGTGTTTTCAATGTTGAGGTTGTTGTTGTTTTTCAATGTTGAGGTTATTGTTGAATTTGTTGGTGTTTTTCAATGTTGAGGTTGTTGTTGTTTTTCAATGTTGAGGTTGTTGTTGAATTTGTTGGAGTTTTTCAATGTTGAGGTTGTTGTTGTTTTTCAATGTTGAGGTTGTTGTTGAGTTTGTTGGTGTTTTTCAATGTTGAGGTTGTTGTTGAACTTGTTGGTGTTTTTCAATGTTGAGGTTGTTGTTGAATTTGTTGGTGTTTTTCAATGTTGAGGTTGTTGTTGAATTTGTTGGTGTTTTTCAATGTTGAGGTTGTTGTTGTTTTTCAATGTTGAGGTTGTTGTTGAATTTGTTGGTGTTTTTCAATTTCGAGGTTGTTGTTGAATTTGTTGGTGTTTTTCAATGTTGAAGTTGTTGTTGAATTTGTTGGTGTTTTTCAATGTTGAGGTTGTTGTTGTTTTTCAATGTTGAGGTTGTTGTTGAATTTGTTGGTGTTTTTCAATGTTGAGGTTGTTGTCGTTTTTCAATGCTGAGGTTGTTGTTGAATTTGTTGTGTTTTTCAATGTTGAGGTTGTTGTTGAATTTGTTGGTGTTTTTCAATGTTGAGGTTGTTGTTGTTTTTCAATGTTGAGGTTGTTGTTGAATTTGTTGTTGTTTTTCAATGTTGAGGTTGTTGTTGTTTTTCAATGTTGAGGTTGTTGTTGAATTTGTTGGTGTTTTTCAATGTTGAGGTTGTTGTTGAATTTGTTGGTGTTTTTCAATGTTGAGGTTGTTGTTGAATTTGTTGGTGTTTTTCAATGTTGAGGTTGTTGGTGTTTTTCAATGTTGAGGTTGTTGTTGAATTTGATGGTCTTTTTCAATGTTGAGGTTGTTGGTGTTTTTCAATGTTGAGGTTGTTGTTGAATTTGTTGGTGTTTTTCAATGTTGAGGTTGTTGTTGAATTTGTTGGTGGTTTTCAATGTTGAGGTTGTTGTTGTTTTTCAATGTTGAGGTTGTTGTTGAGTTTGTTGGTGTTTTTCAATGTTGAGGTTGTTGTTGAATTTGTTGGTGTTTTTCAATGTTGAGGTCGTTGTTGAATTTGTTGGTGTTTTTCAATGTTGAGGTTGTTGTTGTTTTTAAATGTTGGGGTTGTTGTTGAATTTGTTGGTGTTTTTCAAATTTGAGGATATCTTGTTTTTCAATGTTGAGGTTGTTGTTGAATTTGTTGGTGTTTTTCCATGATGATGTTGTTGTTGTTTTTCAAAGTTGAGGTTGTTGTTGAATTTGTTGGTGTTTTTCAATGTCGGGGTTGTTGTTGAATTTTTTGGTGTTTTTCAATGTTGAATTTTTTGTTGAATTTGTTGGTGTTTTTCAATGTTGAGGTTCTTGTTTTTCAATGTTGATGTTGTTGTTGAATTTTTTGGCGTTTTTAAATGTTGAGGTTGTTGTTGAATTTGTTGGTGTTTTCAATGTTGAGGTTGTTGTTGTTTTTCAATGTTGAGGTTATTGTTGAATTTGTTGGTGTTTTTCAATGTTGAGGTTGTTGTTGTTTTTCAATGTTGAGGTTGTTGTTGAATTTGTTGGAGTTTTTCAATGTTGAGGTTGTTGTTGTTTTTCAATGTTGAGGTTGTTGTTGAGTTTGTTGGTGTTTTTCAATGTTGAGGTTGTTGTTGAACTTGTTGGTGTTTTTCAATGTTGAGGTTGTTGTTGAATTTGTTGGTGTTTTTCAATGTTGAGGTTGTTGTTGAATTTGTTGGTGTTTTTCAATGTTGAATTTGTTGGTGTTTTTCAATGTTGAGGTTGTTGTTGAATTTGTTGGTGTTTTTCAATGTTGAGGTTGTTGTTGAATTTGTTGGTGTTTTTCAATGTTGAGGTTGTTGCTGTTTTTCAATGTTGAGGTTGTTGTTGAATTTGTTGGTGTTTTTCAATGTTGAGATTGTTGTTGTTTTTCAATGTTGAGGTTGTTGTTGAATTTGTTGGTGTTTTTAAATGTTGAGGTTGTTGTTGAATTTGTTGGTGTTTTTCAATGTTGAGGTTGTTGTTGTTTTTCAATGTTGAGGTAGTTGTTAAATTTGTTGGTGTTTTTCAATGTTGAGGTTGTTGTTGTTTTTCAATGTTGAGGTTGTCGTTGAATTTGTTGGTGTTTTTCAATTTCGAGGTTGTTGTTGAATTTGTTGGTGTTTTTCAATGTTGAAGTTGTTGTTGAATTTGTTGGTGTTTTTCAATGTTGAGGTTGTTGTTGTTTTTCAATGTTGAGGTTGTTGTTGAATTTGTTGGTGTTTTTCAATGTTGAGGTTGTTGCTGTTTTTCAATGCTGAGGTTGTTGTTGAATTTGTTGGTGTTTTTCAATGTCGAGGTTGTTGTTGAATTTGTTGGTGTTTTTCAATGTTGAGGTTGTTGTTGTTTTTCAATGTTGAGGTTGTTGTTGAATTTGTTGGTGTTTTTCAATGTTGAGGTTGTTGTTGTTTTTCAATGTTGAGGTTGTTGTTGAATTTGTTGGTGTTTTTCAATGCTGAGGTTGTTGTTGAATTTGTTGGTGTTTTTCAATGTTGAGGTTGTTGTTGTTGTTCAATGTTGAGGTTATTGTTGAATTTGTTGGTGTTTTTCAATGTTGAGGTTGTTGTTGTTTTTCAATGTTGAGGATGTTGTTGAATTTGTTGGTGTTTTTCAATGTTGAGGTTGTTGTTGTTTTTCAATGTTGAGGTTGTTGTTGAATTTGTTGGTGTTTTTCAATGTTGAGGTTGTTGTTGAATTTGTTGGTGTTTTTCAATGTTGAGGTTGTTGTTGAATTTGTTGGTGTTTTTCAATGTTGAGGTTGTTGTTGTTTTTGAATGTTGAGGTTGTTGTTGAGTTTGTTGGTGTTTTTCAATGTTGAGGTTGTTGTTGAATTTGTTGGTGTTTTTCAATTTTGAGGTCGTTGTTGAATTTGTTGGTGTTTTTCAATGTTGAGGTTGTTGTTGTTTTTAAATGTTGGGGTTGTTGTTGAATTTGTTGGTGTTTTTCAATTTTGAGGATATCTTGTTTTTCAATGTTGATGTTGTTGTTGAATTTTTTGGCGTTTTTAAATGTTGAGGTTGTTGTTGAATTTGTTGGTGTTTTCAATGTTGAGGTTGTTGTTGTTTTTCAATGTTGAGGTTATTGTTGAATTTGTTGGTGTTTTTCAATGTTGAGGTTGTTGTTGTTTTTCAATGTTGAGGTTGTTGTTGAATTTGTTGGAGTTTTTCAATGTTGAGGTTGTTGTTGTTTTTCAATGTTGAGGTTGTTGTTGAGTTTGTTGGTGTTTTTCAATGTTGAGGTTGTTGTTGAACTTGTTGGTGTTTTTCAATGTTGAGGTTGTTGTTGAATTTGTTGGTGTTTTTCAATGTTGAGGTTGTTGTTGAATTTGTTGGTGTTTTTCAATGTTGAGGTTGTTGTTGTTTTTCAATGTTGAGGTTGTTGTTGAATTTGTTGGTGTTTTTCAATTTCGAGGTTGTTGTTGAATTTGTTGGTGTTTTTCAATGTTGAAGTTGTTGTTGAATTTGTTGGTGTTTTTCAATGTTGAGGTTGTTGTTGTTTTTCAATGTTGAGGTTGTTGTTGAATTTGTTGGTGTTTTTCAATGTTGAGGTTGTTGTCGTTTTTCAATGCTGAGGTTGTTGTTGAATTTGTTGTGTTTTTCAATGTTGAGGTTGTTGTTGAATTTGTTGGTGTTTTTCAATGTTGAGGTTGTTGTTGTTTTTCAATGTTGAGGTTGTTGTTGAATTTGTTGTTGTTTTTCAATGTTGAGGTTGTTGTTGTTTTTCAATGTTGAGGTTGTTGTTGAATTTGTTGGTGTTTTTCAATGTTGAGGTTGTTGTTGAATTTGTTGGTGTTTTTCAATGTTGAGGTTGTTGTTGAATTTGTTGGTGTTTTTCAATGTTGAGGTTGTTGGTGTTTTTCAATGTTGAGGTTGTTGTTGAATTTGATGGTCTTTTTCAATGTTGAGGTTGTTGGTGTTTTTCAATGTTGAGGTTGTTGTTGAATTTGTTGGTGTTTTTCAATGTTGAGGTTGTTGTTGAATTTGTTGGTGGTTTTCAATGTTGAGGTTGTTGTTGTTTTTCAATGTTGAGGTTGTTGTTGAGTTTGTTGGTGTTTTTCAATGTTGAGGTTGTTGTTGAATTTGTTGGTGCTTTTAAATGTTGAGGTTGTTGTTGAATTTGTTGGTGTTTTTCAATGTTGAGGTTGTTGTTGTTTTTAAATGTTGGGGTTGTTGTTGAATTTGTTGGTGTTTTTCCATGATGAGGTTGTTGTTGAATTTTTTGGTGTTTTTCAATGTTGAGGTTGTTGTTGAATTTGTTGGTGTTTTTCAATGTTGAGGTTGTTGTTGTTTTTCAATGTTGAGGTTGTTGTTGAGTTTGTTGGTGTTTTTCAATGTTGAGGTTGTTGTTGAATTTGTTGGTGTTTTTCAATGTTGAGGTTGTTGTTGAATTTGTTGGTGTTTTTCAATGTTGAGGTTGTTGTTGTTTTTAAATGTTGAGGTTGTTCTTGAATTTGTTGGTGTTTTTTCAATTTTGAGGTTGTTGGTGTTTTTCAATGTTGAGGTTGTTGTTGAATTTGATGGTGTTTTTCAATGTTGAGGTTGATGGTGTTTTTCAATGTTGAGGTTGTTGTTGAATTTGTTCGTGTTTTTCAATGTTGAGGTTGTTGTTGAATTTGTTGGTGTTTTCCAATGTTGAGGTTGTTGTTGTTTTTCAATGTTGAGGTTGTTGTTGAGTTTGTTGGTGTTTTTCAATGTTCAGGTTGTTGTTGAATTTGTTGGTGCTTTTCAATGTTGAGGTTGTTGTTGAATTTGTTGGTGTTTCTCAATGTTGATGTTGTTGTTTTTCAATGTTGAGGTTGTTGTTGAATTTGTTGGTGTTTTTCAATGTTGAGTTTGTTGTTGAATTTGTTGGTGTTTTTCAATGTTGAGGTTGTTGTTGAATTTGTTGGTGTTTTTCAATGTTGAGGTTGTTGTTGAATTTGTTGGTGTTTTTCAATGTTGAGGTTGTTGCTGTTTTTCAATGTTGAGGTTGTTGTTGAATTTGTTGGTGTTTTTCAATGTTGAGATTGTTGTTGTTTTTCAATGTTGAGGTTGTTGTTGAATTTGTTGGTGTTTTTAAATGTTGAGGTTGTTGTTGAATTTGTTGGTGTTTTTCAATGTTGAGGTTGTTGTTGTTTTTCAATGTTGAGGTAGTTGTTAAATTTGTTGGTGTTTTTCAATGTTGAGGTTGTTGTTGTTTTTCAATGTTGAGGTTGTCGTTGAATTTGTTGGTGTTTTTCAATTTCGAGGTTGTTGTTGAATTTGTTGGTGTTTTTCAATGTTGAAGTTGTTGTTGAATTTGTTGGTGTTTTTCAATGTTGAGGTTGTTGTTGTTTTTCAATGTTGAGGTTGTTGTTGAATTTGTTGGTGTTTTTCAATGTTGAGGTTGTTGCTGTTTTTCAATGCTGAGGTTGTTGTTGAATTTGTTGGTGTTTTTCAATGTCGAGGTTGTTGTTGAATTTGTTGGTGTTTTTCAATGTTGAGGTTGTTGTTGTTTTTCAATGTTGAGGTTGTTGTTGAATTTGTTGGTGTTTTTCAATGTTGAGGTTGTTGTTGTTTTTCAATGTTGAGGTTGTTGTTGAATTTGTTGGTGTTTTTAAATGTTGAGGTTGTTGTTGAATTTGTTGGTGTTTTTCAATGTTGAGGTTGTTGTTGTTTTTCAATGTTGAGGTTATTGTTGAATTTGTTGGTGTTTTTCAATGTTGAGGTTGTTGTTGTTTTTCAATGTTGAGGATGTTGTTGAATTTGTTGGTGTTTTTCAATGTTGAGGTTGTTGTTGTTTTTCAATGTTGAAGTTGTTGTTGAGTTTGTGGGTGTTTTTCAATGTTGAGGTTGTTGTTGAATTTGTTGGTGTTTTTCAATGTTGAGGCTGTTGTTGAATTTGTTGGTGTTTTTCAATGTTGAGGTTGTTGTTGAATTTGTTGGTGTTTTTCAATGTTGAGGTTGTTGTTGTTTTTCAATGTTGAGGTTGTTGTTGAATTTGTTGGTGTTTTTCAATGTTGAGGTTGTTGTTGTTTTTCAATGCTGAGGTTGTGGTTGAATTTGTTGTGTTTTTCAATGTTGAGGTTGTTGTTGAAATTGTTGGTGTTTTTCAATGTTGAGGTTGTTGTTGTTTTTCAATGTTGAGGTTGTTGTTGAATTTGTTGGTGTTTTTCAATGTTGAGGTTGTTGTTGAATTTGTTGGTGTTTTTCAATGTTGAGGTTGTTGTTGTTTTTCAATGTTGAGGTTATTGTTGAATTTGTTGGTGTTTTTCAAAGTTGAGGTTGTTGGTGTTTTTCAATGTTGAGGTTGTTGTTGAATTTGTTGGTGTTTTTCAATGTTGAGTTTGTTGTTGTTTTTCAATGTTGAGGTTGTTGTTGTTTTTCAATGTTGAGGTTGTTGTTGAACTTGTTGGTGTTTTTCAATGTTGAAGTTGTTGTTGAATTTGTTGGTGTTTTTCAATGTTGAGGATGTTTTTTTTTCAATGTTGAGGTTGTTGTTGAATTTGTTGGTGTTTTTCAATGTTGAGGTTGTTGTTGTTTTTCAATGTTGAGGTTGTTGTTGAATTTGTTGGTGTTTTTCAATGTTGAGGTTATTGGTGTTTTTCAATGTTGATGTTGTTGTTGAATTTGTTGGTGTTTTTCAATGTTGAGGTTGTTGTTGAATTTGTTGGTGTTTTTCAATGTTGAGGTTGTTGTTGTTTTTGAATGTTGTGGTTGTTGTTGAGTTTGTTGGTGTTTTTCAATGTTGAGGTTGTTGTTGAATTTGTTGGTGTTTTTCAATGTTGAGGTTGTTGTTGAATTTGTTGGTGTTTTTCAATGTTGAGGTTGTTGTTGTTTTTAAATGTTGGGGTTGTTGTTGAATTTGTTGGTGTTTTTCAATTTTGAGGATGTTGTTGTTTTTCAATGTTGAGGTTGTTGTTGAATTTGTTGGTGTTTTTCCATGATGAGGTTGTTGTTGTTTTTCAAAGTTGAGGTTGTTGTTGAATTTGTTGGTGTTTTTCAATGTCGGGGTTGTTGTTGAATTTTTTGGTGTTTTTCAATGTTGAATTTTTTGTTGAATTTGTTGGTGTTTTTCAATGTTGAGGTTGTTGTTTTTCAATGTTGAGGTTGTTGTTGAATTTTTTGGCGTTTTTAAATGTTGAGGTTGTTGTTGAATTTGTTGGTGTTTTCAATGTTGAGGTTGTTGTTGAATTTGTTGGTGTATTTAAATGTTGAGGTTGTTGTTGAATTTGTTGGTGTTTGTCAATGTTGAGGTTGTTGTTGTTTTTCAATGTTGAGGTTGTTGTTGTATTTGTTGGTGTTTTTCAGTGTTGAGGTTGTTGTTGTTTTTCAATGTTGAGGTTGTTGTTGAATTTGTTGGTGTTTTTCAATGTTGAGGTTGTTGTTGTTTTTCAATGTTGAGGTTGTTGTTGAATTTGTTGGTGTTTTTCAATGTTGAGGTTGTTGTTGAATTTGTTGGTGTTTTTCAATGTTGAGGTTGTTGTTGTTTTTCAATGTTGAGGTTATTGTTGAATTTGTTGGTGTTTTTCAAAGTTGAGGTTGTTGGTGTTTTTCAATGTTGAGGTTGTTGTTGAATTTGTTGGTGTTTTTCAATGTTGAGTTTGTTGTTGTTTTTCATTGTTGAGGTTGTTGTTGTTTTTCAATGTTGAGGTTGTTGTTGAACTTGTTGGTGTTTTTCAATGTTGAAGTTGTTGTTGAATTTGTTGGTGTTTTTCAATGTTGAGGTTGTTTTTTTTTCAATGTTGAGGTTGTTGTTGAATTTGTTGGTGTTTTTCAATGTTGAGGTTGTTGTTGTTTTTCAATGTTGAGGTTGTTGTTGAATTTGTTGGTGTTTTTCAATGTTGAGGTTATTGGTGTTTTTCAATGTTGATGTTGTTGTTGAATTTTTTGGCGTTTTTAAATGTTGAGGTTGTTGTTGAATTTGTTGGTGTTTTCAATGTTGAGGTTGTTGTTGAATTTGTTGGTGTATTTAAATGTTGAGGTTGTTGTTGAATTTGTTGGTGTTTGTCAATGTTGAGGTTGTTGTTGTTTTTCAATGTTGAGGTTGTTGTTGTATTTGTTGGTGTTTTTCAGTGTTGAGGTTGTTGTTGAATTTGTTGGTGTTTTTCAATGTTGAGATTGTTGTTGAATTTGTTGGTGTTTTTCAATGTTGAGGTTGTTGTTGTTTTTCAATGTTGAGGTTGTTGAGTTTGTTGGTGTTTTTCAATGTTGAGGTTGTTGTTGAATTTTTTGGTGTTTTTCAATGTTGAGGTTGTTGTTGAATTTGTTGGTGTTTTTCAATGTTGAGGTTGTTGTTTTTAAATGTTGAGGTTGTTGTTGAATTTGTTGGTGTTTTTTCAATTTTGAGGTTGTTGGTGTTTTTCAATGTTCAGGTTGTTGTTGAATTTGATGGTGTTTTTCAATGTTGAGGTTGTTGGTGTTTTTCAATGTTGAGGTTGTTGTTGAATTTGTTGGTGTTTTTCAATGTTGAGGTTGTTGTTGAATTTGTTGGTGGTTTTCAATGTTGAGGTTGTTGTTGTTTTTCAATGTTGAGGTTGTTGTTGAGTTTGTTGGTGTTTTTCAATGTTGAGGTTGTTGTTGAATTTGTTGGTGCTTTTTCAATTTTGAGGTTGTTGTTGAATTTGTTGGTGTTTTTCAATGTTGAGGTTGTTATTGTTTTTAAATGTTGGGGTTGTTGTTGAATTTGTTGGTGTTTTTCCATGATGAGGTTGTTGTTGTTTTCCAAAGTTGAGGTTGTTGTTGAATTTGTTGGTGTTTTTCAATGTCGGCGTTGTTGTTGAATTTGTTGGTGATTTTCGATGTTGAATTTTTTGTTGAATTTGTTGGTGTTTTTAAATGTTGAGGTTGTTGTTGAATTTGTTGGTGTTTTCAATGTTGAGGTTGATGTTGAATTTGTTGGAGTTTTTAAATGTTGAGGTTGTTGTTTTTCAATGTTGAGGTTGTTGTTGAATTTGTTGGCCTTTTTAAATGTTGAGGTTGTTGTTGAATTTGTTGGTGTTTTCAATGTTGAGGTTGTTGTTGAATTTGTTGGTGTTTTTAAATGTTGAGGTTGTTGTTGAATTTGCTAGTGTTTTGCAATGTTGAGGTTGTTGTTGTTTTTCAAAGTTGAGGATATTGTTGAATGCGTTGGTGTTTTTCAATGTTGAGGTTGTTGTTGAATTTTTTGGTGTTTTTCAATTTCGAGGTTGTTGTTGAATTTGTTGGTGTTTTTCAATGTTGAAGTTGTTGTTGAATTTGTTGGTGTTTTTCAATGTTGAGGTTGTTGTTGTTTTTCAATGTTGAGGTTGTTGTTGAATTTGTTGGTGTTTTTCAATTTCGAGGTTGTTGTTGAATTTGTTGGTGCTTTTCAATGTTGAAGTTGTTGTTGAATTTGTTGGTGTTTTTCAATGTTGAGGTTGTTGTTGTTTTTCAATGTTGAGGTTGTTGTTGAATTTGTTGGTGTTTTTCCATGATGAGGTTGTTGTTGTTTTTCAAAGTTGAGGTTGTTGTTGAATTTGTTGGTGTTTTTCAATGTCGGGGTTGTTGTTGAATTTTTTGGTGTTTTTCAATGTTGAATTTTTTGTTGAATTTGTTGGTGTTTTTCAATGTTGAGGTTGTTGTTTTTCAATGTTGAGGTTGTTGTTGAATTTTTTGGCGTTTTTAAATGTTGAGGTTGTTGTTGAATTTGTTGGTGTTTTCAATATTGAGGTTGTTGTTGAATTTGTTGGTGTATTTAAATGTTGAGGTTGTTGTTGAATTTGTTGGTGTTTGTCAATGTTGAGGTTGTTGTTGTTTTTCAATGTTGAGGTTGTTGTTGTATTTGTTGGTGTTTTTCAGTGTTGAGGCTGTTGTTGAATTTGTTGGTGTTTTTCAATGTTGAGGTTGTTGTTGAATTTGTTGGTGTTTTTCAATGTTGAGGTTGTTGTTGTTTTTCAATGTTGAGGTTGTTGAGTTTGTTGGTGTTTTTCAATGTTGAGGTTGTTGTTGAATTTTTTGGTGTTTTTCAATGTTGAGGTTGTTGTTGAATTTGTTGGTGTTTTTCAATGTTGAGGTTGTTGTTTTTAAATGTTGAGGTTGTTGTTGAATTTGTTGGTGTTTTTTCAATTTTGAGGTTGTTGGTGTTTTTCAATGTTCAGGTTGTTGTTGAATTTGATGGTGTTTTTCAATGTTGAGGTTGTTGGTGTTTTTCAATGTTGAGGTTGTTGTTGAATTTGTTGGTGTTTTTCAATGTTGAGGTTGTTGTTGAATTTGTTGGTGGTTTTCAATGTTGAGGTTGTTGTTGTTTTTCAATGTTGAGGTTGTTGTTGAGTTTGTTGGTGTTTTTCAATGTTGAGGTTGTTGTTGAATTTGTTGGTGCTTTTCAATGTTGAGGTTGTTGTTGAATTTGTTGGTGTTTTTCAATGTTGAGGTTGTTATTGTTTTTAAATGTTGGGGTTGTTGTTGAATTTGTTGGTGTTTTTCCATGATGAGGTTGTTGTTGTTTTCCAAAGTTGAGGTTGTTGTTGAATTTGTTGGTGTTTTTCAATGTCGGCGTTGTTGTTGAATTTGTTGGTGATTTTCGATGTTGAATTTTTTGTTGAATTTGTTGGTGTTTTTAAATGTTGAGGTTGTTGTTGAATTTGTTGGTGTTTTCAATGTTGAGGTTGTTGTTGAATTTGTTGGAGTTTTTAAATGTTGAGGTTGTTGTTTTTCAATGTTGAGGTTGTTGTTGAATTTGTTGGCCTTTTTAAATGTTGAGGTTGTTGTTGAATTTGTTGGTGTTTTCAATGTTGAGGTTGTTGTTGAATTTGTTGGTGTTTTTAAATGTTGAGGTTGTTGTTGAATTTGCTAGTGTTTTGCAATGTTGAGGTTGTTGTTGTTTTTCAATGTTGAGGATGTTGTTGAATTCGTTGGTGTTTTTCAATGTTGAGGTTGTTGTTGAATTTTTTGGTGTTTTTCAATTTCGAGGTTGTTGTTGAATTTGTTGGTGTTTTTCAATGTTGAAGTTGTTGTTGAATTTGTTGGTGTTTTTCAATGTTGAGGTTGTTGTTGTTTTTCAATGTTGAGGTTGTTGTTGAATTTGTTGGTGTTTTTCAATTTCGAGGTTGTTGTTGAATTTGTTGGTGCTTTTCAATGTTGAAGTTGTTGTTGAATTTGTTGGTGTTTTTCAATGTTGAGGTTGTTGTTGTTTTTCAATGTTGAGGTTGTTGTTGAAATTGTTGGTGTTTTTCAATGTTGAGGTTGTTGTTGTTTTTCAATGTTGAGGTTGTTGTTGAATTTGTTGTGTTTTTCAATGTTGAGGTTGTTGTTGAATTTGTTGGTGTTTTTCAATGTTGAGGTTGTTGTTGTTTTTCAATGTTGAGGTTGTTGTTGAATTTGTTGGTGTTTTTCAATGTTGAGTTTGTTGTTGTTTTTCAATGTTGAGGTTGTTGTTGAATTTGTTGGTGGTTTTCAATGTTGAGGTTGTTGTTGAATTTGTTGGTTTTTTTCAATGTTGAGGTTGTTGTTGTTTTTCAATGTTGAGGTTATTGTTGAATTTCTTGGTGTTTTTCAAAGTTGAGGTTGTTGTTGTTTTTCAATGTTGAGGTTGCTGTTGAATTTGTTGGTGTTTTTCAATTTCGAGGTTGTTGTTGAATTTGTTGGTGCTTTTCAATGTTGAAGTTGTTGTTGAATTTGTTGGTGTTTTTCAATGTTGAGGTTGTTGTTGTTTTTCAATGTTGAGGTTGTTGTTGAATTTGTTGGTGTTTTTCCATGATGAGGTTGTTGTTGTTTTTCAAAGTTGAGGTTGTTGTTGAATTTGTTGGTGTTTTTCAATGTCGGGGTTGTTGTTGAATTTTTTGGTGTTTTTCAATGTTGAATTTTTTGTTGAATTTGTTGGTGTTTTTCAATGTTGAGGTTGTTGTTTTTCAATGTTGAGGTTGTTGTTGAATTTTTTGGCGTTTTTAAATGTTGAGGTTGTTGTTGAATTTGTTGGTGTTTTCAATATTGAGGTTGTTGTTGAATTTGTTGGTGTATTTAAATGTTGAGGTTGTTGTTGAATTTGTTGGTGTTTGTCAATGTTGAGGTTGTTGTTGTTTTTCAATGTTGAGGTTGTTGTTGTATTTGTTGGTGTTTTTCAGTGTTGAGGCTGTTGTTGAATTTGTTGGTGTTTTTCAATGTTGAGGTTGTTGTTGAATTTGTTGGTGTTTTTCAATGTTGAGGTTGTTGTTGTTTTTCAATGTTGAGGTTGTTGAGTTTGTTGGTGTTTTTCAATGTTGAGGTTGTTGTTGAATTTTTTGGTGTTTTTCAATGTTGAGGTTGTTGTTGAATTTGTTGGTGTTTTTCAATGTTGAGGTTGTTGTTTTTAAATGTTGAGGTTGTTGTTGAATTTGTTGGTGTTTTTTCAATTTTGAGGTTGTTGGTGTTTTTCAATGTTCAGGTTGTTGTTGAATTTGATGGTGTTTTTCAATGTTGAGGTTGTTGGTGTTTTTCAATGTTGAGGTTGTTGTTGAATTTGTTGGTGTTTTTCAATGTTGAGGTTGTTGTTGAATTTGTTGGTGGTTTTCAATGTTGAGGTTGTTGTTGTTTTTCAATGTTGAGGTTGTTGTTGAGTTTGTTGGTGTTTTTCAATGTTGAGGTTGTTGTTGAATTTGTTGGTGCTTTTCAATGTTGAGGTTGTTGTTGAATTTGTTGGTGTTTTTCAATGTTGAGGTTGTTATTGTTTTTAAATGTTGGGGTTGTTGTTGAATT
Organism: Isurus oxyrinchus; assembly: GCA_026770705.1. Lineage (NCBI taxonomy): Eukaryota > Metazoa > Chordata > Chondrichthyes > Lamniformes > Lamnidae > Isurus > Isurus oxyrinchus. The sequence goes on from JANJGN010000602.1 coordinate 199,884, forward strand.
TGTTGGTGTTTTTCCATGATGAGGTTGTTGTTGTTTTCCAAAGTTGAGGTTGTTGTTGAATTTGTTGGTGTTTTTCAATGTCGGCGTTGTTGTTGAATTTGTTGGTGATTTTCGATGTTGAATTTTTTGTTGAATTTGTTGGTGTTTTTAAATGTTGAGGTTGTTGTTGAATTTGTTGGTGTTTTCAATGTTGAGGTTGTTGTTGAATTTGTTGGAGTTTTTAAATGTTGAGGTTGTTGTTTTTCAATGTTGAGGTTGTTGTTGAATTTGTTGGCCTTTTTAAATGTTGAGGTTGTTGTTGAATTTGTTGGTGTTTTCAATGTTGAGGTTGTTGTTGAATTTGTTGGTGTTTTTAAATGTTGAGGTTGTTGTTGAATTTGCTAGTGTTTTGCAATGTTGAGGTTGTTGTTGTTTTTCAATGTTGAGGATGTTGTTGAATTCGTTGGTGTTTTTCAATGTTGAGGTTGTTGTTGAATTTTTTGGTGTTTTTCAATTTCGAGGTTGTTGTTGAATTTGTTGGTGTTTTTCAATGTTGAAGTTGTTGTTGAATTTGTTGGTGTTTTTCAATGTTGAGGTTGTTGTTGTTTTTCAATGTTGAGGTTGTTGTTGAATTTGTTGGTGTTTTTCAATTTCGAGGTTGTTGTTGAATTTGTTGGTGCTTTTCAATGTTGAAGTTGTTGTTGAATTTGTTGGTGTTTTTCAATGTTGAGGTTGTTGTTGTTTTTCAATGTTGAGGTTGTTGTTGAAATTGTTGGTGTTTTTCAATGTTGAGGTTGTTGTTGTTTTTCAATGTTGAGGTTGTTGTTGAATTTGTTGTGTTTTTCAATGTTGAGGTTGTTGTTGAATTTGTTGGTGTTTTTCAATGTTGAGGTTGTTGTTGTTTTTCAATGTTGAGGTTGTTGTTGAATTTGTTGGTGTTTTTCAATGTTGAGTTTGTTGTTGTTTTTCAATGTTGAGGTTGTTGTTGAATTTGTTGGTGGTTTTCAATGTTGAGGTTGTTGTTGAATTTGTTGGTTTTTTTCAATGTTGAGGTTGTTGTTGTTTTTCAATGTTGAGGTTATTGTTGAATTTCTTGGTGTTTTTCAAAGTTGAGGTTGTTGTTGTTTTTCAATGTTGAGGTTGCTGTTGAATTTGTTGGTGTTTTTCAATGTTGAGCTTGTTGTTGTTTTTCAATGTTGAGGTTGTTGTTGTTTTTCAATGTTGAGGTTGTTGTTGAACTTGTTGGTGTTTTTCAATGTTGAAGGTGTTGTTGAATTTGTTGGTGTTTTTCAATGTTGAGGTTGTTTTTTTTTCAATGTTCAGGTTGTTGTTGAATTTGTTGGTGTTTTTCAATGTTGAGTTTGTTGTTGTTTTTCAATGTTGAGGTTGTTGTTGAATTTGTTGGTGTTTTTCAATGTTGAGGTTGTTGTTGAATTTGTTGGTGTTTTTCAATGTTGAGGTTGTTGTTGTTTTTCAATGTTGAGGTTATTTTTGAATTTGTTGGTGTTTTTCAAAGTTGAGGTTGTTGGTGTTTTTCAATGTTGAGGATGTTGTTGAATTTGTTGGTGTTTTTCAATGTTGAGTTTGTTGTTGTTTTTCAATGTTGAGGTTGTTGTTGTTTTTCAATGTTGAGGTTGTTGTTGAACTTGTTGGTGTTTTTCAATGTTGAAGTTGTTGTTGAATTTGTTGGTGTTTTTCAATGTTGAGATTGTTTTTTTTCAATGTTGAGGTTGTTGTTGAATTTGTTGGTGTTTTTCAATGTTGAGGTTGTTGTTGTTTTTCAATGTTGAGGTTGTTGTTGAATTTGTTGGTGTTTTTCAATGTTGAGGTTATTGGTGTTTTTCAATGTTGATGTTGTTGTTGAATTTGTTGTTGTTTTTAAATGTTGGGGTTGTTGTTGAATTTGTTGGTGTTTTTCAATTTTGAGGATGTTGTTGTTTTTCAATGTTGAGGTTGTTGTTGAATTTGTTGGTGTTTTTCCATGATGAGGTTGTTGTTGTTTTTCAAAGTTGAGGTTGTTGTTGAATTTGTTGGTGTTTTTCAATGTCGGGGTTGTTGTTGAATTTTTTGGTGTTTTTCAATGTTGAATTTTTTGTTGAATTTGTTGGTGTTTTTCAATGTTGAGGTTGTTGTTTTTCAGTGTTGAGGTTGTTGTTGAATTTTTTGGCGTTTTTAAATGTTGAGGTTGTTGTTGTTTTTCAATGTTGAGGTTGTCGTTGAATTTGTTGGTGTTTTTCAATTTCGAGGTTGTTGTTGAATTTGTTGGTGTTTTTCAATGTTGAAGTTGTTGTTGAATTTGTTGGTGTTTTTCAATGTTGAGGTTGTTGTTGTTTTTCAATGTTGAGGTTGTTGTTGAATTTGTTGGTGTTTTTCAAAGTTGAGGTTGTTGCTGTTTTTCAATGCTGAGGTTGTTGTTGAATTTGTTGGTGTTTTTCAATGTCGAGGTTGTTGTTGAATTTGTTGGTGTTTTTCAATGTTGAGGTTGTTGTTGTTTTTCAATGTTGAGGTTGTTGTTGAATTTGTTGGTGTTTTTCAATGTTGAGGTTGTTGTTGTTTTTCAATGTTGAGGTTGTTGTTGAATTTGTTGGTGTTTTTCAATGTTGAGGTTGTTGTTGAATTTGTTGGTGTTTTTCAATGTTGAGGTTGTTGTTGTTTTTCAATGTTGAGGTTATTGTTGAATTTGTTGGTGTTTTTCAATGTTGAGTTGTTGTTGTTTTTCAATGTTGAGGATGTTGTTGAATTTGTTGGTGTTTTTCAATGTTGAGGTTGTTGTTGTTTTTCAATGTTGAAGTTGTTGTTGAGTTTGTGGGTGTTTTTCAATGTTGAGGTTGTTGTTGAATTTGTTGGTGTTTTTCAATGTTGAGGCTGTTGTTGAATTTGTTGGTGTTTTTCAATGTTGAGGTTGTTGTTGAATTTGTTGGTGTTTTTCAATGTTGAGGTTGTTGTTGTTTTTCAATGTTGAGGTTGTTGTTGAATTTGTTGGTGTTTTTCAATTTCGAGGTTGTTGTTGAATTTGTTGGTGTTTTTCAATGTTGAAGTTGTTGTTGAATTTGTTGGTGTTTTTCAATGTTGAGGTTGTTGTTGTTTTTCAATGTTGAGGTTGTTGTTGAATTTGTTGGTGTTTTTCAATGTTGAGGTTGTTGTTGTTTTTCAATGCTGATGTTGTGGTTGAATTTGTTGTGTTTTTCAATGTTGAGGTTGTTGTTGAAATTGTTGGTGTTTTTCAATGTTGAGGTTGTTGTTGTTTTTCAATGTTGAGGTTGTTGTTGAATTTGTTGGTGTTTTTCAATGTTGAGGTTGTTGTTGTTTTTCAATGTTGAGGTTGTTGTTGAATTTGTTGGTGTTTTTCAATGTTGAGGTTGTTGTTGAATTTGTTGGTGTTTTTCAATGTTGAGGTTGTTGTTGTTTTTCAATGTTGAGGTTATTGTTGAATTTGTTGGTGTTTTTCAAAGTTGAGGTTGTTGGTATTTTTCAATGTTGAGGTTGTTGTTGAATTTGTTGGTGTTTTTCAATGTTGAGTTTGTTGTTGTTTTTCAATGTTGAGGTTGTTGTTGTTTTTCAATGTTGAGGTTGTTGTTGAACTTGTTGGTGTTTTTCAATGTTGAAGATGTTGTTGAATTTGTTGGTGTTTTTCAATGTTGAGGTTGTTTTTTTTTCAATGTTGAGGTTGTTGTTGAATTTGTTGGTGTTTTTCAATGTTGAGGTTGTTGTTGTTTTTCAATGTTGAGGTTGTTGTTGAATTTGTTGGTGTTTTTCAATGTTGAGGTTATTGGTGTTTTTCAATGTTGATGTTGTTGTTGAATTTGTTGGTGTTTTTCAATGTTGAGGTTGTTGTTGAATTTGTTGGTGTTTTTCAATGTTGAGGTTGTTGTTGTTTTTGAATGTTGAGGTTGTTGTTGAGTTTGTTGGTGTTTTTCAATGTTGAGGTTGTTGTTGAATTTGTTGGTGTTTTTCAATGTTGAGGTTGTTGTTGAATTTGTTGGTGTTTTTCAATGTTGAGGTTGTTGTTGTTTTTAAATGTTGGGGTTGTTGTTGAATTTGTTGGTGTTTTTCAATTTTGAGGATGTTGTTGTTTTTCAATGTTGAGGTTGTTGTTGAATTTGTTGGTGTTTTTCCATGATGAGGTTGTTGTTGTTTTTCAAAGTTGAGGTTGTTGTTGAATTTGTTGGTGTTTTTCAATGTCGGGGTTGTTGTTGAATTTTTTGGTGTTTTTCAATGTTGAATTTTTTGTTGAATTTGTTGGTGTTTTTCAATGTTGAGGTTGTTGTTTTTCAATGTTGAGGTTGTTGTTGAATTTTTTGGCGTTTTTAAATGTTGAGGTTGTTGTTGAATTTGTTGGTGTTTTCAATGTTGAGGTTGTTGTTGAATTTGTTGGTGTATTTAAATGTTGAGGTTGTTGTTGAATTTGTTGGTGTTTGTCAATGTTGAGGTTGTTGTTCTTTTTCAATGTTGAGGTTGTTGTTGTATTTGTTGGTGTTTTTCAGTGTTGAGGTTGTTGTTGAATTTGTTGGTGTTTTTCAATGTTGAGGTTGTTGTTGAATTTGTTGGTGTTTTTCAATGTTGAGGTTGTTGTTGTTTTTCAATGTTGAGGTTGTTGAGTTTGTTGGTGTTTTTCAATGTTGAGGTTGTTGTTGAATTTGTTGGTGTTTTTCAATGTTGAGGTTGTTGTTGAATTTGTTGGTGTTTTTCAATGTTGAGGTTGTTGTTTTTAAATGTTGAGGTTGTTGTTGAATTTGTTGGTGTTTTTTCAATTTTGAGGTTGTTGGTGTTTTTCAATGTTCAGGTTGTTGTTGAATTTGATGGTGTTTTTCAATGTTGAGGTTGTTGGTGTTTTTCAATGTTGAGGTTGTTGTTGAATTTGTTGGTGTTTTTCAATGTTGAGGTTGTTGTTGAATTTGTTGGTGGTTTTCAATGTTGAGGTTGTTGTTGTTTTTCAATGTTGAGGTTGTTGTTGAGTTTGTTGGTGTTTTTCAATGTTGAGGTTGTTGTTGAATTTGTTGGTGCTTTTCAATGTTGAGGTTGTTGTTGAATTTGTTGGTGTTTTTCAATGTTGAGGTTGTTATTGTTTTTAAATGTTGGGGTTGTTGTTGAATTTGTTGGTGTTTTTCCATGATGAGGTTGTTGTTGTTTTCCAAAGTTGAGGTTGTTGTTGAATTTGTTGGTGTTTTTCAAAGTCGGCGTTGTTGTTGAATTTGTTGGTGATTTTCGATGTTGAATTTTTTGTTGAATTTGTTGGTTTTTTTAAATGTTGAAGTTGTTGTTGAATTTGTTGGTGTTTTCAATGTTGAGGTTGTTGTTGAATTTGTTGGAGTTTTTAAATGTTGAGGTTGTTGTTTTTCAATGTTGAGGTTGTTGTTGAATTTGTTGGCCTTTTTAAATGTTGAGGTTGTTGTTGAATTTGTTGGTGTTTTCAATGTTGAGGTTGTTGTTGTTTTTAAATGTTGGGTTTGTTGTTGAATTTGTTGGTGTTTTTCAATTTTGAGGATGTTGTTGTTTTTCAATGTTGAGGTTGTTGTTGAATTTGTTGGTGTTTTTCCATGATGAGGTTGTTGTTGTTTTTCAAAGTTGAGGTTGTTGTTGAATTTGTTGGTGTTTTTCAATGTCGGGGTTGTTGTTGAATTTTTTGGTGTTTTTCAATGTTGAATTTTTTGTTGAATTTGTTGGTGTTTTTCAATGTTGAGTTTGTTGTTTTTCAATGTTGAGGTTGTTGTTGAATTTTTTGGCGTTTTTAAATGTTGAGGTTGTTGTTGTTTTTCAATGTTGAGGTTTTCGTTGAATTTGTTGGTGTTTTTCAATTTCGAGGTTGTTGTTGAATTTGTTGGTGTTTTTCAATGTTGAAGTTGTTGTTGAATTTGTTGGTGTTTTTCAATGTTGAGGTTGTTGTTGTTTTTCAATGTTGAGGTTGTTGTTGAATTTGTTGGTGTTTTTCAATGTTGAGGTTGTTGCTGTTTTTCAATGCTGAGGTTGTTGTTGAATTTGTTGGTGTTTTTCAATGTCGAGGTTGTTGTTGAATTTGTTGGTGTTTTTCAATGTTGAGGTTGTTGTTGTTTTTCAATGTTGAGGTTGTTGTTGAATTTGTTGGTGTTTTTCAGTGTTGAGGTGGTTGTTGTTTTTCAATGTTGAGGTTGTTGTTGAATTTGTTGGTGTTTTTCAATGTTGAGGTTGTTGTTGAATTTGTTGGTGTTTTTCAATGTTGAGGTTGTTGTTGTTTTTCAATGTTGAGGTTATTGTTGAATTTGTTGGTGTTTTTCAATGTTGAGGTTGTTGTTGTTTTTCAATGTTGAGGATGTTGTTGAATTTGTTGGTGTTTTTCAATGTTGAGGTTGTTGTTGTTTTTCAATGTTGAAGTTGTTGTTGAGTTTGTGGGTGTTTTTCAATGTTGAGGTTGTTGTTGAATTTGTTGGTGTTTTTCAATGTTGAGGCTGTTGTTGAATTTGTTGGTGTTTTTCAATGTTGAGGTTGTTGTTGAATTTGTTGGTGTTTTTCAATGTTGAGGTTGTTGTTGTTTTTCAATGTTGAGGTTGTTGTTGAATTTGTTGGTGTTTTTCAATTTCGAGGTTGTTGTTGAATTTGTTGGTGTTTTTCAATGTTGAAGTTGTTGTTGAATTTGTTGGTGTTTTTCAATGTTGAGGTTGTTGTTGTTTTTCAATGTTGAGGTTGTTGTTGAATTTGTTGGTGTTTTTCAATGTTGAGGTTGTTGTTGTTTTTCAATGCTGATGTTGTGGTTGAATTTGTTGTGTTTTTCAATGTTGAGGTTGTTGTTGAAATTGTTGGTGTTTTTCAATGTTGAGGTTGTTGTTGTTTTTCAATGTTGAGGTTGTTGTTGAATTTGTTGGTGTTTTTCAATGTTGAGGTTGTTGTTGTTTTTCAATGTTGAGGTTGTTGTTGAATTTGTTGGTGCTTTTCAATGTTGAGGTTGTTGTTGAATTTGTTGGTGTTTTTCAATGTTGAGGTTGTTGTTGTTTTTCAATGTTGAGGTTATTGTTGAATTTGTTGGTGTTTTTCAAAGTTGAGGTTGTTGGTATTTTTCAATGTTGAGGTTGTTGTTGAATTTGTTGGTGTTTTTCAATGTTGAGTTTGTTGTTGTTTTTCAATGTTGAGGTTGTTGTTGTTTTTCAATGTTGAGGTTGTTGTTGAACTTGTTGGTGTTTTTCAATGTTGAAGTTGTTGTTGAATTTGTTGGTGTTTTTCAATGTTGAGGTTGTTATTTTTTCAATGTTGAGGTTGTTGTTGAATTTGTTGGTGTTTTTCAATGTTGAGGTTGTTGTTGTTTTTCAATGTTGAGGTTGTTGTTGAATTTGTTGGTGTTTTTCAATGTTGAGGTTATTGGTGTTTTTCAATGTTGATGTTGTTGTTGAATTTGTTGGTGTTTTTCAATGTTGAGGTTGTTGTTGAATTTGTTGGTGTTTTTCAATGTTGAGGTTGTTGTTGTTTTTGAATGTTGAGGTTGTTGTTGAGTTTGTTGGTGTTTTTCAATGTTGAGGTTGTTGTTGAATTTGTTGGTGTTTTTCAATGTTGAGGTTGTTGTTGAATTTGTTGGTGTTTTTCAATGTTGAGGTTGTTGTTGTTTTTAAATGTTGGGGTTGTTGTTGAATTTGTTGGTGTTTTTCAATTTTGAGGATGTTGTTGTTTTTCAATGTTGAGGTTGTTGTTGAATTTGTTGGTGTTTTTCCATGATGAGGTTGTTGTTGTTTTTCAAAGTTGAGGTTGTTGTTGAATTTGTTGGTGTTTTTCAATGTCGGGGTTGTTGTTGAATTTTTTGGTGTTTTTCAATGCTGAATTTTTTGTTGAATTTGTTGGTGTTTTTCAATGTTGAGGTTGTTGTTTTTCAATGTTGAGGTTGTTGTTGAATTTTTTGGCGTTTTTAAATGTTGAGGTTGTTGTTGAATTTGTTGGTGTTTTCAATGTTGAGGTTGTTGTTGAATTTGTTGGTGTATTTAAATGTTGAGGTTGTTGTTGAATTTGTTGGTGTTTGTCAATGTTGAGGTTGTTGTTGTTTTTCAATGTTGAGGTTGTTGTTGTATTTGTTGGTGTTTTTCAGTGTTGAGGTTGTTGTTGAATTTGTTGGTGTTTTTCAATGTTGAGGTTGTTGTTGAATTTGTTGGTGTTTTTCAATGTTGAGGTTGTTGTTGTTTTTCAATGTTGAGGTTGTTGAGTTTGTTGGTGTTTTTCAATGTTGAGGTTGTTGTTGAATTTGTTGGTGTTTTTCAATGTTGAGGTTGTTGTTGAATTTGTTGGTGTTTTTCAATGTTGAGGTTGTTGTTTTTAAATGTTGAGGTTGTTGTTGAATTTGTTGGTGTTTTTTCAATTTTGAGGTTGTTGGTGTTTTTCAATGTTCAGGTTGTTGTTGAATTTGATGGTGTTTTTCAATGTTGAGGTTGTTGGTGTTTTTCAATGTTGAGGTTGTTGTTGAATTTGTTGGTGTTTTTCAATGTTGAGGTTGTTGTTGAATTTGTTGGTGGTTTTCAATGTTGAGGTTGTTGTTGTTTTTCAATGTTGAGGTTGTTGTTGAGTTTGTTGGTGTTTTTCAATGTTGAGGTTGTTGTTGAATTTGTTGGTGCTTTTCAATGTTGAGGTTGTTGTTGAATTTGTTGGTGTTTTTCAATGTTGAGGTTGTTATTGTTTTTAAATGTTGGGGTTGTTGTTGAATTTGTTGGTGTTTTTCCATGATGAGGTTGTTGTTGTTTTCCAAAGTTGAGGTTGTTGTTGAATTTGTTGGTGTTTTTCAAAGTCGGCGTTGTTGTTGAATTTGTTGGTGATTTTCGATGTTGAATTTTTTGTTGAATTTGTTGGTTTTTTTAAATGTTGAGGTTGTTGTTGAATTTGTTGGTGTTTTCAATGTTGAGGTTGTTGTTGAATTTGTTGGAGTTTTTAAATGTTGAGGCTGTTGTTTTTCAATGTTGAGGTTGTTGTTGAATTTGTTGGCCTTTTTAAATGTTGAGGTTGTTGTTGAATTTGTTGGTGTTTTCAATGTTGAGGTTGTTGTTGAATTTGTTGGTGTTTTTAAATGTTGAGGTTGTTGTTGAATTTGCTAGTGTTTTGCAATGTTGAGGTTGTTGTTGTTTTTCAATGTTGAGGATGTTGTTGAATTCGTTGGTGTTTTTCAATGTTGAGGTTGTTGTTGTATTTGTTGGTGTTTTTCAATTTCGAGGTTGTTGTTGAATTTGTTGGTGTTTTTCAATGTTGAAGTTGTTGTTGAATTTGTTGGTGTTTTTCAATGTTGAGGTTGTTGTTGTTTTTCAATGTTGAGGTTGTTGTTGAATTTGTTGGTGTTTTTCAATTTCGAGGTTGTTGTTGAATTTGTTGGTGCTTTTCAATGTTGAAGTTGTTGTTGAATTTGTTGGTGTTTTTCAATGTTGAGGTTGTTGTTGTTTTTCAATGTTGAGGTTGTTGTTGAAATTGTTGGTGTTTTTCAATGTTGAGGTTGTTGTTGTTTTTCAATGTTGAGGTTGTTGTTGAATTTGTTGTGTTTTTCAATGTTGAGGTTGTTGTTGAATTTGTTGGTGTTTTTCAATGTTGAGGTTGTTGTTGTTTTTCAATGTTGAGGTTGTTGTTGAATTTGTTGGTGTTTTTCAATGTTGAGGTTGTTGTTGTTTTTCAATGTTGAGGTTGTTGTTGAATTTGTTGGTGTTTTTCAATGTTGAGGTTGTTGTTGAATTTGTTGGTTTTTTTCAATGTTGAGGTTGTTGTTGTTTTTCAATGTTGAGGTTATTGTTGAATTTCTTGGTGTTTTTCAAAGTTGAGGTTGTTGTTGTTTTTCAATGTTGAGGTTGCTGTTGAATTTGTTGGTGTTTTTCAATGTTGAGCTTGTTGTTGTTTTTCAATGTTGAGGTTGTTGTTGTTTTTCAATGTTGAGGTTGTTGTTGAATTTGTTGGTGTTTTTCAATTTTGAGGTTATTAGTGTTTTTCAATGTTGAGGTTGTTGTTGAATTTGTTGGTGTTTTTCAATGTTGAGGTTGTTGTTGAATTTGTTGGTGTTTTTCAATGTTGAGGTTGTTGTTGTTTTTGAATGTTGAGGTTGTTGTTGAGTTTGTTGGTGTTTTTCAATGTTGAGGTTGTTGTTGAATTTGTTGGTGTTTTTCAATGTTGAGGTTGTTGTTGAATTTGTTGGTGTTTTTCAATGTTGAGGTTGTTGTTGTTTTTAAATGTTGGGGTTGTTGTTGAATTTGTTGGTGTTTTTCAATTTTGAGGATAAGTTGTTTTTCAATGTTGAGGTTGTTGTTGAATTTGTTGGTGTTTTTCCATGATGAGGTTGTTGTTGTTTTTCAAAGTTGAGGTTGTTGTTGAATTTGTTGGTGTTTTTCAATGTCGGGGTTGTTGTTGAATTTTTTGGTGTTTTTCAATGTTGAATTGTTTGTTGAATTTGTTGGTGTTTTTCAATGTTGAGGTTCTTGTTTTTCAATGTTGATGTTGTTGTTGAATTTTTTGTCGTTTTTAAATGTTGAGGTTGTTGTTGAATTTGTTGGTGTTTTCAATGTTGAGGTTGTTGTTGCTTTTCAATGTTGAGGTTATTGTTGAATTTGTTGGTGTTTTTCAATGTTGAGGTTGTTGTTGTTTTTCAATGTTGAGGTTGTTGTTGAATTTGTTGGTGTTTTTCAATGTTGAGGTTGTTGTTGTTTTTCAATGTTGAGGTTGTTGTTGAGTTTGTTGGTGTTTTTCAATGTTGAGGTTGTTGTTGAATTTGTTGGTGTTTTTCAATGTTGAGGTTGTTGTTGAATTTGTTGGTGTTTTTCAATGTTGAGGTTGTTGTTGTTTTTCAATGTTGAGGTTGTTGTTGAGTTTGTTGGTGTTTTTCAATGTTGAGGTTGTTGTTGAATTTGTTGGTGTTTTTCAATGTTGAGGTTGTTGTTGAATTTGTTGGTGTTTTTCAATGTTGAGGTTGTTGTTGAATTTGTTGGTGATTTTCAATGTTGAGGTTGTTGTTTTTCAATGTTGAGGTTGTTGTTGAATTTGTTGGTGTTTTTCAATTTCGAGGTTGTTGTTGAATTTGTTGGTGTTTTTCAATGTTGAAGTTGTTGTTGAATTTGTTGGTGTTTTTCAATGTTGAGGTTGTTGTTGTTTTTCAATGTTGAGGTTGTTGTTGAATTTGTTGGTTTTTTCAATGTTGAGGTTGTTGTCGTTTTTTAATGCTGAGGTTGTTGTTGAATTTGTTGTGTTTTTCAATGTTGAGGTTGTATTTTTTTCAATGTTCAGGTTGTTGTTGAATTTGTGGGTGTTTTTCAATGTTGAGTTTGTTGTTGTTTTTCAATGTTGAGGTTGTTGTTGAATTTGTTGTTGTTTTCAATGTTGAGGTTGTTGTTGTTTTTCAATGTTGAGGTTGTTGTTGAATTTGTTGGTGTTTTTCAATTTTGAGGTTATTGGTGTTTTTCAATGTTGAGGTTGTTGTTGAATTTGTTGGTGTTTTTCAATGTTGAGGTTGTTGTTGAATTTGTTGGTGTTTTTCAATGTTGCGGTTGTTGTTGTTTTTGAATGTTGAGGTTGTTGTTGAGTTTGTTGGTGTTTTTCAATGTTGAGGTTGTTGTTGTATTTGTTGGTGTTTTTCAATGTTGAGGTTGTTGTTGAATTTGTTGGTGTTTTTCAATGTTGAGGTTGTTGTTGTTTTTAAATGTTGGGGTTGTTGTTGAATTTGTTGGTGTTTTTCAATTTTGAGGATATGTTGTTTTTCAATGTTGAGGTTGTTGTTGAATTTGTTGGTGTTTTTCCATGATGATGTTGTTGTTGTTTTTCAAAGTTGAGGTTGTTGTTGAATTTGTTGGTGTTTTTCAATGTCGGGGTTGTTGTTGAATTTTTTGGTGTTTTTCAATGTTGAATTTTTTTTGAATTTGTTGGTGTTTTTCAATGTTGAGGTTCTTGTTTTTCAATGTTGATGTTGTTGTTGAATTTTTTGGCGTTTTTAAATGTTGAGGTTGTTGTTGAATTTGTTGGTGTTTTCAATGTTGAGGTTGTTGTTGTTTTTCAATGTTGAGGTTATTGTTGAATTTGTTGGTGTTTTTCAATGTTGAGGTTGTTGTTGTTTTTCAATGTTGAGGTTGTTGTTGAATTTGTTGGTGTTTTTCAATGTTGAGGTTGTTGTTGTTTTTCAATGTTGAGGTTGTTGTTGAGTTTGTTGGTGTTTTTCAATGTTGAGGTTGTTGTTGAATTTGTTGGTGTTTTTCAATGTTGAGGTTGTTGTTGAATTTGTTGGTGTTTTTCCATGTTGAGGTTGTTGTTGAATTTGTTGGTGTTTTTCAATGTTGAGGTTGTTGTTGTTTTTCAATGTTGAGGTTGTTGTTGAATTTGTTGGTGTTTTTCAATTTCGAGGTTGTTGTTGAATTTGTTGGTGTTTTTCAATGTTGAAGTTGTTGTTGAATTTGTTGGTGTTTTTCAATGTTGTGGTTGTTGTTGTTTTTCAATGTTGAGGTTGTTGTTGAATTTGTTGGTGTTTTTCAATGTTGAGGTTGTTGTCGTTTTTCAATGCTGAGGTTGTTGTTGAATTTGTTGTGTTTTTCAATGTTGAGGTTGTTGTTGAATTTGTTGGTGTTTTTCAATATTGAGGTTGTTGTTGTTTTTCAATGTTGAGGTTGTTGTTGAATTTGTTGGTGTTTTTCAATGTTGAGGTTGTTGTTGTTTTTCAATGTTGAGGTTTTTGTTGAATTTGTTGGTGTTTTTCAATGATGAGGTTGTTGTTGAATTTGTTGGTGTTTTTCAATGTTGAGGTTGTTGTTGAATTTGTTGGTGTTTTTCAATGTTGAGGTTGTTGGTGTTTTTCAATGTTGAGGTTGTTGTTGAATTTGATGGTGTTTTTCAATGTTGAGGTTGTTGGTGTTTTTCAATGTTGAGGTTGTTGTTGAATTTGTTGGTGTTTTTCAATGTTGAGGTTGTTGTTGAATTTGTTGGTGGTTTTCAATGTTGAGGTTGTTGTTGTTTTTCAATGTTGAGGTTGTTGTTGAGTTTGTTGGTATTTTTCAATGTTGAGGTTGTTGTTGAATTTGTTGGTGCTTTTAAATGTTGAGGTTGTTGTTGAATTTGTTGGTGTTTTTCAATGTTGAGGTTGTTGTTGTTTTTAAATGTTGGGGTTGTTGTTGAATTTGTTGGTGTTGTTCCATGATGAGGTTGTTGTTGTTTTCCAAAGTTGAGGTTGTTGTTGAATTTGTTGGTGTTTTTCAATGTCGGGGTTGTTGTTGAATTTGGTGGTGATTTTCGATGTTGAATTTTTTGTTGAATTTGTTGGTGTTTTTAAATGTTGAGGTTGTTGTTGAATTTGTTGGTGTTTTCAATGTTGAGGTTGTTGTTGAATTTGTTGGTGTTTTTAAATGTTGAGGTTGTTGTTTTTCAATGTTGAGGTTGTTGTTGAATTTGTTGGCCTTTTTAAATGTTGAGGTTGTTGTTGAATTTGTTGGTGTTTTTCAATTTCGAGGTTGTTGTTGAATTTTTTGGTGTTTTTCAATGTTGAGGTTGTTGTTGAATTTGTTGGTGTTTTTCAATGTTGAGGTTGTTGTTGTTTTTCAATGCTGAGGTTGTTGTGGAAATTGTTGGTGTTTTTCAATGTTGAGGTTGTTGTTGAATTTGATGGTGTTTTTCAATGTTGAGGGTGTTGTTGTTTTTCAATGTTGAGGTTGTTGTTGAATTTGTTGGTGTTTTTCAATGTTGAGGTTGTTGTTGTTTTTCAATGTTGAGGTTGTTGTTGAATTTGTTGGTGTTTTTCAATGTTGATGTTGTTGTTGAATTTGTTGGTGTTTTTCAATGTTGAGGTTGTTGTTCTTTTTCAATGTTGAGGTTATTGTTGAATTTGTTGGTGTTTTTCAATGTTGAGGTTGTTGTTGTTTTTCAATGTTGAGGTTGTTGTTGAATTTGTTGGTGTTTTTCAATGTTGAGGTTGTTGTTGTTTTTCAATGTTGAGGTTGTTGTTGAGTTTGTTGGTGTTTTTAAATGTTGAGGTTGTTGTTGAATTTGTTGGTGTTTTTCAATGTTGAGGTTGTTATTGAATTTGTTGGTGTTTTTCAATGTTGAGGTTGTTGTTGAATTTGTTGGTGTTTTTCAATGTTGAGGTTGTTGTTGAATTTGTTGGTGTTTTTCAATGTTGAGGTTGTTGTTGTTTTTCAATATTGAGGTTGTTGTTGAATTTGTTGGTGTTTTTCAATGTTTAGGTTGTTGTTGTTTTTCAATGTTGAGGTTGTTTTTGAATTTGTTGGTTTTTTTCAATGTTGAGGTTGTTGTTGAATTTGTTGGTGTTTTTCAATGTTGAGGTTGTTGTTGTTTTTCAATGTTGAGGTTGTTGTTGAATTTGTTGGTGTTTTTCAATGTTGAGGTTGTTGTTGTTTTTCAATGTTGAGGTTGTTGTTGAATTTGTTGGTTTTTTCAATGTTGAGGTTGTTGTCGTTTTTTAATGCTGAGGTTGTTGTTGAATTTGTTGTGTTTTTCAATGTTGAGGTTGTATTTTTTTCAATGTTCAGGTTGTTGTTGAATTTGTGGGTGTTTTTCAATGTTGAGTTTGTTGTTGTTTTTCAATGTTGAGGTTGTTGTTGAATTTGTTGTTGTTTTCAATGTTGAGGTTGTTGTTGTTTTTCAATGTTGAGGTTGTTGTTGAATTTGTTGGTGTTTTTCAATTTTGAGGTTATTGGTGTTTTTCAATGTTGAGGTTGTTGTTGAATTTGTTGGTGTTTTTCAATGTTGAGGTTGTTGTTGAATTTGTTGGTGTTTTTCAATGTTGCGGTTGTTGTTGTTTTTGAATGTTGAGGTTGTTGTTGAGTTTGTTGGTGTTTTTCAATGTTGAGGTTGTTGTTGAATTTGTTGGTGTTTTTCAATGTTGAGGTTGTTGTTGAATTTGTTGGTGTTTTTCAATGTTGAGGTTGTTGTTGTTTTTAAATGTTGGGGTTGTTGTTGAATTTGTTGGTGTTTTTCAATTTTGAGGATATGTTGTTTTTCAATGTTGAGGTTGTTGTTGAATTTGTTGGTGTTTTTCCATGATGATGTTGTTGTTGTTTTTCAAAGTTGAGGTTGTTGTTGAATTTGTTGGTGTTTTTCAATGTCGGGGTTGTTGTTGAATTTTTTGGTGTTTTTCAATGTTGAATTTTTTTTGAATTTGTTGGTGTTTTTCAATGTTGAGGTTCTTGTTTTTCAATGTTGATGTTGTTGTTGAATTTTTTGGCGTTTTTAAATGTTGAGGTTGTTGTTGAATTTGTTGGTGTTTTCAATGTTGAGGTTGTTGTTGTTTTTCAATGTTGAGGTTATTGTTGAATTTGTTGGTGTTTTTCAATGTTGAGGTTGTTGTTGTTTTTCAATGTTGAGGTTGTTGTTGAATTTGTTGGTGCTTTTCAATGTTGAGGTTGTTGTTGTTTTTCAATGTTGAGGTTGTTGTTGAGTTTGTTGGTGTTTTTCAATGTTGAGGTTGTTGTTGAATTTGTTGGTGTTTTTCAATGTTGAGGTTGTTGTTGAATTTGTTGGTGTTTTTCCATGTTGAGGTTGTTGTTGAATTTGTTGGTGTTTTTCAATGTTGAGGTTGTTGTTGTTTTTCAATGTTGAGGTTGTTGTTGAATTTGTTGGTGTTTTTCAATTTCGAGGTTGTTGTTGAATTTGTTGGTGTTTTTCAATGTTGAGGTTGTTGTTGTTTTTAAATGTTGGGGTTGTTGTTGAATTTGTTGGTGTTTTTCAATTTTGAGGATATGTTGTTTTTCAATGTTGAGGTTGTTGTTGAATTTGTTGGTGTTTTTCCATGATGATGTTGTTGTTGTTTTTCAAAGTTGAGGTTGTTGTTGAATTTGTTGGTGTTTTTCAATGTCGGGGTTGTTGTTGAATTTTTTGGTGTTTTTCAATGTTGAATTTTTTTTGAATTTGTTGGTGTTTTTCAATGTTGAGGTTCTTGTTTTTCAATGTTGATGTTGTTGTTGAATTTTTTGGCGTTTTTAAATGTTGAGGTTGTTGTTGAATTTGTTGGTGTTTTCAATGTTGAGGTTGTTGTTGTTTTTCAATGTTGAGGTTATTGTTGAATTTGTTGGTGTTTTTCAATGTTGAGGTTGTTGTTGTTTTTCAATGTTGAGGTTGTTGTTGAATTTGTTGGTGTTTTTCAATGTTGAGGTTGTTGTTGTTTTTCAATGTTGAGGTTGTTGTTGAGTTTGTTGGTGTTTTTCAATGTTGAGGTTGTTGTTGAATTTGTTGGTGTTTTTCAATGTTGAGGTTGTTGTTGAATTTGTTGGTGTTTTTCCATGTTGAGGTTGTTGTTGAATTTGTTGGTGTTTTTCAATGTTGAGGTTGTTGTTGTTTTTCAATGTTGAGGTTGTTGTTGAATTTGTTGGTGTTTTTCAATTTCGAGGTTGTTGTTGAATTTGTTGGTGTTTTTCAATGTTGAAGTTGTTGTTGAATTTGTTGGTGTTTTTCAATGTTGTGGTTGTTGTTGTTTTTCAATGTTGAGGTTGTTGTTGAATTTGTTGGTGTTTTTCAATGTTGAGGTTGTTGTCGTTTTTCAATGCTGAGGTTGTTGTTGAATTTGTTGTGTTTTTCAATGTTGAGGTTGTTGTTGAATTTGTTGGTGTTTTTCAATATTGAGGTTGTTGTTGTTTTTCAATGTTGAGGTTGTTGTTGAATTTGTTGGTGTTTTTCAATGTTGAGGTTGTTGTTGTTTTTCAATGTTGAGGTTTTTGTTGAATTTGTTGGTGTTTTTCAATGATGAGGTTGTTGTTGAATTTGTTGGTGTTTTTCAATGTTGAGGTTGTTGTTGAATTTGTTGGTGTTTTTCAATGTTGAGGTTGTTGGTGTTTTTCAATGTTGAGGTTGTTGTTGAATTTGATGGTGTTTTTCAATGTTGAGGTTGTTGGTGTTTTTCAATGTTGAGGTTGTTGTTGAATTTGTTGGTGTTTTTCAATGTTGAGGTTGTTGTTGAATTTGTTGGTGGTTTTCAATGTTGAGGTTGTTGTTGTTTTTCAATGTTGAGGTTGTTGTTGAGTTTGTTGGTATTTTTCAATGTTGAGGTTGTTGTTGAATTTGTTGGTGCTTTTAAATGTTGAGGTTGTTGTTGAATTTGTTGGTGTTTTTCAATGTTGAGGTTGTTGTTGTTTTTAAATGTTGGGGTTGTTGTTGAATTTGTTGGTGTTGTTCCATGATGAGGTTGTTGTTGTTTTCCAAAGTTGAGGTTGTTGTTGAATTTGTTGGTGTTTTTCAATGTCGGGGTTGTTGTTGAATTTGGTGGTGATTTTCGATGTTGAATTTTTTGTTGAATTTGTTGGTGTTTTTAAATGTTGAGGTTGTTGTTGAATTTGTTGGTGTTTTCAATGTTGAGGTTGTTGTTGAATTTGTTGGTGTTTTTAAATGTTGAGGTTGTTGTTTTTCAATGTTGAGGTTGTTGTTGAATTTGTTGGCCTTTTTAAATGTTGAGGTTGTTGTTGAATTTGTTGGTGTTTTTCAATTTCGAGGTTGTTGTTGAATTTTTTGGTGTTTTTCAATGTTGAGGTTGTTGTTGAATTTGTTGGTGTTTTTCAATGTTGAGGTTGTTGTTGTTTTTCAATGCTGAGGTTGTTGTGGAAATTGTTGGTGTTTTTCAATGTTGAGGTTGTTGTTGAATTTGATGGTGTTATTCAATGTTGAGGGTGTTGTTGTTTTTCAATGTTGAGGTTGTTGTTGAATTTGTTGGTGTTTTTCAATGTTGAGGTTGTTGTTGTTTTTCAATGTTGAGGTTGTTGTTGAATTTGTTGGTGTTTTTCAATGTTGATGTTGTTGTTGAATTTGTTGGTGTTTTTCAATGTTGAGGTTGTTGTTCTTTTTCAATGTTGAGGTTATTGTTGATTTTGTTGGTGTTTTTCAATGTTGAGGTTGTTGTTGTTTTTCAATGTTGAGGTTGTTGTTGAATTTGTTGGTGTTTTTCAATGTTGAGGTTGTTGTTGTTTTTCAATGTTGAGGTTGTTGTTGAGTTTGTTGGTGTTTTTAAATGTTGAGGTTGTTGTTGAATTTGTTGGTGTTTTTCAATGTTGAGGTTGTTATTGAATTTGTTGGTGTTTTTCAATGTTGAGGTTGTTGTTGAATTTGTTGGTGTTTTTCAATGTTGAGGTTGTTGTTGAATTTGTTGGTGTTTTTCAATGTTGAGGTTGTTGTTGTTTTTCAATATTGAGGTTGTTGTTGAATTTGTTGGTGTTTTTCAATGTTTAGGTTGTTGTTGTTTTTCAATGTTGAGGTTGTTTTTGAATTTGTTGGTTTTTTTCAATGTTGAGGTTGTTGTTGAATTTGTTGGTGTTTTTCAATGTTGAGGTTGTTGTTGTTTTTCAATGTTGAGGTTGTTGTTGAATTTGTTGGTGTTTTTCAATGTTGAGGTTGTTGTTGTTTTTTAATGCTGAGGTTGTTGTTGAATTTGTTGTGTTTTTCAATGTTGAGGTTGTATTTTTTTCAATGTTCAGGTTGTTGTTGAATTTGTGGGTGTTTTTCAATGTTGAGTTTGTTGTTGTTTTTCAATGTTGAGGTTGTTGTTGAATTTGTTGTTGTTTTCAATGTTGAGGTTGTTGTTGTTTTTCAATGTTGAGGTTGTTGTTGAATTTGTTGGTGTTTTTCAATTTTGAGGTTATTGGTGTTTTTCAATGTTGAGGTTGTTGTTGAATTTGTTGGTGTTTTTCAATGTTGAGGTTGTTGTTGAATTTGTTGGTGTTTTTCAATGTTGCGGTTGTTGTTGTTTTTGAATGTTGAGGTTGTTGTTGAGTTTGTTGGTGTTTTTCAATGTTGAGGTTGTTGTTGAATTTGTTGGTGTTTTTCAATGTTGAGGTTGTTGTTGAATTTGTTGGTGTTTTTCAATGTTGAGGTTGTTGTTGTTTTTAAATGTTGGGGTTGTTGTTGAATTTGTTGGTGTTTTTCAATTTTGAGGATATGTTGTTTTTCAATGTTGAGGTTGTTGTTGAATTTGTTGGTGTTTTTCCATGATGATGTTGTTGTTGTTTTTCAAAGTTGAGGTTGTTGTTGAATTTGTTGGTGTTTTTCAATGTCGGGGTTGTTGTTGAATTTTTTGGTGTTTTTCAATGTTGAATTTTTTTTGAATTTGTTGGTGTTTTTCAATGTTGAGGTTCTTGTTTTTCAATGTTGATGTTGTTGTTGAATTTTTTGGCGTTTTTAAATGTTGAGGTTGTTGTTGAATTTGTTGGTGTTTTCAATGTTGAGGTTGTTGTTGTTTTTCAATGTTGAGGTTATTGTTGAATTTGTTGGTGTTTTTCAATGTTGAGGTTGTTGTTGTTTTTCAATGTTGAGGTTGTTGTTGAATTTGTTGGTGTTTTTCAATGTTGAGGTTGTTGTTGTTTTTCAATGTTGAGGTTGTTGTTGAGTTTGTTGGTGTTTTTCAATGTTGAGGTTGTTGTTGAATTTGTTGGTGTTTTTCAATGTTGAGGTTGTTGTTGAATTTGTTGGTGTTTTTCCATGTTGAGGTTGTTGTTGAATTTGTTGGTGTTTTTCAATGTTGAGGTTGTTGTTGTTTTTCAATGTTGAGGTTGTTGTTGAATTTGTTGGTGTTTTTCAATTTCGAGGTTGTTGTTGAATTTGTTGGTGTTTTTCAATGTTGAAGTTGTTGTTGAATTTGTTGGTGTTTTTCAATGTTGTGGTTGTTGTTGTTTTTCAATGTTGAGGTTGTTGTTGAATTTGTTGGTGTTTTTCAATGTTGAGGTTGTTGTCGTTTTTCAATGCTGAGGTTGTTGTTGAATTTGTTGTGTTTTTCAATGTTGAGGTTGTTGTTGAATTTGTTGGTGTTTTTCAATATTGAGGTTGTTGTTGTTTTTCAATGTTGAGGTTGTTGTTGAATTTGTTGGTGTTTTTCAATGTTGAGGTTGTTGTTGTTTTTCAATGTTGAGGTTTTTGTTGAATTTGTTGGTGTTTTTCAATGATGAGGTTGTTGTTGAATTTGTTGGTGTTTTTCAATGTTGAGGTTGTTGTTGAATTTGTTGGTGTTTTTCAATGTTGAGGTTGTTGGTGTTTTTCAATGTTGAGGTTGTTGTTGAATTTGATGGTGTTTTTCAATGTTGAGGTTGTTGGTGTTTTTCAATGTTGAGGTTGTTGTTGAATTTGTTGGTGTTTTTCAATGTTGAGGTTGTTGTTGAATTTGTTGGTGGTTTTCAATGTTGAGGTTGTTGTTGTTTTTCAATGTTGAGGTTGTTGTTGAGTTTGTTGGTATTTTTCAATGTTGAGGTTGTTGTTGAATTTGTTGGTGCTTTTAAATGTTGAGGTTGTTGTTGAATTTGTTGGTGTTTTTCAATGTTGAGGTTGTTGTTGTTTTTAAATGTTGGGGTTGTTGTTGAATTTGTTGGTGTTGTTCCATGATGAGGTTGTTGTTGTTTTCCAAAGTTGAGGTTGTTGTTGAATTTGTTGGTGTTTTTCAATGTCGGGGTTGTTGTTGAATTTGGTGGTGATTTTCGATGTTGAATTTTTTGTTGAATTTGTTGGTGTTTTTAAATGTTGAGGTTGTTGTTGAATTTGTTGGTGTTTTCAATGTTGAGGTTGTTGTTGAATTTGTTGGTGTTTTTAAATGTTGAGGTTGTTGTTTTTCAATGTTGAGGTTGTTGTTGAATTTGTTGGCCTTTTTAAATGTTGAGGTTGTTGTTGAATTTGTTGGTGTTTTTAAATGTTGAGGTTGTTGTTGAATTTGTTGGTGTTTTCAATGTTGAGGTTGTTGTTGAATTTGTTGGTGTTTTTAAATGTTGAGGTTGTTGTTTTTCAATGTTGAGGTTGTTGTTGAATTTGTTGGCCTTTTTAAATGTTGAGGTTGTTGTTGAATTTGTTGGTGTTTTTCAATTTCGAGGTTGTTGTTGAATTTTTTGGTGTTTTTCAATGTTGAGGTTGTTGTTGAATTTGTTGGTGTTTTTCAATGTTGAGGTTGTTGTTGTTTTTCAATGCTGAGGTTGTTGTGGAAATTGTTGGTGTTTTTCAATGTTGAGGTTGTTGTTGAATTTGATGGTGTTTTTCAATGTTGAGGGTGTTGTTGTTTTTCAATGTTGAGGTTGTTGTTGAATTTGTTGGTGTTTTTCAATGTTGAGGTTGTTGTTGTTTTTCAATGTTGAGGTTGTTGTTGAATTTGTTGGTGTTTTTCAATGTTGATGTTGTTGTTGAATTTGTTGGTGTTTTTCAATGTTGAGGTTGTTGTTCTTTTTCAATGTTGAGGTTATTGTTGAATTTGTTGGTGTTTTTCAATGTTGAGGTTGTTGTTGTTTTTCAATGTTGAGGTTGTTGTTGAATTTGTTGGTGTTTTTCAATGTTGAGGTTGTTGTTGTTTTTCAATGTTGAGGTTGTTGTTGAGTTTGTTGGTGTTTTTAAATGTTGAGGTTGTTGTTGAATTTGTTGGTGTTTTTCAATGTTGAGGTTGTTATTGAATTTGTTGGTGTTTTTCAATGTTGAGGTTGTTGTTGAATTTGTTGGTGTTTTTCAATGTTGAGGTTGTTGTTGAATTTGTTGGTGTTTTTCAATGTTGAGGTTGTTGTTGTTTTTCAATATTGAGGTTGTTGTTGAATTTGTTGGTGTTTTTCAATGTTTAGGTTGTTGTTGTTTTTCAATGTTGAGGTTGTTTTTGAATTTGTTGGTTTTTTTCAATGTTGAGGTTGTTGTTGAATTTGTTGGTGTTTTTCAATGTTGAGGTTGTTGTTGTTTTTCAATGTTGAGGTTGTTGTTGAATTTGTTGGTGTTTTTCAATGTTGAGGTTGTTGTTGTTTTTCAATGTTGAGGTTGTTGTTGAATTTGTTGGTTTTTTCAATGTTGAGGTTGTTGTCGTTTTTTAATGCTGAGGTTGTTGTTGAATTTGTTGTGTTTTTCAATGTTGAGGTTGTATTTTTTTCAATGTTCAGGTTGTTGTTGAATTTGTGGGTGTTTTTCAATGTTGAGTTTGTTGTTGTTTTTCAATGTTGAGGTTGTTGTTGAATTTGTTGTTGTTTTCAATGTTGAGGTTGTTGTTGTTTTTCAATGTTGAGGTTGTTGTTGAATTTGTTGGTGTTTTTCAATTTTGAGGTTATTGGTGTTTTTCAATGTTGAGGTTGTTGTTGAATTTGTTGGTGTTTTTCAATGTTGAGGTTGTTGTTGAATTTGTTGGTGTTTTTCAATGTTGCGGTTGTTGTTGTTTTTGAATGTTGAGGTTGTTGTTGAGTTTGTTGGTGTTTTTCAATGTTGAGGTTGTTGTTGAATTTGTTGGTGTTTTTCAATGTTGAGGTTGTTGTTGAATTTGTTGGTGTTTTTCAATGTTGAGGTTGTTGTTGTTTTTAAATGTTGGGGTTGTTGTTGAATTTGTTGGTGTTTTTCAATTTTGAGGATATGTTGTTTTTCAATGTTGAGGTTGTTGTTGAATTTGTTGGTGTTTTTCCATGATGATGTTGTTGTTGTTTTTCAAAGTTGAGGTTGTTGTTGAATTTGTTGGTGTTTTTCAATGTCGGGGTTGTTGTTGAATTTTTTGGTGTTTTTCAATGTTGAATTTTTTTTGAATTTGTTGGTGTTTTTCAATGTTGAGGTTCTTGTTTTTCAATGTTGATGTTGTTGTTGAATTTTTTGGCGTTTTTAAATGTTGAGGTTGTTGTTGAATTTGTTGGTGTTTTCAATGTTGAGGTTGTTGTTGTTTTTCAATGTTGAGGTTATTGTTGAATTTGTTGGTGTTTTTCAATGTTGAGGTTGTTGTTGTTTTTCAATGTTGAGGTTGTTGTTGAATTTGTTGGTGTTTTTCAATGTTGAGGTTGTTGTTGTTTTTCAATGTTGAGGTTGTTGTTGAGTTTGTTGGTGTTTTTCAATGTTGAGGTTGTTGTTGAATTTGTTGGTGTTTTTCAATGTTGAGGTTGTTGTTGAATTTGTTGGTGTTTTTCCATGTTGAGGTTGTTGTTGAATTTGTTGGTGTTTTTCAATGTTGAGGTTGTTGTTGTTTTTCAATGTTGAGGTTGTTGTTGAATTTGTTGGTGTTTTTCAATTTCGAGGTTGTTGTTGAATTTGTTGGTGTTTTTCAATGTTGAAGTTGTTGTTGAATTTGTTGGTGTTTTTCAATGTTGTGGTTGTTGTTGTTTTTCAATGTTGAGGTTGTTGTTGAATTTGTTGGTGTTTTTCAATGTTGAGGTTGTTGTCGTTTTTCAATGCTGAGGTTGTTGTTGAATTTGTTGTGTTTTTCAATGTTGAGGTTGTTGTTGAATTTGTTGGTGTTTTTCAATATTGAGGTTGTTGTTGTTTTTCAATGTTGAGGTTGTTGTTGAATTTGTTGGTGTTTTTCAATGTTGAGGTTGTTGTTGTTTTTCAATGTTGAGGTTTTTGTTGAATTTGTTGGTGTTTTTCAATGATGAGGTTGTTGTTGAATTTGTTGGTGTTTTTCAATGTTGAGGTTGTTGTTGAATTTGTTGGTGTTTTTCAATGTTGAGGTTGTTGGTGTTTTTCAATGTTGAGGTTGTTGTTGAATTTGATGGTGTTTTTCAATGTTGAGGTTGTTGGTGTTTTTCAATGTTGAGGTTGTTGTTGAATTTGTTGGTGTTTTTCAATGTTGAGGTTGTTGTTGAATTTGTTGGTGGTTTTCAATGTTGAGGTTGTTGTTGTTTTTCAATGTTGAGGTTGTTGTTGAGTTTGTTGGTATTTTTCAATGTTGAGGTTGTTGTTGAATTTGTTGGTGCTTTTAAATGTTGAGGTTGTTGTTGAATTTGTTGGTGTTTTTCAATGTTGAGGTTGTTGTTGTTTTTAAATGTTGGGGTTGTTGTTGAATTTGTTGGTGTTGTTCCATGATGAGGTTGTTGTTGTTTTCCAAAGTTGAGGTTGTTGTTGAATTTGTTGGTGTTTTTCAATGTCGGGGTTGTTGTTGAATTTGGTGGTGATTTTCGATGTTGAATTTTTTGTTGAATTTGTTGGTGTTTTTAAATGTTGAGGTTGTTGTTGAATTTGTTGGTGTTTTCAATGTTGAGGTTGTTGTTGAATTTGTTGGTGTTTTTAAATGTTGAGGTTGTTGTTTTTCAATGTTGAGGTTGTTGTTGAATTTGTTGGCCTTTTTAAATGTTGAGGTTGTTGTTGAATTTGTTGGTGTTTTTCAATTTCGAGGTTGTTGTTGAATTTTTTGGTGTTTTTCAATGTTGAGGTTGTTGTTGAATTTGTTGGTGTTTTTCAATGTTGAGGTTGTTGTTGTTTTTCAATGCTGAGGTTGTTGTGGAAATTGTTGGTGTTTTTCAATGTTGAGGTTGTTGTTGAATTTGATGGTGTTTTTCAATGTTGAGGGTGTTGTTGTTTTTCAATGTTGAGGTTGTTGTTGAATTTGTTGGTGTTTTTCAATGTTGAGGTTGTTGTTGTTTTTCAATGTTGAGGTTGTTGTTGAATTTGTTGGTGTTTTTCAATGTTGATGTTGTTGTTGAATTTGTTGGTGTTTTTCAATGTTGAGGTTGTTGTTCTTTTTCAATGTTGAGGTTATTGTTGAATTTGTTGGTGTTTTTCAATGTTGAGGTTGTTGTTGTTTTTCAATGTTGAGGTTGTTGTTGAATTTGTTGGTGTTTTTCAATGTTGAGGTTGTTGTTGTTTTTCAATGTTGAGGTTGTTGTTGAGTTTGTTGGTGTTTTTAAATGTTGAGGTTGTTGTTGAATTTGTTGGTGTTTTTCAATGTTGAGGTTGTTATTGAATTTGTTGGTGTTTTTCAATGTTGAGGTTGTTGTTGAATTTGTTGGTGTTTTTCAATGTTGAGGTTGTTGTTGAATTTGTTGGTGTTTTTCAATGTTGAGGTTGTTGTTGTTTTTCAATATTGAGGTTGTTGTTGAATTTGTTGGTGTTTTTCAATGTTTAGGTTGTTGTTGTTTTTCAATGTTGAGGTTGTTTTTGAATTTGTTGGTTTTTTTCAATGTTGAGGTTGTTGTTGAATTTGTTGGTGTTTTTCAATGTTGAGGTTGTTGTTGTTTTTCAATGTTGAGGTTGTTGTTGAATTTGTTGGTGTTTTTCAATGTTGAGTTTGTTGTTGTTTTTCAATGTTGAGGTTGTTGAATTTGTTGGTGTTTTTCAATGTTGAGGTTGTTGTTGTTTTTCACTGTTGAGGTTGTTGTTGAATTTGTTGGTGTTTTTCAATGTTGAGGTTGTTGTTGTTTTTCAATGTTGAGGTTGTTGTTGAATTTGTTGGTGCTTTTCAATGTTGAGGTTGTTGTTGAATTTGTTGGTGTTTTTCAATGTTGATGTTGTTGTTGTTTTTCAATGTTGAGGTTGTTGTTGAATTTGTTGGTGTTTTTCAATGTTGAGTTTGTTGTTGAATTTGTTGGTGTTTTTCAATGTTGAGGTTGTTGTTGAATTTGTTGGTGTTTTTCAATGTTGAGGTTGTTGTTGAATTTGTTGGTGTTTTTCAATGTTGAGATTGTTGTTGTTTTTCAATGTTGAGGTTGTTGTTGAATTTGTTGGTGTTTTTAAATGTTGAGGTTGTTGTTGAATTTGTTGGTGTTTTTCAATTTCGAGGTTGTTGTTGAATTTTTTGGTGTTTTTCAATGTTGAGGTTGTTGTTGTTTTTCAATGTTGAGGTTGTTGTTGAATTTGTTGGTGTTTTTCAATGTTGAGGTTGTTGTTGTTTTTCAATGCTGAGGTTGTTGTTGAATTTGTTGGTGTTTTTCAATGTTGAGGTTGTTGTTGAATTTGTTGGTGTTTTTCAATGTTGAGGTTGTTGTTGTTTTTCAATGTTGAGGTTGTTGTTGAATTTGCTGGTGTTTTTCAATGTTGAGGTTGTTGTTGTTTTTCAATGTTGAGGTTGTTGTTGAATTTGTTGGTGTTTTTCAATGTTGAGGTTGTTGTTGAATTTGTTGGTGTTTTTCAATGTTGAGGTTGTTGTTGTTTTTCAATGTGGAGGTTATTGTTGAATTTGTTGGTGTTTTTCAATGTTGAGGTTGTTGTTGTTTTTCAATGTTGAGGTTGTTGTTGAATTTGTTGGTGTTTTTCAATGTTGAGGTTGTTGTTGTTTTTCAATGTTGAGGTTGTTGTTGAATTTGTTGGTGTTTTTCAATGTTGAGGTTGTTGTTGAATTTGTTGGTGTTTTTCAATGTTGAGGTTGTTGTTGTTTTTCAATGTTGAGGTTATTGTTGAATTTGTTGGAGTTTTTCAAAGTTGAGGTTGTTGTTGTTTTTCAATGTTGAGGTTGCTGTTGAATTTGTTGGTGTTTTTCAATGTTGAGTTTGTTGTTGTTTTTCAATGTTGAGGTTGTTGTTGTTTTTCAATGTTGAGGTTGTTGTTGAATTTGTTGGTGTTTTTCAATGTTGAGGTTGTTTTTTTTTCAATGTTGCGGTTGTTGTTGAATTTGTCGGTGTTTTTCAATGTTGAGTTTGTTGTTGTTTTTCAATGTTGAGGTTGTTGTTGAATTTGTTGGTGTTTTTCAATGTTGAGGTTGTTGTTGTTTTTCAATGTTGAGGTTGTTGTTGAATTTGTTGGTGTTTTTCAATGTTGAGGTTATTGGTGTTTTTCAATGTTGAGGTTGTTGTTGAATTTGTTGGTGTTTTTCAATGTTGAGGTTGTTGTTGAATTTGTTGGTGTTTTTCAATGTTGAGGTTGTTGTTGTTTTTGAATGTTGAGGTTGTTGTTGAGTTTGTTGGTGTTTTTCAATGTTGAGGTTGTTGTTGAATTTGTTGGTGTTTTTCAATTTTGAGGTTGTTGTTGAATTTGTTGGTGTTTTTCAATGTTGAGGTTGTTGTTGTTTTTAAATGTTGGGGTTGTTGTTGAATTTGTTGGTGTTTTTCAATTTTGAGGATGTTGTTGTTTTTCAATGTTGAGGTTGTTGTTGAATTTGTTGGTGTTTTTCCATGATGAGGTTGTTGTTGTTTTTCAAAGTTGAGGTTGTTGTTGAATTTGTTGGTGTTTTTCAATGTCGGGGTTGTTGTTGAATTTTTTGGTGTTTTTCAATGTTGAATTTTGTGTTGAATTTGTTGGTGTTTTTCAATGTTGAGGTTGTTGTTGAATTTGTTGGTGTTTTTCAATGTTGAGGTTGTTGTTGTTTTTCAATGTGGAGGTTATTGTTGAATTTGTTGGTGTTTTTCAATGTTGAGGTTGTTGTTGTTTTTCAATGTTGAGGTTGTTGTTGAATTTGTTGGTGTTTTTCAATGTTGAGGTTGTTGTTGTTTTTCAATGTTGAGGTTGTTGTTGAATTTGTTGGTGTTTTTCAATGTTGAGGTTGTTGTTGAATTTGTTGGTGTTTTTCAATGTTGAGGTTGTTGTTGTTTTTCAATGTTGAGGTTATTGTTGAATTTGTTGGAGTTTTTCAAAGTTGAGGTTGTTGTTGTTTTTCAATGTTGAGGTTGCTGTTGTTTTTCAATGTGGAGGTTATTGTTGAATTTGTTGGTGTTTTTCAATGTTGAGGTTGTTGTTGTTTTTCAATGTTGAGGTTGTTGTTGAATTTGTTGGTGTTTTTCAATGTTGAGGTTGTTGTTGTTTTTCAATGTTGAGGTTGTTGTTGAATTTGTTGGTGTTTTTCAATGTTGAGGTTGTTGTTGAATTTGTTGGTGTTTTTCAATGTTGAGGTTGTTGTTGTTTTTCAATGTTGAGGTTATTGTTGAATTTGTTGGAGTTTTTCAAAGTTGAGGTTGTTGTTGTTTTTCAATGTTGAGGTTGCTGTTGAATTTGTTGGTGTTTTTCAATGTTGAGTTTGTTGTTGTTTTTCAATGTTGAGGTTGTTGTTGTTTTTCAATGTTGAGGTTGTTGTTGAATTTGTTGGTGTTTTTCAATGTTGAGGTTGTTTTTTTTTCAATGTTGCGGTTGTTGTTGAATTTGTCGGTGTTTTTCAATGTTGAGTTTGTTGTTGTTTTTCAATGTTGAGGTTGTTGTTGAATTTGTTGGTGTTTTTCAATGTTGAGGTTGTTGTTGTTTTTCAATGTTGAGGTTGTTGTTGAATTTGTTGGTGTTTTTCAATGTTGAGGTTATTGGTGTTTTTCAATGTTGAGGTTGTTGTTGAATTTGTTGGTGTTTTTCAATGTTGAGGTTGTTGTTGAATTTGTTGGTGTTTTTCAATGTTGAGGTTGTTGTTGTTTTTGAATGTTGAGGTTGTTGTTGAGTTTGTTGGTGTTTTTCAATGTTGAGGTTGTTGTTGAATTTGTTGGTGTTTTTCAATTTTGAGGTTGTTGTTGAATTTGTTGGTGTTTTTCAATGTTGAGGTTGTTGTTGTTTTTAAATGTTGGGGTTGTTGTTGAATTTGTTGGTGTTTTTCAATTTTGAGGATGTTGTTGTTTTTCAATGTTGAGGTTGTTGTTGAATTTGTTGGTGTTTTTCCATGATGAGGTTGTTGTTGTTTTTCAAAGTTGAGGTTGTTGTTGAATTTGTTGGTGTTTTTCAATGTCGGGGTTGTTGTTGAATTTTTTGGTGTTTTTCAATGTTGAATTTTGTGTTGAATTTGTTGGTGTTTTTCAATGTTGAGGTTGTTGTTGAATTTTTTGGCGTTTTTAAATGTTGAGGTTGTTGTTGAATTTGTTGGTGTTTTCAATGTTGAGGTTGTTGTTGAATTTGTTGGTGTATTTAAATGTTGAGGTTGTTGTTGAATTTGTTGGTGTTTGTCAATGTTGAGGTTGTTGTTGTTTTTCAATGTTGAGGTTGTTGTTGTATTTGTTGGTGTTTTTCAGTGTTGAGGTTGTTGTTGAATTTGTTGGTGTTTTTCAATGTTGAGGTTGTTGTTGAATTTGTTGGTGTTTTTCAATGTTGAGGTTGTTGTTGTTTTTCAATGTTGAGGTTGTTGAGTTTGTTGGTGTTTTTCAATGTTGAGGTTGTTGTTGAATTTGTTGGTGTTTTTCAATGTTGAGGTTGTTGTTGAATTTGTTGGTGTTTTTCAATGTTGAGGTTGTTGTTTTTAAATGTTGAGGTTGTTGTTGAATTTGTTGGTGTTTTTTCAATTTTGAGGTTGTTGGTGTTTTTCAATGTTCAGGTTGTTGTTGAATTTGATGGTGTTTTTCAATGTTGAGGTTGTTGGTGTTTTTCAATGTTGAGGTTGTTGTTGAATTTGTTGGTGTTTTTCAATGTTGAGGTTGTTGTTGAATTTGTTGGTGGTTTTCAATGTTGAGGTTGTTGTTGTTTTTCAATGTTGAGGTTGTTGTTGAGTTTGTTGGTGTTTTTCAATGTTGAGGTTGTTGTTGAATTTGTTGGTGCTTTTCAATGTTGAGGTTGTTGTTGAATTTGTTGGTGTTTTTCAATGTTGAGGTTGTTATTGTTTTTAAATGTTGGGGTTGTTGTTGAATTTGTTGGTGTTTTTCCATGATGAGGTTGTTGTTGTTTTCCAAAGTTGAGGTTGTTGTTGAATTTGTTGGTGTTTTTCAAAGTCGGCGTTGTTGTTGAATTTGTTGGTGATTTTCGATGTTGAATTTTTTGTTGAATTTGTTGGTTTTTTTAAATGTTGAGGTTGTTGTTGAATTTGTTGGTGTTTTCAATGTTGAGGTTGTTGTTGAATTTGTTGGAGTTTTTAAATGTTGAGGCTGTTGTTTTTCAATGTTGAGGTTGTTGTTGAATTTGTTGGCCTTTTTAAATGTTGAGGTTGTTGTTGAATTTGTTGGTGTTTTCAATGTTGAGGTTGTTGTTGAATTTGTTGGTGTTTTTAAATGTTGAGGTTGTTGTTGAATTTGCTAGTGTTTTGCAATGTTGAGGTTGTTGTTGTTTTTCAATGTTGAGGATGTTGTTGAATTCGTTGGTGTTTTTCAATGTTGAGGTTGTTGTTGTATTTGTTGGTGTTTTTCAATTTCGAGGTTGTTGTTGAATTTGTTGGTGTTTTTCAATGTTGAAGTTGTTGTTGAATTTGTTGGTGTTTTTCAATGTTGAGGTTGTTGTTGTTTTTCAATGTTGAGGTTGTTGTTGAATTTGTTGGTGTTTTTCAATTTCGAGGTTGTTGTTGAATTTGTTGGTGCTTTTCAATGTTGAAGTTGTTGTTGAATTTGTTGGTGTTTTTCAATGTTGAGGTTGTTGTTGTTTTTCAATGTTGAGGTTGTTGTTGAAATTGTTGGTGTTTTTCAATGTTGAGGTTGTTGTTGTTTTTCAATGTTGAGGTTGTTGTTGAATTTGTTGTGTTTTTCAATGTTGAGGTTGTTGTTGAATTTGTTGGTGTTTTTCAATGTTGAGGTTGTTGTTGTTTTTCAATGTTGAGGTTGTTGTTGAATTTGTTGGTGTTTTTCAATGTTGAGGTTGTTGTTGTTTTTCAATGTTGAGGTTGTTGTTGAATTTGTTGGTGTTTTTCAATGTTGAGGTTGTTGTTGAATTTGTTGGTTTTTTTCAATGTTGAGGTTGTTGTTGTTTTTCAATGTTGAGGTTATTGTTGAATTTCTTGGTGTTTTTCAAAGTTGAGGTTGTTGTTGTTTTTCAATGTTGAGGTTGCTGTTGAATTTGTTGGTGTTTTTCAATGTTGAGCTTGTTGTTGTTTTTCAATGTTGAGGTTGTTGTTGTTTTTCAATGTTGAGGTTGTTGTTGAATTTGTTGGTGTTTTTCAATTTTGAGGTTATTAGTGTTTTTCAATGTTGAGGTTGTTGTTGAATTTGTTGGTGTTTTTCAATGTTGAGGTTGTTGTTGAATTTGTTGGTGTTTTTCAATGTTGAGGTTGTTGTTGTTTTTGAATGTTGAGGTTGTTGTTGAGTTTGTTGGTGTTTTTCAATGTTGAGGTTGTTGTTGAATTTGTTGGTGTTTTTCAATGTTGAGGTTGTTGTTGAATTTGTTGGTGTTTTTCAATGTTGAGGTTGTTGTTGTTTTTAAATGTTGGGGTTGTTGTTGAATTTGTTGGTGTTTTTCAATTTTGAGGATAAGTTGTTTTTCAATGTTGAGGTTGTTGTTGAATTTGTTGGTGTTTTTCCATGATGAGGTTGTTGTTGTTTTTCAAAGTTGAGGTTGTTGTTGAATTTGTTGGTGTTTTTCAATGTCGGGGTTGTTGTTGAATTTTTTGGTGTTTTTCAATGTTGAATTGTTTGTTGAATTTGTTGGTGTTTTTCAATGTTGAGGTTCTTGTTTTTCAATGTTGATGTTGTTGTTGAATTTTTTGTCGTTTTTAAATGTTGAGGTTGTTGTTGAATTTGTTGGTGTTTTCAATGTTGAGGTTGTTGTTGCTTTTCAATGTTGAGGTTATTGTTGAATTTGTTGGTGTTTTTCAATGTTGAGGTTGTTGTTGTTTTTCAATGTTGAGGTTGTTGTTGAATTTGTTGGTGTTTTTCAATGTTGAGGTTGTTGTTGTTTTTCAATGTTGAGGTTGTTGTTGAGTTTGTTGGTGTTTTTCAATGTTGAGGTTGTTGTTGAATTTGTTGGTGTTTTTCAATGTTGAGGTTGTTGTTGAATTTGTTGGTGTTTTTCAATGTTGAGGTTGTTGTTGTTTTTCAATGTTGAGGTTGTTGTTGAGTTTGTTGGTGTTTTTCAATGTTGAGGTTGTTGTTGAATTTGTTGGTGTTTTTCAATGTTGAGGTTGTTGTTGAATTTGTTGGTGTTTTTCAATGTTGAGGTTGTTGTTGAATTTGTTGGTGATTTTCAATGTTGAGGTTGTTGTTTTTCAATGTTGAGGTTGTTGTTGAATTTGTTGGTGTTTTTCAATTTCGAGGTTGTTGTTGAATTTGTTGGTGTTTTTCAATGTTGAAGTTGTTGTTGAATTTGTTGGTGTTTTTCAATGTTGAGGTTGTTGTTGTTTTTCAATGTTGAGGTTGTTGTTGAATTTGTTGGTTTTTTCAATGTTGAGGTTGTTGTCGTTTTTTAATGCTGAGGTTGTTGTTGAATTTGTTGTGTTTTTCAATGTTGAGGTTGTATTTTTTTCAATGTTCAGGTTGTTGTTGAATTTGTGGGTGTTTTTCAATGTTGAGTTTGTTGTTGTTTTTCAATGTTGAGGTTGTTGTTGAATTTGTTGTTGTTTTCAATGTTGAGGTTGTTGTTGTTTTTCAATGTTGAGGTTGTTGTTGAATTTGTTGGTGTTTTTCAATTTTGAGGTTATTGGTGTTTTTCAATGTTGAGGTTGTTGTTGAATTTGTTGGTGTTTTTCAATGTTGAGGTTGTTGTTGAATTTGTTGGTGTTTTTCAATGTTGCGGTTGTTGTTGTTTTTGAATGTTGAGGTTGTTGTTGAGTTTGTTGGTGTTTTTCAATGTTGAGGTTGTTGTTGAATTTGTTGGTGTTTTTCAATGTTGAGGTTGTTGTTGAATTTGTTGGTGTTTTTCAATGTTGAGGTTGTTGTTGTTTTTAAATGTTGGGGTTGTTGTTGAATTTGTTGGTGTTTTTCAATTTTGAGGATATGTTGTTTTTCAATGTTGAGGTTGTTGTTGAATTTGTTGGTGTTTTTCCATGATGATGTTGTTGTTGTTTTTCAAAGTTGAGGTTGTTGTTGAATTTGTTGGTGTTTTTCAATGTCGGGGTTGTTGTTGAATTTTTTGGTGTTTTTCAATGTTGAATTTTTTTTGAATTTGTTGGTGTTTTTCAATGTTGAGGTTCTTGTTTTTCAATGTTGATGTTGTTGTTGAATTTTTTGGCGTTTTTAAATGTTGAGGTTGTTGTTGAATTTGTTGGTGTTTTCAATGTTGAGGTTGTTGTTGTTTTTCAATGTTGAGGTTATTGTTGAATTTGTTGGTGTTTTTCAATGTTGAGGTTGTTGTTGTTTTTCAATGTTGAGGTTGTTGTTGAATTTGTTGGTGTTTTTCAATGTTGAGGTTGTTGTTGTTTTTCAATGTTGAGGTTGTTGTTGAGTTTGTTGGTGTTTTTCAATGTTGAGGTTGTTGTTGAATTTGTTGGTGTTTTTCAATGTTGAGGTTGTTGTTGAATTTGTTGGTGTTTTTCAATGTTGAGGTTGTTGTTGAATTTGTTGGTGTTTTTCAATGTTGAGGTTGTTGTTGTTTTTCAATGTTGAGGTTGTTGTTGAATTTGTTGGTGTTTTTCAATTTCGAGGTTGTTGTTGAATTTGTTGGTGTTTTTCAATGTTGAAGTTGTTGTTGAATTTGTTGGTGTTTTTCAATGTTGTGGTTGTTGTTGTTTTTCAATGTTGAGGTTGTTGTTGAATTTGTTGGTGTTTTTCAATGTTGAGGTTGTTGTCGTTTTTCAATGCTGAGGTTGTTGTTGAATTTGTTGTGTTTTTCAATGTTGAGGTTGTTGTTGAATTTGTTGGTGTTTTTCAATATTGAGGTTGTTGTTGTTTTTCAATGTTGAGGTTGTTGTTGAATTTGTTGGTGTTTTTCAATGTTGAGGTTGTTGTTGTTTTTCAATGTTGAGGTTTTTGTTGAATTTGTTGGTGTTTTTCAATGATGAGGTTGTTGTTGAATTTGTTGGTGTTTTTCAATGTTGAGGTTGTTGTTGAATTTGTTGGTGTTTTTCAATGTTGAGGTTGTTGGTGTTTTTCAATGTTGAGGTTGTTGTTGAATTTGATGGTGTTTTTCAATGTTGAGGTTGTTGGTGTTTTTCAATGTTGAGGTTGTTGTTGAATTTGTTGGTGTTTTTCAATGTTGAGGTTGTTGTTGAATTTGTTGGTGGTTTTCAATGTTGAGGTTGTTGTTGTTTTTCAATGTTGAGGTTGTTGTTGAGTTTGTTGGTATTTTTCAATGTTGAGGTTGTTGTTGAATTTGTTGGTGCTTTTAAATGTTGAGGTTGTTGTTGAATTTGTTGGTGTTTTTCAATGTTGAGGTTGTTGTTGTTTTTAAATGTTGGGGTTGTTGTTGAATTTGTTGGTGTTGTTCCATGATGAGGTTGTTGTTGTTTTCCAAAGTTGAGGTTGTTGTTGAATTTGTTGGTGTTTTTCAATGTCGGGGTTGTTGTTGAATTTGGTGGTGATTTTCGATGTTGAATTTTTTGTTGAATTTGTTGGTGTTTTTAAATGTTGAGGTTGTTGTTGAATTTGTTGGTGTTTTCAATGTTGAGGTTGTTGTTGAATTTGTTGGTGTTTTTAAATGTTGAGGTTGTTGTTTTTCAATGTTGAGGTTGTTGTTGAATTTGT
This sequence comes from Isurus oxyrinchus, assembly GCA_026770705.1. Classification (NCBI taxonomy): domain Eukaryota; kingdom Metazoa; phylum Chordata; class Chondrichthyes; order Lamniformes; family Lamnidae; genus Isurus; species Isurus oxyrinchus. Next base: position 233,648 of record JANJGN010000602.1, read on the forward strand.
TGGCCTTTTTAAATGTTGAGGTTGTTGTTGAATTTGTTGGTGTTTTTCAATTTCGAGGTTGTTGTTGAATTTTTTGGTGTTTTTCAATGTTGAGGTTGTTGTTGAATTTGTTGGTGTTTTTCAATGTTGAGGTTGTTGTTGTTTTTCAATGCTGAGGTTGTTGTGGAAATTGTTGGTGTTTTTCAATGTTGAGGTTGTTGTTGAATTTGATGGTGTTTTTCAATGTTGAGGTTGTTGTTGTTTTTCAATGTTGAGGTTGTTGTTGAATTTGTTGGTGTTTTTCAATGTTGAGGTTGTTGTTGTTTTTCAATGTTGAGGTTGTTGTTGAATTTGTTGGTGTTTTTCAATGTTGATGTTGTTGTTGAATTTGTTGGTGTTTTTCAATGTTGAGGTTGTTGTTCTTTTTCAATGTTGAGGTTATTGTTGAATTTGTTGGTGTTTTTCAATGTTGAGGTTGTTGTTGTTTTTCAATGTTGAGGTTGTTGTTGAATTTGTTGGTGTTTTTCAATGTTGAGGTTGTTGTTGTTTTTCAATGTTGAGGTTGTTGTTGAGTTTGTTGGTGTTTTTAAATGTTGAGGTTGTTGTTGAATTTGTTGGTGTTTTTCAATGTTGAGGTTGTTATTGAATTTGTTGGTGTTTTTCAATGTTGAGGTTGTTGTTGAATTTGTTGGTGTTTTTCAATGTTGAGGTTGTTGTTGAATTTGTTGGTGTTTTTCAATGTTGAGGTTGTTGTTGTTTTTCAATATTGAGGTTGTTGTTGAATTTGTTGGTGTTTTTCAATGTTTAGGTTGTTGTTTTTCAATGTTGAGGTTGTTTTTGAATTTGTTGGTTTTTTTCAATGTTGAGGTTGTTGTTGAATTTGTTGGTGTTTTTCAATGTTGAGGTTGTTGTTGTTTTTCAATGTTGAGGTTGTTGTTGAATTTGTTGGTGTTTTTCAATGTTGAGTTTGTTGTTGTTTTTCAATGTTGAGGTTGTTGAATTTGTTGGTGTTTTTCAATGTTGAGGTTGTTGTTGTTTTTCACTGTTGAGGTTGTTGTTGAATTTGTTGGTGTTTTTCAATGTTGAGGTTGTTGTTGTTTTTCAATGTTGAGGTTGTTGTTGAATTTGTTGGTGCTTTTCAATGTTGAGGTTGTTGTTGAATTTGTTGGTGTTTTTCAATGTTGATGTTGTTGTTGTTTTTCAATGTTGAGGTTGTTGTTGAATTTGTTGGTGTTTTTCAATGTTGAGTTTGTTGTTGAATTTGTTGGTGTTTTTCAATGTTGAGGTTGTTGTTGAATTTGTTGGTGTTTTTCAATGTTGAGGTTGTTGTTGAATTTGTTGGTGTTTTTCAATGTTGAGATTGTTGATGTTTTTCAATGTTGAGGTTGTTGTTGAATTTGTTGGTGTTTTTAAATGTTGAGGTTGTTGTTGAATTTGTTGGTGTTTTTCAATTTCGAGGTTGTTGTTGAATTTTTTGGTGTTTTTCAATGTTGAGGTTGTTGTTGTTTTTCAATGTTGAGGTTGTTGTTGAATTTGTTGGTGTTTTTCAATGTTGAGGTTGTTGTTGTTTTTCAATGCTGAGGTTGTTGTTGAATTTGTTGGTGTTTTTCAATGTTGAGATTGTTGTTGAATTTGTTGGTGTTTTTCAATGTTGAGGTTGTTGTTGTTTTTCAATGTTGAGGTTGTTGTTGAATTTGCTGGTGTTTTTCAATGTTGAGGTTGTTGTTGTTTTTCAATGTTGAGGTTGTTGTTGAATTTGTTGGTGTTTTTCAATGTTGAGGTTGTTGTTGAATTTGTTGGTGTTTTTCAATGTTGAGGTTGTTGTTGTTTTTCAATGTGGAGGTTATTGTTGAATTTGTTGGTGTTTTTCAATGTTGAGGTTGTTGTTGTTTTTCAATGTTGAGGTTGTTGTTGAATTTGTTGGTGTTTTTCAATGTTGAGGTTGTTGTTGTTTTTCAATGTTGAGGTTGTTGTTGAATTTGTTGGTGTTTTTCAATGTTGAGGTTGTTGTTGAATTTGTTGGTGTTTTTCAATGTTGAGGTTGTTGTTGTTTTTCAATGTTGAGGTTATTGTTGAATTTGTTGGAGTTTTTCAAAGTTGAGGTTGTTGTTGTTTTTCAATGTTGAGGTTGCTGTTGAATTTGTTGGTGTTTTTCAATGTTGAGTTTGTTGTTGTTTTTCAATGTTGAGGTTGTTGTTGTTTTTCAATGTTGAGGTTGTTGTTGAATTTGTTGGTGTTTTTCAATGTTGAGGTTGTTTTTTTTTCAATGTTGCGGTTGTTGTTGAATTTGTCGGTGTTTTTCAATGTTGAGTTTGTTGTTGTTTTTCAATGTTGAGGTTGTTGTTGAATTTGTTGGTGTTTTTCAATGTTGAGGTTGTTGTTGTTTTTCAATGTTGAGGTTGTTGTTGAATTTGTTGGTGTTTTTCAATGTTGAGGTTATTGGTGTTTTTCAATGTTGAGGTTGTTGTTGAATTTGTTGGTGTTTTTCAATGTTGAGGTTGTTGTTGAATTTGTTGGTGTTTTTCAATGTTGAGGTTGTTGTTGTTTTTGAATGTTGAGGTTGTTGTTGAGTTTGTTGGTGTTTTTCAATGTTGAGGTTGTTGTTGAATTTGTTGGTGTTTTTCAATTTTGAGGTTGTTGTTGAATTTGTTGGTGTTTTTCAATGTTGAGGTTGTTGTTGTTTTTAAATGTTGGGGTTGTTGTTGAATTTGTTGGTGTTTTTCAATTTTGAGGATGTTGTTGTTTTTCAATGTTGAGGTTGTTGTTGAATTTGTTGGTGTTTTTCCATGATGAGGTTGTTGTTGTTTTTCAAAGTTGAGGTTGTTGTTGAATTTGTTGGTGTTTTTCAATGTCGGGGTTGTTGTTGAATTTTTTGGTGTTTTTCAATGTTGAATTTTGTGTTGAATTTGTTGGTGTTTTTCAATGTTGAGGTTGTTGTTGAATTTTTTGGCGTTTTTAAATGTTGAGGTTGTTGTTGAATTTGTTGGTGTTTTCAATGTTGAGGTTGTTGTTGAATTTGTTGGTGTTTTTATATGTTGAGGTTGTTGTTGAATTTGTTGGTGTTTGTCAATGTTGAGGTTGTTGTTGTTTTTCAATGTTGAGGTTGTTGTTGTATTTGTTGGTGTTTTTCAATTTCGAGGTTGTTGTTGAATTTGTTGGTGTTTGTCAATGTTGAAGATGGTGTTGAATTTGTTGGTGTTTTTCAATGTTGAGGTTGTTGTTGAATTTGTTGGTGTTTTTCCATGATGAGGTTGTTGTTGTTTTTCAAAGTTGAGGTTGTTGTTGAATTTTTTGGCGTTTTTAAATGTTGAGGTTGTTGTTGAATTTGTTGGTGTTTTCAATGTTGAGGTTGTTGTTGAATTTGTTGGTGTTTTTATATGTTGAGGTTGTTGTTGAATTTGTTGGTGTTTGTCAATGTTGAGGTTGTTGTTGTTTTTCAATGTTGAGGTTGTTGTTGTATTTGTTGGTGTTTTTCAATTTCGAGGTTGTTGTTGAATTTGTTGGTGTTTGTCAATGTTGAAGATGTTGTTGAATTTGTTGGTGTTTTTCAATGTTGAGGTTGTTGTTGAATTTGTTGGTGTTTTTCCATGATGAGGTTGTTGTTGTTTTTCAATGTTGAGGTTGTTGTTGAATTTTTTGGCGTTTTTAAATGTTGAGGTTGTTGTTGAATTTGTTGGTGTTTTCAATGTTGAGGTTGTTGTTGTTTTTCAATGTTGAGGTTATTGTTGAATTTGTTGGTGTTTTTCAATGTTGAGGTTGTTGTTGTTTTTCAATGTTGAGGTTGTTGTTGAATTTGTTGGTGTTTTTCAATGTTGAGGTTGTTGTTGTTTTTCAATGTTGAGGTTGTTGTTGAGTTTGTTGGTGTTTTTCAATGTTGAGGTTGTTGTTGAATTTGTTGCTGTTTTTCAATGTTGAGGTTGTTGTTGAATTTGTTGGTGTTTTTCCATGTTGAGGTTGTTGTTGAATTTGTTGGTGTTTTTCAATGTTGAGGTTGTTGTTGTTTTTCAATGTTGAGGTTGTTGTTGAATTTGTTGGTGTTTTTCAATTTCGAGGTTGTTGAATGAATTTGTTGGTGTTTTTCAATGTTGAAGTTGTTGTTGAATTTGTTGGTGTTTTTCAATGTTGTGGTTGTTGTTGTTTTTCAATGTTGAGGTTGTTGTTGAATTTGTTGGTGTTTTTCAATGTTGAGGTTGTTGTCGTTTTTCAATGCTGAGGTTGTTGTTGAATTTGTTGTGTTTTTCAATGTTGAGGTTGTTGTTGAATTTGTTGGTGTTTTTCAATATTGAGGTTGTTGTTGTTTTTCAATGTTGAGGTTGTTGTTGAATTTGTTGGTGTTTTTCAATGTTGAGGTTGTTGTTGTTTTTCAATGTTGAGGTTTTTGTTGAATTTGTTGGTGTTTTTCAATGATGAGGTTGTTGTTGAATTTGTTGGTGTTTTTCAATGTTGAGGTTGTTGTTGAATTTGTTGGTGTTTTTCAATGTTGAGGTTGTTGGTGTTTTTCAATGTTGAGGTTGTTGTTGAATTTGATGGTGTTTTTCAATGTTGAGGTTGTTGGTGTTTTTCATTGTTGAGGTTGTTGTTGAATTTGTTGGTGTTTTTCAATGTTGAGGTTGTTGTTGAATTTGTTGGTGGTTTTCAATGTTGAGGTTGTTGTTGTTTTTCAATGTTGAGGTTGTTGTTGAGTTTGTTGGTATTTTTCAATGTTGAGGTTGTTGTTGAATTTGTTGGTGCTTTTAAATGTTGAGGTTGTTGTTGAATTTGTTGGTGTTTTTCAATGTTGAGGTTGTTGTTGTTTTTAAATGTTGGGGTTGTTGTTGAATTTGTTGGTGTTTTTCCATGATGAGGTTGTTGTTGTTTTCCAAAGTTGAGGTTGTTGTTGAATTTGTTGGTGTTTTTCAATGTCGGGGTTGTTGTTGAATTTGGTGGTGATTTTCGATGTTGAATTTTTTGTTGAATTTGTTGGTGTTTTTAAATGTTGAGGTTGTTGTTGAATTTGTTGGTGTTTTCAATGTTGAGTTTGTTGTTGAATTTGTTGGTGTTTTTAAATGTTGAGGTTGTTGTTTTTCAATGTTGAGGTTGTTGTTGAATTTGTTGGCCTTTTTAAATGTTGAGGTTGTTGTTGAATTTGTTGGTGTTTTTCAATGTCGGGGTTGTTGTTGAATTTGGTGGTGATTTTCGATGTTGAATTTTTTGTTGAATTTGTTGGTGTTTTTAAATGTTGAGGTTGTTGTTGAATTTGTTGGTGTTTTCAATGTTGAGTTTGTTGTTGAATTTGTTGGTGTTTTTAAATGTTGAGGTTGTTGTTTTTCAATGTTGAGGTTGTTGTTGAATTTGTTGGCCTTTTTAAATGTTGAGGTTGTTGTTGAATTTGTTGGTGTTTTTCAATTTCGAGGTTGTTGTTGAATTTTTTGGTGTTTTTCAATGTTGAGGTTGTTGTTGTTTTTCAATGTTGAGGTTGTTGTTGAATTTGTTGGTGTTTTTCAATGTTGAGGTTGTTGTTATTTTTCAATGCTGAGGTTGTTGTGGAAATTGTTGGTGTTTTTCAATGTTGAGGTTGTTGTTGAATTTGTTGGTGTTTTTCAATGTTGAGGTTGTTGTTGTTTTTCAATGTTGAGGTTGTTGTTGAATTTGTTGGTGTTTTTCAATGTTGAGGTTGTTGTTGTTTTTCAATGTTGAGGTTGTTGTTGAATTTGTTGGTGTTTTTCAATGTTGATGTTGTTGTTGAATTTGTTGGTGTTTTTCAATGTTGAGGTTGTTGTTCTTTTTCAATGTTGAGGTTATAGTTGAATTTGTTGGTGTTTTTCAATGTTGAGGTTGTTGTTGTTTTTCAATGTTGAGGTTGTTGTTGAATTTGTTGGTGTTTTTCAATGTTGAGGTTGTTGTTGTTTTTCAATGTTGAGGTTGTTGTTGAGTTTGTTGGTGTTTTTAAATGTTGAGGTTGTTGTTGAATTTGTTGGTGTTTTTCAATGTTGAGGTTGTTATTGAATTTGTTGGTGTTTTTCAATGTTGAGGTTGTTGTTGAATTTGTTGGTGTTTTTCAATGTTGAGGTTGTTGTTGAATTTGTTGGTGTTTTTCAATGTTGAGGTTGTTGTTGTTTTTCAATGTTGAGGTTGTTGTTGAATTTGTTGGTGTTTTTCAATGTTTAGGTTGTTGTTGTTTTTCAATGTTGAGGTTGTTTTTGAATTTGTTGGTTTTTTTCAATGTTGAGGTTGTTGTTGAAAATGTTGGTGTTTTTCAATGTTGAGGTTGTTGTTGTTTTTCAATGTTGAGGTTGTTGTTGAATTTGTTGGTGTTTTTCAATGTTGAGTTTGTTGTTGTTTTTCAATGTTGAGGTTGTTGAATTTGTTGGTGTTTTTCAATGTTGAGGTTGTTGTTGTTTTTCACTGTTGAGGTTGTTGTTGAATTTGTTGGTGTTTTTCAATGTTGAGGTTGTTGTTGTTTTTCAATGTTGAGGTTGTTGTTGAATTTGTTGGTGCTTTTCAATGTTGAGGTTGTTGTTGAATTTGTTGGTGTTTTTCAATGTTGATGTTGTTGTTGTTTTTCAATGTTGAGGTTGTTGTTGAATTTGTTGGTGTTTTTCAATGTTGAGTTTGTTGTTGAATTTGTTGGTGTTTTTCAATGTTGAGGTTGTTGTTGAATTTGTTGGTGTTTTTCAATGTTGAGGTTGTTGTTGAATTTGTTGGTGTTTTTCAATGTTGAGATTGTTGTTGTTTTTCAATGTTGAGGTTGTTGTTGAATTTGTTGGTGTTTTTAAATGTTGAGGTTGTTGTTGAATTTGTTGGTGTTTTTCAATTTCAAGGTTGTTGTTGAATTTTTTGGTGTTTTTCAATGTTGAGGTTGTTGTTGTTTTTCAATGTTGAGGTTGTTGTTGAATTTGTTGGTGTTTTTCAATGTTGAGGTTGTTGTTGTTTTTCAATGCTGAGGTTGTTGTTGAATTTGTTGGTGTTTTTCAATGTTGAGGTTGTTGTTGAATTTGTTGGTGTTTTTCAATGTTGAGGTTGTTGTTGTTTTTCAATGTTGAGGTTGTTGTTGAATTTGCTGGTGTTTTTCAATGTTGAGGTTGTTGTTGTTTTTCAATGTTGAGGTTGTTGTTGAATTTGTTGTTGTTTTTCAATGTTGAGGTTGTTGTTGAATTTGTTGGTGTTTTTCAATGTTGAGGTTGTTGTTGTTTTTCAATGTTGAGGTTATTGTTGAATTTGTTGGTGTTTTTCAATGTTGAGGTTGTTGTTGTTTTTCAATGGTGAGGTTGTTGTTGAATTTGTTGGTGTTTTTCAATGTTGAGGTTGTTGTTGTTTTTCAATGTTGAGGTTGTTGTTGAATTTGTTGGTGTTTTTCAATGTTGAGGTTATTGGTGTTTTTCAATGTTGAGGTTGTTGTTGAATTTGTTGGTGTTTTTCAATGTTGAGGTTGTTGTTGAATTTGTTGGTGTTTTTCAATGTTGAGGTTGTTGTTGTTTTTGAATGTTGAGGTTGTTGTTGAGTTTGTTGGTGTTTTTCAATGTTGAGGTTGTTGTTGAATTTGTTGGTGTTTTTCAATTTTGAGGTTGTTGTTGAATTTGTTGGTGTTTTTCAATGTTGAGGTTGTTGTTGTTTTTAAATGTTGGGGTTGTTGTTGAATTTGTTGGTGTTTTTCAATTTTGAGGATGTTGTTGTTTTTCAATGTTGAGGTTGTTGTTGAATTTGTTGGTGTTTTTCCATGATGAGGTTGTTGTTGTTTTTCAAAGTTGAGGTTGTTGTTGAATTTGTTGGTGTTTTTCAATGTCGGGGTTGTTGTTGAATTTTTTGGTGTTTTTCAATGTTGAATTTTGTGTTGAATTTGTTGGTGTTTTTCAATGTTGAGGTTGTTGTTGAATTTTTTGGCGTTTTTAAATGTTGAGGTTGTTGTTGAATTTGTTGGTGTTTTTCAATGTTGAGGTTGTTGTTGAATTTGTTGGTGTTTTTATATGTTGAGGTTGTTGTTGAATTTGTTGGTGTTTGTCAATGTTGAGGTTGTTGTTGTTTTTCAATGTTGAGGTTGTTGTTGTATTTGTTGGTGTTTTTCAATTTCGAGGTTGTTGTTGAATTTGTTGGTGTTTGTCAATGTTGAAGATGTTGTTGAATTTGTTGGTGTTTTTCAATGTTGAGGTTGTTGTTGAATTTGTTGGTGTTTTTCCATGATGAGGTTGTTGTTGTTTTTCAAAGTTGAGGTTGTTGTTGAATTTTTTGGCGTTTTTAAATGTTGAGGTTGTTGTTGAATTTGTCGGTGTTTTCAATGTTGAGGTTGTTGTTGAATTTGTTGGTGTTTTTATATGTTGAGGTTGTTGTTGAATTTGTTGGTGTTTGTCAATGTTGAGGTTGTTGTTGTTTTTCAATGTTGAGGTTGTTGTTGTATTTGTTGGTGTTTTTCAATTTCGAGGTTGTTGTTGAATTTGTTGGTGTTTGTCAATGTTGAAGATGTTGTTGAATTTGTTGGTGTTTTTCAATGTTGAGGTTGTTGTTGAATTTGTTGGTGTTTTTCCATGATGAGGTTGTTGTTGTTTTTCAATGTTGAGGTTGTTGTTGAATTTTTTGGCGTTTTTAAATGTTGAGGTTGTTGTTGAATTTGTTGGTGTTTTCAATGTTGAGGTTGTTGTTGTTTTTCAATGTTGAGGTTGTTGTTGAATTTGTTGGTGTTTTTCAATGTTGAGGTTGTTGTTGTTTTTCAATGTTGAGGTTGTTGTTGAATTTGTTGGTGTTTTTCAATGTTGAGGTTGTTGTTGTTTTTCAATGTTGAGGTTGTTGTTGAGTTTGTTGGTGTTTTTCAATGTTGAGGTTGTTGTTGAATTTGTTGGTGTTTTTCAATGTTGAGGTTGTTGTTGAATTTGTTGGTGTTTTTCCATGTTGAGGTTGTTGTTGAATTTGTTGGTGTTTTTCAATGTTGAGGTTGTTGTTGTTTTTCAATGTTGAGGTTGTTGTTGAATTTGTTGGTGTTTTTCAATTTCGAGGTTGTTGTTGAATTTGTTGGTGTTTTTCAATGTTGAAGTTGTTGTTGAATTTGTTGGTGTTTTTCAATGTTGTGGTTGTTGTTGTTTTTCAATGTTGAGGTTGTTGTTGAATTTGTTGGTGTTTTTCAATGTTGAGGTTGTTGTCGTTTTTCAATGCTGAGGTTGTTGTTGAATTTGTTGTTTTTCAATGTTGAGGTTGTTGTTGAATTTGTTGGTGTTTTTCAATATTGAGGTTGTTGTTGTTTTTCAATGTTGAGGTTGTTGTTGAATTTGTTGGTGTTTTTCAATGTTGAGGTTGTTGTTGTTTTTCAATGTTGAGGTTTTTGTTGAATTTGTTGGTGTTTTTCAATGATGAGGTTGTTGTTGAATTTGTTGGTGTTTTTCAATGTTGAGGTTGTTGTTGAATTTGTTGGTGTTTTTCAATGTTGAGGTTGTTGGTGTTTTTCAATGTTGAGGTTGTTGTTGAATTTGATGGTGTTTTTCAATGTTGAGGTTGTTGGTGTTTTTCAATGTTGAGGTTGTTGTTGAATTTGATGGTGTTTTTCAATGTTGAGGTTGTTGTTGAATTTGTTGGTGGTTTTCAATGTTGAGGTTGTTGTTGTTTTTCAATGTTGAGGTTGTTGTTGAGTTTGTTGGTATTTTTCAATGTTGAGGTTGTTGTTGAATTTGTTGGTGCTTTTAAATGTTGAGGTTGTTGTTGAATTTTTGGTGTTTTTCAATGTTGAGGTTGTTGTTGTTTTTAAATGTTGGGGTTGTTGTTGAATTTGTTGGTGTTTTTCCATGATGAGGTTGTTGTTGTTTTCCAAAGTTGAGGTTGTTGTTGAATTTGTTGGTGTTTTTCAATGTCGGGGTTGTTGTTGAATTTGGTGGTGATTTTCGATGTTGAATTTTTTGTTGAATTTGTTGGTGTTTTTAAATGTTGAGGTTGTTGTTGAATTTGTTGGTGTTTTCAATGTTGAGGTTGTTGTTGAATTTGTTGGTGTTTTTAAATGTTGAGGTTGTTGTTTTTCAATGTTGAGGTTGTTGTTGAATTTGTTGGCCTTTTTAAATGTTGAGGTTGTTGTTGAATTTGTTGGTGTTTTTCAATTTCGAGGTTGTTGTTGAATTTTTTGGTGTTTTTCAATGTTGAGGTTGTTGTTGTTTTTCAATGTTGAGGTTGTTGTTGAATTTGTTGGTGTTTTTCAATGTTGAGGTTGTTGTTATTTTTCAATGCTGAGGTTGTTGTGGAAATTGTTGGTGTTTTTCAATGTTGAGGTTGTTGTTGAATTTGTTGGTGTTTTTCAATGTTGAGGTTGTTGTTGTTTTTCAATGTTGAGGTTGTTGTTGAATTTGTTGGTGTTTTTCAATGTTGAGGTTGTTGTTGTTTTTCAATGTTGAGGTTGTTGTTGAATTTGTTGGTGTTTTTCAATGTTGATGTTGTTGTTGAATTTGTTGGTGTTTTTCAATGTTGAGGTTGTTGTTCTTTTTCAATGTTGAGGTTATTGTTGAATTTGTTGGTGTTTTTCAATGTTGAGGTTGTTGTTGTTTTTCAATGTTGAGGTTGTTGTTGAATTTGTTGGTGTTTTTCAATGTTGAGGTTGTTGTTGTTTTTCAATGTTGAGGTTGTTGTTGAGTTTGTTGGTGTTTTTAAATGTTGAGGTTGTTGTTGAATTTGTTGGTGTTTTTCAATGTTGAGGTTGTTATTGAATTTGTTGGTGTTTTTCAATGTTGAGGTTGTTGTTGAATTTGTTGGTGTTTTTCAATGTTGAGGTTGTTGTTGAATTTGTTGGTGTTTTTCAATGTTGAGGTTGTTGTTGTTTTTCAATGTTGAGGTTGTTGTTGAATTTGTTGGTGTTTTTCAATGTTTAGGTTGTTGTTGTTTTTCAATGTTGAGGTTGTTTTTGAATTTGTTGGTTTTTTTCAATGTTGAGGTTGTTGTTGAATTTGTTGGTGTTTTTCAATGTTGAGGTTGTTGTTGTTTTTCAATGTTGAGGTTGTTGTTGAATTTGTTGGTGTTTTTCAATGTTGAGTTTGTTGTTGTTTTTCAATGTTGAGGTTGTTGAATTTGTTGGTGTTTTTCAATGTTGAGGTTGTTGTTGTTTTTCACTGTTGAGGTTGTTGTTGAATTTGTTGGTGTTTTTCAATGTTGAGGTTGTTGTTGTTTTTCAATGTTGAGGTTGTTGTTGAATTTGTTGGTGCTTTTCAATGTTGAGGTTGTTGTTGAATTTGTTGGTGTTTTTCAATGTTGATGTTGTTGTTGTTTTTCAATGTTGAGGTTGTTGTTGAATTTGTTGGTGTTTTTCAATGTTGAGTTTGTTGTTGAATTTGTTGGTGTTTTTCAATGTTGAGGTTGTTGTTGAATTTGTTGGTGTTTTTCAATGTTGAGGTTGTTGTTGAATTTGTTGGTGTTTTTCAATGTTGAGATTGTTGTTGTTTTTCAATGTTGAGGTTGTTGTTGAATTTGTTGGTGTTTTTAAATGTTGAGGTTGTTGTTGAATTTGTTGGTGTTTTTCAATTTCGAGGTTGTTGTTGAATTTTTTGGTGTTTTTCAATGTTGAGGTTGTTGTTGTTTTTCAATGTTGAGGTTGTTGTTGAATTTGTTGGTGTTTTTCAATGTTGAGGTTGTTGTTGTTTTTCAATGCTGAGGTTGTTGTTGAATTTGTTGGTGTTTTTCAATGTTGAGGTTGTTGTTGAATTTGTTGGTGTTTTTCAATGTTGAGGTTGTTGTTGTTTTTCAATGTTGAGGTTGTTGTTGAATTTGCTGGTGTTTTTCAATGTTGAGGTTGTTGTTGTTTTTCAATGTTGAGGTTGTTGTTGAATTTGTTGTTGTTTTTCAATGTTGAGGTTGTTGTTGAATTTGTTGGTGTTTTTCAATGTTGAGGTTGTTGTTGTTTTTCAATGTTGAGGTTATTGTTGAATTTGTTGGTGTTTTTCAATGTTGAGGTTGTTGTTGTTTTTCAATGGTGAGGTTGTTGTTGAATTTGTTGGTGTTTTTCAATGTTGAGGTTGTTGTTGTTTTTCAATGTTGAGGTTGTTGTTGAATTTGTTGGTGTTTTTCAATGTTGAGGTTGTTGTTGAATTTGTTGGTGTTTTTCAATGTTGAGGTTGTTGTTGTTTTTCAATGTTGAGGTTATTGTTGAATTTGTTGGAGTTTTTCAAAGTTGAGGTTGTTGTTGTTTTTCAATGTTGAGGTTGCTGTTGAATTTGTTGGTGTTTTTCAATGTTGAGTTTGTTGTTGTTTTTCAATGTTGAGGTTGTTGTTGTTTTTCAATGTTGAGGTTGTTGTTGAATTTGTTGGTGTTTTTCAATGTTGAGGTTGTTTTTTTTTCAATGTTGCGGTTGTTGTTGAATTTGTCGGTGTTTTTCAATGTTGAGTTTGTTGTTGTTTTTCAATGTTGAGGTTGTTGTTGAATTTGTTGGTGTTTTTCAATGTTGAGGTTGTTGTTGTTTTTCAATGTTGAGGTTGTTGTTGAATTTGTTGGTGTTTTTCAATGTTGAGGTTATTGGTGTTTTTCAATGTTGAGGTTGTTGTTGAATTTGTTGGTGTTTTTCAATGTTGAGGTTGTTGTTGAATTTGTTGGTGTTTTTCAATGTTGAGGTTGTTGTTGTTTTTGAATGTTGAGGTTGTTGTTGAGTTTGTTGGTGTTTTTCAATGTTGAGGTTGTTGTTGAATTTGTTGGTGTTTTTCAATTTTGAGGTTGTTGTTGAATTTGTTGGTGTTTTTCAATGTTGAGGTTGTTGTTGTTTTTAAATGTTGGGGTTGTTGTTGAATTTGTTGGTGTTTTTCAATTTTGAGGATGTTGTTGTTTTTCAATGTTGAGGTTGTTGTTGAATTTGTTGGTGTTTTTCCATGATGAGGTTGTTGTTGTTTTTCAAAGTTGAGGTTGTTGTTGAATTTGTTGGTGTTTTTCAATGTCGGGGTTGTTGTTGAATTTTTTGGTGTTTTTCAATGTTGAATTTTGTGTTGAATTTGTTGGTGTTTTTCAATGTTGAGGTTGTTGTTTTTCAATGTTGAGGTTGTTGTTGAATTTTTTGGCGTTTTTAAATGTTGAGGTTGTTGTTGAATTTGTTGGTGTTTTCAATGTTGAGGTTGTTGTTGAATTTGTTGGTGTTTTTATATGTTGAGGTTGTTGTTGAATTTGTTGGTGTTTGTCAATGTTGAGGTTGTTGTTGTTTTTCAATGTTGAGGTTGTTGTTGTATTTGTTGGTGTTTTTCAATTTCGAGGTTGTTGTTGAATTTGTTGGTGTTTGTCAATGTTGAAGATGTTGTTGAATTTGTTGGTGTTTTTCAATGTTGAGGTTGTTGTTGAATTTGTTGGTGTTTTTCCATGATGAGGTTGTTGTTGTTTTTCAAAGTTGAGGTTGTTGTTGAATTTGTTGGTGTTTTTCAATGTCGGGGTTGTTGTTGAATTTTTTGGTGTTTTTCAATGTTGAATTTTTTGTTGAATTTGTTGTTGTTTTTCAATGTTGAGGTTGTTGTTGAATTTTTTGGCGTTTTTAAATGTTGAGGTTGTTGTTGAATTTGTTGGTGTTTTCAATGTTGAGGTTGTTGTTGAATTTGTTGGTGTTTTTATATGTTGAGGTTGTTGTTGAATTTGTTGGTGTTTGTCAATGTTGAGGTTGTTGTTGTTTTTCAATGTTGAGGTTGTTGTTGTATTTGTTGGTGTTTTTCAATTTCGAGGTTGTTGTTGAATTTGTTGGTGTTTGTCAATGTTGAAGATGTTGTTGAATTTGTTGGTGTTTTTCAATGTTGAGGTTGTTGTTGTTTTTCAATGTTGAGGTTGTTGTTGAATTTGTTGGTGTTTTTCAATGTTGAGGTTGTTGTTGTTTTTGAATGCTGAGGTTGTTGTTGAATTTGTTGGTGTTTTTCAATGTTGACGTTGTTGTTCAATTTGTTGGTGTTTTTCAATGTTGAGGTTGTTGTTGTTTTGCAATGTTGAGGTTGTTGTTGAATTTGTTGGTGTTTTTCAATGTTTAGGTTGTTGTTGTTTTTCAATGTTGAGGTTGTTTTTGAATTTGTTGGTTTTTTTCAATGTTGAGGTTGTTGTTGAATTTGTTGTTGTTTTTCAATGTTGAGGTTGTTGTTGAATTTGTTGGTGTTTTTCAATGTTGAGTTTGTTGTTGTTTTTCAATGTTGAGGTTGTTGAATTTATTGGTGTTTTTCAATGTTGAGGTTGTTGTTGTTTTTCACAGTTGAGGTTGTTGTTGAATTTGTTGGTGTTTTTCAATGTTGAGGTTGTTGTTGTTTTTCAATGTTGAGGTTGTTGTTGAATTTGTTGGTGCTTTTCAATGTTGAAGTTGTTGTTGAATTTGTTGGTGTTTTTCAATGTTGATGCTGTTGTTGTTTTTCAATCTTGAGGTTGTTGTTGAATTTGTTGGTGTTTTTCAATGTTGAGTTTGTTGTTGAATTTGTTGGTGTTTTTCAATGTTGAGGTTGTTGTTGAATTTGTTGGTGTTTTTCAATGTTGAGGTTGTTGTTGAATTTGTTGGTGTTTTTCAATGTTGAGATTGTTGTTGTTTTTCAATGTTGAGGTTGTTGTTGAATTTGTTGGTGTTTTTAAATGTTGATGTTGTTGTTGAATTTGTTGGTGTTTTTCAATTTCGAGGTTGTTGTTGAATTTTTTGGTGTTTTTCAATGTTGAGGTTGTTGTTGTTTTTCAATGTTGAGGTTGTTGTTGAATTTGTTGGTGTTTTTCAATGTTGAGGTTGTTGTTGTTTTTCAATGCTGAGGTTGTTGTTGAATTTGTTGGTGTTTTTCAATGTTGAGGTTGTTGTTGAATTTGTTGGTGTTTTTCAATGTTGAGGTTGTTGTTGTTTTTCAATGTTGAGGTTGTTGTTGAATTTGTTGGTGTTTTTCAATGTTGAGGTTGTTGTTGTTTTTCAATGTTGAGGTTGTTGTTGAATTTTTTGGTGTTTTTCAATGTTGAGGTTGTTGTTGAATTTGTTGGTGTTTTTCAATGTTGAGGTTGTTGTTGTTTTTCAATGTTGAGGTTATTGTTGAATTTGTTGGTGTTTTTCAATGTTGAGGTTGTTGTTGTTTTTCAATGTTGAGGTTGTTGTTGAATTTGTTGGTGTTTTTCAATGTTGAGGTTGTTGTTGTTTTTCAATGTTGAGGTTGTTGTTGAATTTGTTGGTGTTTTTCAATGTTGAGGTTGTTGTTGAATTTGTTGGTGTTTTTCAATGTTGAGGTTGTTGTTGTTTTTCAATGTTGAGGGTATTGTTGAATTTGTTGGTGTTTTTCAAAGTTGAGGTTGTTGTTGTTTTTCAATGTTGAGGTTGCTGTTGAATTTGTTGGTGTTTTTCAATGTTGAGTTTGTTATTGTTTTTCAATGTTGAGGTTGTTGTTGTTTTTCAATGTTGAGGTTGTTGTTGAACTTGTTGGTGTTTTTCAATGTTGAAGTTGTTGTTGAATTTGTTGGTGTTTTTCAATGTTGAGGTTGTTTTTTTTTCAATGTTCAGGTTGTTGTTGAATTTGTTGGTGTTTTTCAATGTTGAGTTTGTTGTTGTTTTTCAATGTTGAGGTTGTTGTTGAATTTGTTGGTGTTTTTCAATGTTGATGTTGTTGTTGTTTTTCAATGTTGAGGTTGTTGTTGAATTTGTTGGTGTTTTTCAATTGTGAGGTTATTGGTGTTTTTCAATGTTGAGGTTGTTGTTGAATTTGTTGGTGTTTTTCAATGTTGAGGTTGTTGTTGAATTTGTTGGTGTTTTTCAATGTTGAGGTTGTTGTTGTTTTTGAATGTTGAGGTTGTTGTTGAGTTTGTTGGTGTTTTTCAATGTTGAGGTTGTTGTTGAATTTGTTGGTGTTTTTCAATGTTGAGGTTGTTGTTGAATTTGTTGGTGTTTTTCAATGTTGAGGTTGTTGTTGTTTTTAAATGTTGGGGTTGTTGTTGAATTTGTTGGTGTTTTTCAATTTTGAGGATATGTTGTTTTTCAATGTTGAGGTTGTTGTTGAATTTGTTGGTGTTTTTCCATGATGAGGTTGTTGTTGTTTTTCAAAGTTGAGGTTGTTGTTGAATTTGTTGGTGTTTTTCAATGTCGGGGTTGTTGTTGAATTTTTTGGTGTTTTTCAATGTTGAATTTTTTGTTGAATTTGTTGGTGTTTTTCAATGTTGAGGTTCTTGTTTTTCAATGTTGATGTTGTTGTTGAATTTTTTGGCGTTTTTAAATGTTGAGGTTGTTGTTGAATTTGTTGGTGTTTTCAATGTTGAGGTTGTTGTTGTTTTTCAATGTTGAGGTTATTGTTGAATTTGTCGGTGTTTTTCACTGTTGAGGTTGTTGTTGTTTTTCAATGTTGAGGTTGTTGTTGAATTTGTTGGTGTTTTTCAATGTTGAGGTTGTTGTTGTTTTTCAATGTTGAGGTTGTTGTTGAGTTTGTTGGTGTTTTTCAATGTTGAGGTTGTTGTTGAATTTGTTGGTGTTTTTCAATGTTGAGGTTGTTGTTGAATTTGTTGGTGTTTTTCAATGTTGAGGTTGTTGTTGAATTTGTTGGTGTTTTTCAATGTTGAGGTTGTTGTTGTTTTTCAATGTTGAGGTTGTTGTTGAATTTGTTGGTGTTTTTCAATTTCGAGGTTGTTGTTGAATTTGTTGGTGTTTTTCACTGTTGAAGTTGTTGTTGAATTTGTTGGTGTTTTTCAATGTTGAGGTTGTTGTTGTTTTTCAATGTTCAGGTTGTTGTTGAATTTGTTGGTGTTTTTCAATGTTGAGGTTGTTGTCGTTTTTCAATGCTGAGGTTGTTGTTGAATTTGTTGTGTTTTTCAATGTTGAGGTTGTTGTTGAAATTGTTGGTGTTTTTCAATGTTGAGGTTGTTGTTGTTTTTCAATGTTGAGGTAGTTGTTGAATCTGTTGGTGTTTTTCAATGTTGAGGTTGTTGTTGTTTTTCAATGTTGAGGTTGTTGTTGAATTTGTTGGTGTTTTTCAATGTTGAGGTTGTTGTTGAATTTGTTGGTGTTTTTCAATGTTGAGGTTGTTGTTGTTTTTCAATGTTGAGGTTATTGTTGAATTTGTTGGTGTTTTTCAAAGTTGAGGTTGTTGGTTTTTTTCAATGTTGAGGTTGTTGTTGAATTTGTTGGTGTTTTTCAATGTTGAGTTTGTTGTTGTTTTTCAATGTTGAGGTTGTTGTTGTTTTTCAATGTTGAGGTTGTTGTTGAATTTGTTGGTGTTTTTCAATGTTGAGGTTGTTGTTGAATTTGTTGGTGTTTTTCAATGTTGAGGTTGTTGTTGTTTTTGAATGTTGAGGTTGTTGTTGAGTTTGTTGGTGTTTTTCAATGTTGAGGTTGTTGTTGAATTTGTTGGTGTTTTTCAATGTTGAGGTTGTTGTTGAATTTGTTGGTGTTTTTCAATGTTGAGGTTGTTGTTGTTTTTAAATGTTGGGGTTGTTGTTGAATTTGTTGGTGTTTTTCAATTTTGAGGATATGTTGTTTTTCAATGTTGAGGTTGTTGTTGAATTTGTTGGTGTTTTTCCATGATGAGGTTGTTGTTGTTTTTCAAAGTTGAGGTTGTTGTTGAATTTGTTGGTGCTTTTCAATGTCGGGGTTGTTGTTGAATTTTATGGTGTTTTTCAATGTTGAATTTTTTGTTGAATTTGTTGGTGTTTTTCAATGTTGAGGTTCTTGTTTTTCAATGTTGATGTTGTTGTTGAATTTTTTGGCGTTTTTAAATGTTGAGGTTGTTGTTGAATTTGTTGGTGTTTTCAATGTTGAGGTTGTTGTTGTTTTTCAATGTTGAGGTTATTGTTGAATTTGTTGGTGTTTTTCAATGTTGAGGTTGTTGTTGTTTTTCAATGTTGAGGTTGTTGTTGAATTTGTTGGTGTTTTTCAATGTTGAGCTTGTTGTTGTTTTTCAATGTTGAGGTTGTTGTTGAATTTGTTGGTGTTTTTCAATGTTGAGGTTGTTGTTGAATTTGTTGGTGTTTTTCAATGCTGAGGTTATTGGTGTTTTTCAACGTTGAGGTTGTTGTTGAATTTGTTGGTGTTTTTCAATGTTGAGGTTGTTGTTGAATTTGTTGGTGTTTTTCAATGTTGAGGTTGTTGTTGAATTTGTTGGTGTTTTTCCATGATGAGGTTGTTGTTGTTTTTCAAAGTTGAGGTTGTTGTTGAATTTGTTGGTGTTTTTCAATGTTGAGGTTGTTGTTGTTTTTCAATGTTGAGGTTGTTGTTGAATTTGTTGGTGTTTTTCAATGTTGAGGTTGTTGTTGAATTTGTTGGTGTTTTTCAATGTTGAGGTTGTTGTTGTTTTTCAATGTTGAGGGTATTGTTGAATTTGTTGGTGTTTTTCAAAGTTGAGGTTGTTGTTGTTTTTCAATGTTGAGGTTGCTGTTGAATTTGTTGGTGTTTTTCAATGTTGAGTTTTTTATTGTTTTTCAATGTTGAGGTTTTTGTTGTTTTTCAATGTTGAGGTTGTTGTTGAACTTGTTGGTGTTTTTCAATGTTGAAGTTGTTGTTGAATTTGTTGGTG
This sequence comes from Isurus oxyrinchus, assembly GCA_026770705.1. NCBI lineage: Eukaryota > Metazoa > Chordata > Chondrichthyes > Lamniformes > Lamnidae > Isurus > Isurus oxyrinchus. The sequence continues at coordinate 252,023 of JANJGN010000602.1, forward strand.
TTTTTCAATGTTGAGGTTGTTTTTTTTTCAATGTTCAGGTTGTTGTTGAATTTGTTGGTGTTTTTCAATGTTGAGTTTGTTGTTGTTTTTCAATGTTGAGGTTGTTGTTGAATTTGTTGGTGTTTTTCAATGTTGATGTTGTTGTTGTTTTTCAATGTTGAGGTTGTTGTTGAATTTGTTGGTGTTTTTCAATTTTGAGGTTATTGGTGTTTTTCAATGTTGAGGTTGTTGTTGAATTTGTTGGTGTTTTTCAATGTTGAGGTTGTTGTTGAATTTGTTGGTGTTTTTCAATGTTGAGGTTGTTGTTGTTTTTGAATGTTGAGGTTGTTGTTGAGTTTGTTGGTGTTTTTCAATGTTGAGGTTGTTGTTGAATTTGTTGGTGTTTTTCAATGTTGAGGTTGTTGTTGAATTTGTTGGTGTTTTTCAATGTTGAGGTTGTTGTTGTTTTTAAATGTTGGGGTTGTTGTTGAATTTGTTGGTGTTTTTCAATTTTGAGGATATGTTGTTTTTCAATGTTGAGGTTGTTGTTGAATTTGTTGGTGTTTTTCCATGATGAGGTTGTTGTTGTTTTTCAAAGTTGAGGTTGTTGTTGAATTTGTTGGTGTTTTTCAATGTCGGGGTTGTTGTTGAATTTTTTGGTGTTTTTCAATGTTGAATTTTTTGTTGAATTTGTTGGTGTTTTTCAATGTTGAGGTTCTTGTTTTTCAATGTTGATGTTGTTGTTGAATTTTTTGGCGTTTTTAAATGTTGAGGTTGTTGTTGAATTTGTTGGTGTTTTCAATGTTGAGGTTGTTGTTGTTTTTCAATGTTGAGGTTGTTGTTGAATTTGTTGGTGTTTTTCAATGTTGAGGTTGTTGTTGTTTTTCAATGTTGAGGTTGTTGTTGAGTTTGTTGGTGTTTTTCAATGTTGAGGTTGTTGTTGAATTTGTTGGTGTTTTTCAATGTTGAGGTTGTTGTTGAATTTGTTGGTGTTTTTCAATGTTGAGGTTGTTGTTGAATTTGTTGGTGTTTTTCAATGTTGAGGTTGTTGTTGTTTTTCAATGTTGTGGTTGTTGTTGAATTTGTTGGTGTTTTTCAATTTCGAGGTTGTTGTTGAATTTGTTGGTGTTTTTCACTGTTGAAGTTGTTGCTGAATTTGCTGGTGTTTTTCAATGTTGAGGTTGTTGTTGTTTTTCAATGTTAAGGTTGTTGTTGAATTTGTTGGTGTTTTTCAATGTTGAGGTTGTTGTCGTTTTTCAATGCTGAGGTTGTTGTTGAATTTGTTGTGTTTTTCAATGTTGAGGTTGTTGTTGAATTTGTTGGTGTTTTTCAATGTTGAGGTTGTTGTTGTTTTTCAATGTTGAGGTTGTTGTTGAATTTGTTGGTGTTGTTCAATGTTGAGGTTGTTGTTGTTTTTCAATGTGAGGTTGTTGTTGAATTTGTTGGTGTTTTTCAATGTTGAGGTTGTTGTTGAATTTGTTGGTGTTTTTCAATGTTGAGGTTGTTGTTGTTTTTCAATGTTGAGGTTATTGTTGAATTTGTTGGTGTTTTTCAAAGTTGAGGTTGTTGGTGTTTTTCAATGTTGAGGTTGTTGTTGAATTTGTTGGTGTTTTTCAATGTTGAGTTTGTTGTTGTTTTTCAATGTTGAGGTTGTTGTTGTTTTTCAATGTTGAGGTTGTTGTTGAATTTGTTGGTGTTTTTCAATGTTGAGGTTGTTGTTGAATTTGTTGGTGTTTTTCAATGTTGAGGTTGTTGTTGTTTTTGAATGTTGAGGTTGTTGTTGAGTTTGTTGGTGTTTTTCAATGTTGAGGTTGTTGTTGAATTTGTTGGTGTTTTTCAATGTTGAGGTTGTTGTTGAATTTGTTGGTGTTTTTCAATGTTGAGGTTGTTGTTGTTTTTAAATGTTGGGGTTGTTGTTGAATTTGTTGGTGTTTTTCAATTTTGAGGATATGTTGTTTTTCAATGTTGAGGTTGTTGTTGAATTTGTTGGTGTTTTTCCATGATGAGGTTGTTGTTGTTTTTCAAAGTTGAGGTTGTTGTTGAATTTGTTGGTGTTTTTCAATGTCGGGGTTGTTGTTGAATTTTTTGGTGTTTTTCAATGTTGAATTTTTTGTTGAATTTGTTGGTGTTTTTCAATGTTGAGGTTCTTGTTTTTCAATGTTGATGTTGTTGTTGAATTTTTTGGCGTTTTTAAATGTTGAGGTTGTTGTTGAATTTGTTGGTGTTTTCAATGTTGAGGTTGTTGTTGTTTTTCAATGTTGAGGTTATTGTTGAATTTGTTGGTGTTTTTCAATGTTGAGGTTGTTGTTGTTTTTCAATGTTGAGGTTGTTGTTGAATTTGTTGGTTTTTTTCAATGTTGAGGTTGTTGTTGTTTTTCAATGTTGAGGTTGTTGTTGAGTTTGTTGGTGTTTTTCAATGTTGAGGTTGTTGTTGAATTTGTTGGTGTTTTTCAATGTTGAGGTTGTTGTTGAATTTGTTGGTGTTTTTCAATGTTGAGGTTGTTGTTGTTTTTGAATGTTGAGGTTGTTGTTGAGTTTGTTGGTGTTTTTCAATGTTGAGGTTGTTGTTGAATTTGTTGGTGTTTTTCAATGTTGAGGTTGTTGTTGAATTTGTTGGTGTTTTTCAATGTTGAGGTTGTTGTTGTTTTTAAATGTTGGGGTTGTTGTTGAATTTGTTGGTGTTTTTCAATTTTGAGAATATGTTGTTTTTCAATGTTGAGGTTGTTGTTGAATTTGTTGGTGTTTTTCCATGATGAGGTTGTTGTTGTTTTTCAAAGTTGAGGTTGTTGTTGAATTTGTTGGTGTTTTTCAATGTCGCGGTTGTTGTTGAATTTTTTGGTGTTTTTCAATGTTGAATTTTTTGTTGAATTTGTTGGTGTTTTTCAATGTTGAGGTTCTTGTTTTTCAATGTTGATGTTGTTGTTGAATTTTTGGGCGTTTTTAAATGTTGAGGTTGTTGTTGAATTTGTTGGTGTTTTCAATGTTGAGGTTGTTGTTGTTTTTCAATGTTGAGGTTATTGTTGAATTTGTTGGTGTTTTTCACTGTTGAGGTTGTTGTTGTTTTTCAATGTTGAGGTTGTTGTTGAATTTGTTGGTGTTTTTCAATGTTGAGGTTGTTGTTGTTTTTCAATGTTGAGGTTGTTGTTGAGTTTGTTGGTGTTTTTCAATGTTGAGGTTGTTGTTGAATTTGTTGGTGTTTTTCAATGTTGAGGTTGTTGTTGAATTTGTTGGTGTTTTTCAATGTTGAGGTTGTTGTTGAATTTGTTGGTGTTTTTCAATGTTGAGGTTGTTGTTGTTTTTCAATGTTGAGGTTGTTGTTGAATTTGTTGGTGTTTTTCAATGTTGAGGTTGTTGTTGAATTTGTTGGTGTTTTTCACTGTTGAAGTTGTTGTTGAATTTGTTGGTGTTTTTCAATGTTGAGGTTGTTGTTGTTTTTCAATGTTCAGGTTGTTGTTAAATTTGTTGGTGTTTTTCAATGTTGAGGTTGTTGTTGAATTTGTTGTTGTTTTTCAATGTTGAAGTTGTTGTTGAATTTGTTGGTGTTTTTCAATGTTGAGGTTGTTGTTGTTTTTCAATGTTGAGGTTGTTGTTGAATTTGTTGGTGTTTTTCACTGTTGAGGTTGTTGTTGTTTTTCAATGTTGAGGTTGTTGTTGAATTTGTTGGTGTTTTTCAATTTCGAGGTTGTTGTTGAATTTGTTGGTGTTCTTCAATGTTGAAGTTGTTGTTGAATTTGTTGGTGTTTTTCAATGTTGAGGTTGTTGTTGTTTTTCAATGTTGAGGTTGTTGTTGAATTTGTTGGTGTTTTTCAATGTTGAGGTTGTTGTTGTTTTTCAATGTTGAGGTTGTTGTTGAATTTGTTGGTGTTTTTCAATGTTGAGGTTGTTGTTGAATTTGTCGGTGTTTTACAATGTTGAAGTCGTTGTTGAATTTGTTGGCGTTTTTAAATGTTGAGGTTGTTGTTGAATTTGTTGGTGTTTTTCAATGTCGAGGTTGTTGTTGAATTTGTTGGTTTTTTCAATGTTGAAGTTGTTGTTGAATTTGTTGGTGTTTTTCAATGTTGTGGTTGTTGTTGTTTTTCAATGTTGAGGTTGTTGTTGAATTTGTTGGGGTTTTTCCATGTTGAGGTTGTTGTTTTTTTTCAAAGTTGAGGTTGATGTTTAATTTGTTGGTGTTTTTCAATGTTGAGGTTGTTGTTGAATTTGTTGGTGTTTTTCATTGTTGAGGTTGTTGTTGAATTTGCTGGTGTTTTTCAATGTTGAGGTTGTTGTTGTTTTTCAATGTTGAGGTTGTTGTTGAATTTGTTGGTGTTTTTCAATGTTGAGGTTGTTGTTGAATTTGTTGGTGTTTTTCAATGTTGAGGTTGTTGTTGTTTTTCAATATTGAGGTTGTTGTTGAATTTGTTTGTGTTTTTCAATGTTGAGGTTGGTCTTGAATTTGTTGGTATTTTTCAATGTTGAGGTTGTTGTTGTTTTTCAATGTTGAGGTTGTTTTTGAATTTGTTGGTGTTTTTCAATGTTGAGGTTGTTGTTGTTTTTCAGTGTTGAGGTTGTTGAATTTGTTGGTGTTTTTCAATGTTGAGGTTGTTGTTGTTTTTCAATCTTGAGGTTGTTGTTGAATTTGTTGGTGTTTTTCAATTTCGAGGTTGTTGTTGAATTTGTTGGTGTTTTTCAATGTTGAAGTTGTTGTTGAATTTGTTGGTGTTTTTCATTGTTGAGGATGTTGTTGAATTTGTTGGTGTTTTTCAATGTTGAGGTTGTTGTTGTTTTTCAATGTTGAGGTTGTTGAATTTGATAGTGTTTTTCAATGTTGAGGTTGTTGTTGTTTTTCAATGTTGAGGTTGTTGTTGAATTTGTTGGTGTTTTTCAATTTCGAGGTTGTTGTTGAATTTGTTGGTGTTTTTCAATGTTGAAGTTGTTTAGTTTTTCAATGTTGAGGTTGTTGTTGTATTTGTTGGTGTTTTTCAATGTTGAGGTTGTTGTAGTTTTTCAATGTTGAGGTTGTTGTTGAATTTGTTGGTGTTTTTCAATTTCGAGGTTGTTGTTGAATTTGTTGGTGTTTTTCAATGTTGAAGTTGTTGTCGAATTTGTTGGTGTTTTTCAATTTCGAGGTTGTTGTTGAATTAGTTGGTGTTTTTCAATGTTGAAGTTGTTGTTGGATTTGTATGTGTTTTTCAATGTTGAGGTTGTTGTTGAATTTGTTGGTGTTTTTCAATGTTGAGGTTGTTGTTGTTTTTAAATGTTGAGGTTGTTGTTGAATTTGTTGGTGTTTTTCAATTTTGAGGTTGTTGTTGTTTTTCAATGTTGAGGTTGTTGTTGAATTTGTTGGTGTTTTTCCATGTTGAGGTTGTTGTTGTTTTTCAAAGTTGAGGTTGTTATTAAATTTGTTGGTGTTTTTCAATGTTGAGGTTGTTGTTGAATTTGTTGGTGTTTTTCATTGTTGAAGTTGTTGTTGAATTTGTTGGTGTTTTTCAATGTTGAGGTTGTTGTTGTTTTTCAATGTTGAGGTTGTTGAATTTGTTGGTGTTTTTCAATGTTGCGGTTGATGTTGTTTTTCAATGTTGAGGTTGTTGTTGAATTTGTTGGTGTTTTTCAATTTCGAGGTTGTTGTTGAATTTGTTGGTGTTTTTCAATGTTGAAGTTGTTTAGTTTTTCAATGTTGAGGTTGTTGTTGTATTTGTTGGTGTTTTTCAATGTTGAGGTTGTTGTAGTTTTTCAATGTTGAGGTTGTTGTTGAATTTGTTGGTGTTTTTCAATGTTGAGGTTGGTGTGAATTTGTTGGTATTTTTCAATGTTGAGGTTGTTGTTGTTTTTCAATGTTGAGGTTGTTTTTGAATTTGTTGGTGTTTTTCAATGTTGAGGTTGTTGTTGTTTTTCAGTGTTGAGGTTGTTGAATTTGTTGGTGTTTTTCAATGTTGAGGTTGTTGTTGTTTTTCAATGTTGAGGTTGTTGTTGAATTTGTTGGTGTTTTTCAATTTCGAGGTTGTTGTTGAATTTGTTGGTGTTTTTCAATGTTGAAGTTGTTGTTGAATTTGTATGTGTTTTTCAATGTTGAGGTTGTTGTTGAATTTGTTGGTTTTTTTTCAATGTTGAGGTTGTTGTTGTTTTTAAATGTTGAGGTTGTTGTTGAATTTGTTGGTGTTTTTCAATTTTGAGGTTGTTGTTGTTTTTCATTGTTGAGGTTGTTGTTGAATTTGTTGGTGTTTTTCCATGTTGAGGTTGTTGTCGTTTTTCAAAGTTGAGGTTGTTATTAAATTTGTTGGTGTTTTTCAATGTTGAGGTTGTTGTTGAATTTGTTGGTGTTTTTCATTGTTGAGGATGTTGTTGAATTTGTTGGTGTTTTTCAATGTTGAGGTTGTTGTTGTTTTTCAATGTTGAGGTTGTTGAATTTGATAGTGTTTTTCAATGTTGAGGTTGTTGTTGTTTTTCAATGTTGAGGTTGTTGTTGAATTTGTTGGTGTTTTTCAATTTCGAGGTTGTTGTTGAATTTGTTGGTGTTTTTCAATGTTGAAGTTGTTTAGTTTTTCAATGTTGAGGTTGTTGTTGAATTTGTTGGTGTTTTTCAATTTCGAGGTTGTTGTTGAATTTGTTGGTGTTTTTCAATGTTGAAGTTGTTGTCGAATTTGTTGGTGTTTTTCAATTTCGAGGTTGTTGTTGAATTTGTTGGTGTTTTTCAATGTTGAAGTTGTTGTTGGATTTGTATGTGTTTTTCAATGTTGAGGTTGTTGTTGAATTTGTTGGTGTTTTTCAATGTTGAGGTTGTTGTTGTTTTTAAATGTTGAGGTTGTTGTTGAATTTGTTGGTGTTTTTCAATTTTGAGGTTGTTGTTGTTTTTCAATGTTGAGGTTGTTGTTGAATTTGTTGGTGTTTTTCCATGTTGAGGTTGTTGTTGTTTTTCAAAGTTGAGGTTGTTATTAAATTTGTTGGTGTTTTTCAATGTTGAGGTTGTTGTTGAATTTGTTGGTGTTTTTCATTGTTGAAGTTGTTGTTGAATTTGTTGGTGTTTTTCAATGTTGAGGTTGTTGTTGTTTTTCAATGTTGAGGTTGTTGAATTTGTTGGTGTTTTTCAATGTTGCGGTTGATGTTGTTTTTCAATGTTGAGGTTGTTGTTGAATTTGTTGGTGTTTTTCAATTTCGAGGTTGTTGTTGAATTTGTTGGTGTTTTTCAATGTTGAAGTTGTTTAGTTTTTCAATGTTGAGGTTGTTGTTGTATTTGTTGGTGTTTTTCAATGTTGAGGTTGTTGTAGTTTTTCAATGTTGAGGTTGTTGTTGAATTTGTTGGTGTTTTTCAATGTTGAGGTTGGTGTGAATTTGTTGGTATATTTCAATGTTGAGGTTGTTGTTGTTTTTCAATGTTGAGGTTGTTTTTGAATTTGTTGGTGTTTTTCAATGTTGAGGTTGTTGTTGTTTTTCAGTGTTGAGGTTGTTGAATTTGTTGGTGTTTTTCAATGTTGAGGTTGTTGTTGTTTTTCAATGTTGAGGTTGTTGTTGAATTTGTTGGTGTTTTTCAATTTCGAGGTTGTTGTTGAATTTGTTGGTGTTTTTCAATGTTGAAGTTGTTGTTGAATTTGTATGTGTTTTTCAATGTTGAGGTTGTTGTTGAATTTGTTGGTTTTTTTTCAATGTTGAGGTTGTTGTTGTTTTTAAATGTTGAGGTTGTTGTTGAATTTGTTGGTGTTTTTCAATTTTGAGGTTGTTGTTGTTTTTCATTGTTGAGGTTGTTGTTGAATTTGTTGGTGTTTTTCCATGTTGAGGTTGTTGTCGTTTTTCAAAGTTGAGGTTGTTATTAAATTTGTTGGTGTTTTTCAATGTTGAGGTTGTTGTTGAATTTGTTGGTGTTTTTCATTGTTGAGGATGTTGTTGAATTTGTTGGTGTTTTTCAATGTTGAGGTTGTTGTTGTTTTTCAATGTTGAGGTTGTTGAATTTGATAGTGTTTTTCAATGTTGAGGTTGTTGTTGTTTTTCAATGTTGAGGTTGTTGTTGAATTTGTTGGTGTTTTTCAATTTCGAGGTTGTTGTTGAATTTGTTGGTGTTTTTCAATGTTGAAGTTGTTTAGTTTTTCAATGTTGAGGTTGTTGTTGAATTTGTTGGTGTTTTTCAATTTCGAGGTTGTTGTTGAATTTGTTGGTGTTTTTCAATGTTGAAGTTGTTGTCGAATTTGTTGGTGTTTTTCAATTTCGAGGTTGTTGTTGAATTTGTTGGTGTTTTTCAATGTTGAAGTTGTTGTTGGATTTGTATGTGTTTTTCAATGTTGAGGTTGTTGTTGAATTTGTTGGTGTTTTTCAATGTTGAGGTTGTTGTTGTTTTTAAATGTTGAGGTTGTTGTTGAATTTGTTGGTGTTTTTCAATTTTGAGGTTGTTGTTGTTTTTCAATGTTGAGGTTGTTGTTGAATTTGTTGGTGTTTTTCCATGTTGAGGTTGTTGTTGTTTTTCAAAGTTGAGGTTGTTATTAAATTTGTTGGTGTTTTTCAATGTTGAGGTTGTTGTTGAATTTGTTGGTGTTTTTCATTGTTGAAGTTGTTGTTGAATTTGTTGGTGTTTTTCAATGTTGAGGTTGTTGTTGTTTTCAATGTTGAGGTTGTTGAATTTGTTGGTGTTTTTCAATGTTGCGGTTGATGTTGTTTTTCAATGTTGAGGTTGTTGTTGAATTTGTTGGTGTTTTTCAATTTCGAGGTTGTTGTTGAATTTGTTGGTGTTTTTCAATGTTGAAGTTGTTTAGTTTTTCAATGTTGAGGTTGTTGTTGTATTTGTTGGTGTTTTTCAATGTTGAGGTTGTTGTAGTTTTTCAATGTTGAGGTTGTTGTTGAATTTGTTGGTGTTTTTCAATGTTGAGGTTGGTGTGAATTTGTTGGTATTTTTCAATGTTGAGGTTGTTGTTGTTTTTCAATGTTGAGGTTGTTTTTGAATTTGTTGGTGTTTTTCAATGTTGAGGTTGTTGTTGTTTTTCAGTGTTGAGGTTGTTGAATTTGTTGGTGTTTTTCAATGTTGAGGTTGTTGTTGTTTTTCAATGTTGAGGTTGATGTTGAATTTGTTGGTGTTTTTCAATTTCGAGGTTGTTGTTGAATTTGTTGGTGTTTTTCAATGTTGAAGTTGTTGTTGAATTTGTATGTGTTTTTCAATGTTGAGGTTGTTGTTGAATTTGTCGGTGTTTTTCAATGTTGAGGTTGTTGTTGTTTTTAAATGTTGAGGTTGTTGTTGAATTTGTTGGTGTTTTTCAATATTGAGTTTGTTGTTGTTTTTCATTGTTGATGTTGTTGTTGAATTTGCTGGTGTTTTTCCATGTTGAGGTTGTTGTTGTTTTTCAAACTTGAGGTTGTTATTAAATTTGTTGGTGTTTTTCAATGTTGAGTTTGTTGTTGAATTTGTTGGTGTTTTTCATTGTTGAGGATGTTGTTGAATTTGTTGGTGTTTTTCAATGTTGAGGTTGTTGTTGTTTTTCAATGTTGAGGTTGTTGAATTTGATAGTGTTTTTCAATGTTGAGGTTGTTGTTGTTTTTCAATGTTGAGGTTGTTGTTGAATTTGTTTGTGTTTTTCAATTTCGAGGTTGTTGTTGAATTTGTTGGTGTTTTTCAATGTTGAAGTTGTTTAGTTTTTCAATGTTGAGGTTGTTGTTGTATTTGTTGGTGTTTTTCAATGTTGAGGTTGTTGTAGTTTTTCAATGTTGAGGTTGTTGTTGAATTTGTTGGTGTTTTTCAATTTCGAGGTTGTTGTTGAATTTGTTGGTGTTTTTCAATGTTGAAGTTGTTGTCGAATTTGTTGGTGTTTTTCAATTTCGAGGTTGTTGTTGAATTTGTTGGTGTTTTTCAATGTTGAAGTTGTTGTTGAATTTGTATGTGTTTTTCAATGTTGAGGTTGTTGTTGAATTTGTTGGTGTTTTTCAATGTTGAGGTTGTTGTTGTTTTTAAATGTTGAGGTTGTTGTTGAATTTGTTGGTGTTTTTCAATTTTGAGGTTGTTGTTGTTTTTCAAAGTTGAGGTTGTTGTTGAATTTGTTGGTGCTTTTCCATGTTGAGGTTGTTGTTGTTTTTCAAAGTTGAGGTTGTTATTAAATTTGTTGGTGTTTTTCAATGTTGAGGTTGTTGTTGAATTGGTTGGTGTTTTTCATTGTTGAAGTTGTTGTTGAATTTGTTGGTGTTTTTCAATGTTGAGGTTGTTGTTGTTTTTCAATGTTGAGGTTGTTGAATTTGTTGGTGTTTTTCAATGTTGCGGTTGATGTTGTTTTTCAATGTTGAGGTTGTTGTTGAATTTGTTGGTGTTTTTCAATTTCGAGGTTGTTGTTGAATTTGTTGGTGTTTTTCAATGTTGAAGTTGTTTAGTTTTTCAATGTTGAGGTTGTTGTTGTATTTGTTGGTGTTTTTCAATGTTGCGGTTGTTGTAGTTTTTCAATGTTGAGGTTGTTGTTGAATTTGTTGGTGTTTTTCAATTTCGAGGTTGTTGTTGAATTTGTTGGTGTTTTTCAATGTTGAAGTTTTTGTTGAATTTGTTGGTGTTTTTCAATGTTGAGGCTGTTGTTGTTTTTCAATGTTGAGGTTGTTGTTGAATTTGTTGGTGTTTTTCAATGTTGAGGTTGTTGTTGTTTTTCAATGTTGAGGTTGTTGTTGAATTTGTTGGTGTTTTTCAATTTCGAGGTTGTTGTTGAATTTGTTGGTGTTTTTCAATGTTGAAGTTGTTGAATTTGTTGGTGTTTTTCAATGTTGAGGTTGTTGTTGTTTTTCAATGTTGAGGTTGTTGTTGAATTTGTTGGTGTTTTTCAATGTTGAGGTTGTTGTTGTTCTTTTTCAATGTTGAGGTTGTTGTTGAATTTGTTGGTGTTTTTCAACGTTGAGGTTGTTGTTGAATTTGTTCGTGTTTTTCAATGCTCAGGTTGATGTTGTTTTTCAATGTTGAGGTTGTTGTTGAATTTGTTGGTGTTTTTCAATGTTGAGGTTGTTGTAGTTTTTCAATGTTGAGGTTGTTGTTGAATGTGTTGATGTTTTTCAATGTTGAGGTTGTTGTTGTTTTTCAATGTTGAGGTTGTTGCTGAATTTGTTGGTGTTTTTCAATGTTGAGGTTGTTGTTGAATTTGTTGGTGTTTTTCAATGTTGAGGTTGATGTTGTTTTTCAATGTTAAGGTTGTTGTTGAATTTTTTGGTGTTTTTCAACGTTGAGGTTGTTGTTGAATTTGTTCGTGTTTTTCAATGCTGAGGTTGTTGTTGTTTTTCAATGTTGGGGTTGTTGAATTTGTTGGTTTTTTTCAATGTTGAGGTTGTTGTAGTTTTTCAATGTTGAGGTTGTTGTTGATTTTGTTGATGTTTTTCAATGTCGAGGTTGTTGTTGAATTTGTTGGTGTTTTTCAATGTTGAAGTTGTTGTTGAATTTGTTGGTGTTTTTCATTGTTGAGGTTGTTGTTGAATTTGTTGGTGTTATTCAATGTTGAGGTTGTTGTTGCTTTTCAATGTTGAGGTTGTTGTTGAATTTGTTGGTGTTTTTCAATGTTGAAGTTGTTGAATTTGTTGGTGTTTTTCAATGTTGATGTTGTTGTTGTTTTTCAATGTTGAGGTTGTTGTTGAATTTGTTGGTGTTTTTCAATGTTGAGGTTGTTGTTGTTTTTCAATGTTGAGGTTGTTGAATTTGTTGGTGTTTTTCAACGTTGAGGTTGTTGTTGAATTTGTTCCTGTTTTTCAATGCTCAGGTTGTTGTTGTTTTTCAATGTTGAGGTTGTTGTTGAATTTGTTGGTGTTTTTCAATGTTGAAGTTGTTGTTGAATTTGTTGGTGTTTTTCAATGTTGAAGTTGTTGTTGAATTTGTTGGTGTTTTTCAATGTTGAAGTTGTTGTTGTTTTTCAATGTTGAGGTTGTTGTTGAATTTGTTGGTGTTTTTCAATGTTGAGGTTGTTGTTGAATTTGTTGGTGTTTTTCAATGTTGAGGTTGTTATTGTTTTTCAATGTTGAGGTTGTTGTTGTATGTGTTGGTGTTTTTCAATGTTGAGGTAGTTGTAGTTTTTCAATGTTGAGGTTGTTGTTGAATTTTTTGGTGCTTTTCAATGTCGAGGTTGTTGTTGAATTTGTTGGTGTTTTTCAATGTTGAAGTTGTTGTTGAATTTGTTGGTGTTTTTCAATGTCGAGGTTGATCTTGAATTTGTTGGTGTTTTTTAATGTTGAAGTTGTTGTTGAATTTGTTGGTGTTTTTCAATGTTGAGGTTGTTGTTGAATTTGTTGGTGTTTTTCAATTTCGAGGTTGTTGTTGAATTTGTTGGTGTTTTTCAATGTTGAAGTTGTTGTTGAATTTGTATGTGTTTTTCAATGTTGAGGTTGTTGTTGAATTTGTTGGTGTTTTTCAATGTTGAGGTTGTTGTTGTTTTTAAATGTTGAGGTTGTTGTTGAATTTGTTGGTGTTTTTCAATTTTGAGGTTGTTGTTTTTTTTCATTGTTGAGGTTGTTGTTGAATTTGCTGGTGTTTTTCCATGTTGAGGTTGTTGTCGTTTTTCAAAGTTGAGGTTGTTATTAAATTTGTTGGTGTTTTTCAATGTTGAGGTTGTTGTTGAATTTGTTGGTGTTTTTCATTGTTGAGGATGTTGTTGAATTTGTTGGTGTTTTTCAATGTTGAGGTTGTTGTTGTTTTTCAATGTTGAGGTTGTTGAATCTGATAGTGTTTTTCAATGTTGAGGTTGTTGTTGTTTTTCAATTTTGAGGTTGTTGTTGAATTTGTTGGTGTTTTTCAATTTCGAGGTTGTTGTTGAATTTGTTGGTGTTTTTCAATGTTGAAGTTGTTTAGTTTTTCAATGTTGAGGTTGTTGTTGTATTTGTTGGTGTTTTTCAATGTTGAGGTTGTTGTAGTTTTTCAATGTTGAGGTTGTTGTTGAATTTGTTGGTGTTTTTCAATTTCGAGGTTGTTGTTGAATTTGTTGGTGTTTTTCAATGTTGAAGTTGTTGTCGAATTTGTTGGTGTTTTTCAATTTCGAGGTTGTTGTTGAATTTGTTGGTGTTTTTCAATGTTGAAGTTGTTGTTGGATTTGTATGTGTTTTTCAATGTTGAGGTTGTTGTTGACTTTGTTGGTGTTTTTCAATGTTGAGGTTGTTGTTGTTTTTAAATGTTGAGGTTGTTGTTGAATTTGTTGGTGTTTTTCAATTTTGAGGTTGTTGTTGTTTTTCAATGTTGAGGTTGTTGTTGAATTTGTTGGTGTTTTTCCATGTTGAGGTTGTTGTTGTTTTTCAAAGTTGAGGTTGTTATTAAATTTGTTGGTGTTTTTCAATGTTGAGGTTGTTGTTGAATTTGTTGGTGTTTTTCATTGTTGAAGTTGTTGTTGAATTTGTTGGTGTTTTTCAATGTTGAGGTTGTTGTTGTTTTTCAATGTTGAGGTTGTTGAATTTGTTGGTGTTTTTCAATGTTGCGGTTGATGTTGTTTTTCAATGTTGAGGTTGCTGTTGAATTTGTTGGTGTTTTTCAATTTCGAGGTTGGTGTGAATTTGTTGGTATTTTTCAATGTTGAGGTTGTTGTTGTTTTTCAATGTTGAGGTTGTTTTTGAATTTGTTGGTGTTTTTCAATGTTGAGGTTGTTGTTGTTTTTCAGTGTTGAGGTTGTTGAATTTGTTGGTGTTATTCAATGTTGAGGTTGTTGCTGTTTTTCAATGTTGAGGTTGTTGTTGAATTTGTTGGTGTTTTTCAATTTCGAGGTTGTTGTTGAATTTGTTGGTGTTTTTCAATGTTGAAGTTGTTGTTGTATTTGTATGTGTTTTTCAATGTTGAGGTTGTTGTTGAATTTGTTGGTGTTTTTCAATGTTGAGGTTGTTGTTGTTTTTAAATGTTGAGGTTGTTGTTGAATTTGTTGGTGTTTTTCAATTTTGAGGTTGTTGTTGTTTTTCATTGTTGAGGTTGTTGTTGAATTTGTTGGTGTTTTTCCATGTTGAGGTTGTTGTTGTTTTTCAAAGTTGAGGTTGTTATTAAATTTGTTGGTGTTTTTCAATGTTGAGGTTGTTGTTGAATTTGTTGGTGTTTTTCATTGTTGAGGATGTTGTTGAATTTGTTGGTGTTTTTCAATGTTGAGGTTGTTGTTGTTTTTCAATGTTGAGGTTGTTGAATTTGATAGTGTTTTTCAATGTTGAGGTTGTTGTTGTTTTTCAATGTTGAGGTTGTTGTTGAATTTGTTGGTGTTTTTCAATTTCGAGGTTGTTGCTGTATTTGTTGGTGTTTTTCAATGTTGAGGTTGTTGTAGTTTTTCAATGTTGAGGTTCTTGTTGAATTTGTTGGTGTTTTTCAATTTCGAGGTTGTTGTTGAATTTGTTGGTGTTTTTCAATGTTGAAGTTGTTGTCGAATTTGTTGGTGTTTTTCAATTTCGAGGTTGTTGTTGAATTTGTTGGTGTTTTTCAATGTTGAAGTTGTTGTTGAATTTGTATGTGTTTTTCAATGTTGAGGTTGTTGTTGAATTTGTTGGTGTTTTTCAATGTTGAGGTTGTTGTTGTTTTTAAATGTTGAGGTTGTTGTTGAATTTGTTGGTGTTTTTCAATTTTGAGGTTGTTGTTGTTTTTCAAAGTTGAGGTTGTTGTTGAATTTGTTGGTGCTTTTCCATGTTAAGGTTGTTGTTGTTTTTCAAAGTTGAGGTTGTTATTAAATTTGTTGGTGTTTTTCAATGTTGAGGTTGTTGTTGAATTTGTTGGTGTTTTTCATTGTTGAAGTTGTTGTTGAATTTGTTGGTGTTTTTCAATGTTGAGGTTGTTGTTGTTTTTCAATGTTGAGGTTGTTGAATTTGTTGGTGTTTTTCAATGTTGCGGTTGATGTTGTTTTTCAATGTTGAGGTTGTTGTTGAATTTGTTGGTGTTTTTCAATTTCGAGGTTGTTGTTGAATTTGTTGGTGTTTTTCAATGTTGAAGTTGTTGTTGAATTTGTTGGTGTTTTTCAGTGTTGAGGTTGTTGTTGTTTTTCAATGTTGAGGTTGTTGTTGAATTTGTTGGTGTTTTTCAATGTTGAGGTTGTTGTTGTTTTTCAATGTTGACGTTGTTGTTGAATTTGTTGGTGTTTTTCAATTTCGAGGTTGTTGTTGAATTTGTTGGTGTTTTTCAATGTTGAAGTTGTTGAATTTGTTGGTGTTTTTCAATGTTGAGGTTGTTGTTGTTTTTCAATGTTGAGGTTGTTGTTGAATTTGTTGGTGTTTTTCAATGTTGAGGTTGTTGTTGTTGTTTTTCAATGTTGAGGTTGTTGTTGAATTTGTTGGTGTTTTTCAACGTTGAGGTTGTTGTTGAATTTGTTCGTGTTTTTCAATGGTCAGGTTGATGTTGTTTTTCAATGTTGAGGTTGTTGTTGAATTTGTTGGTGTTTTTCAATGTTGAGGTTGTTGTAGTTTTTCAATGTTGAGGTTGTTGTTGAAAGTGTTGATGTTTTTCAATGTTGAGGTTGTTGTTGTTTTTCAATGTTGAGGTTGTTGCTGAATTTGTTGGTGTTTTTCAATGTTGAGGTTGTTGTTGAATTTGTTGGTGTTTTTCAATGTTGAGGTTGATGTTGTTTTTCAATGTTGAGGTTGTTGTTGAATTTGTTGGTGTTTTTCAACGTTGAGGTTGTTGTTGAATTTGTTCGTGTTTTTCAATGCTGAGGTTGTTGTTGTTTTTCAATGTTGGGGTTGTGGAATTTGTTGGTGTTTTTCAATGTTGAGGTTGTTGTAGTTATTCAATGTTGAGGTTGTTGTTGATTTTGTTGATGTTTTTCAATGTCGAGGTTGTTGTTGAATTTGTTGGTGTTTTTCAATGTTGAAGTTGTTGTTGAATTTGTTGGTGTTTTTCATTGTTGAGGTTGTTGTTGAATTTGTTGGTGTTTTTCAATGTTGAGGTTGTTGTTGCTTTTCAATGTTGAGGTTGTTGTTGAATTTGTTGGTGTTTTTCAATGTTGAAGTTGTTGAATTTGTTGGTGTTTTTCAATGTTGATGTTGTTGTTGTTTTTCAATGTTGTGGTTGTTGTTGAATTTGTTGGTGTTTTTCAATGTTGAGGTTGTTGTTGTTTTTCAATGTTGAGGTTGTTGAATTTGTTGGTGTTTTTCAACGTTGAGGTTGTTGTTGAATTTGTTCCTGTTTTTCAATGCTCAGGTTGTTGTTGTTTTTCAATGTTGAGGTTGTTGTTTAATTTGTTGGTGTTTTTCAATGTTGAAGTTGTTGTTGAATTTGTTGGTGTTTTTCAATGTTGAAGTTGTTGTTGAATTTGTTGGTGTTTTTCAATGTTGAGGTTGTTGTTGTTTTTCAATGTTGAGGTTGTTGTTGAATTTGTTGGTGTTTTTCAATGTTGAGGTTGTTGTTGAATTTGTTGGTGTTTTTCAATGTTGAGGTTGTTATTGTTTTTCAATGTTGAGGTTGTTGTTGTATGTGTTGGTGTTTTTCAATGTTGAGGTAGTTGTAGTTTTTCAATGTTGAGGTTGTTGTTGAATTTGTTGGTGCTTTTCAATGTCGAGGTTGTTGTTGAATTTGTTGGTGTTTTTCAATGTTGAAGTTGTTGTTGAATTTGTTGGTGTTTTTCAATGTCGAGGTTGATGTTGAATTTGTTGGTGTTTTTTAATGTTGAGGTTGTTGTTGAATTTGTTGGTGTTTTTCAATGTTGAGGTTGTTGTTGAATTTATTGGGGTTTTTCCATGTTGAGGTTGTTGTTGTTTTTCAAAGTTGAGGTTGTTGTTAAATTTGTTGGTGTTTTTCAATGTTGAGGTTGTTGTTGAATTTGTTGTTGTTTTTGAATGTTGAAGTTGTTGTTGAATTTGTTGGTGTTTTTCAATGTTGAGGTTGTTGTTGTTTTTCAATGTTGAGGTTGTTGTTGAATTTGTTGGTGTTTTTCACTGTTGAGGTTGTTGTTGTTTTTCAATGTTGAGGTTGTTGTTGAATTTGTTGGTGTTTTTCAATTTCGAGGTTGTTGTTGAATTTGTTGGTGTTCTTCAAGGTTGAAGTTGTTGTTGAATTTGTTGGTGTTTTTCAATGTTGAGGTTGTTGTTGTTTTTCAATGTTGAGGTTGTTGTTGAATTTGTTGGTGTTTTTCAATGTTGAGGTTGTTGTTGTTTTTCAATGTTGAGGTTGTTGTTGAATTTGTTGGTGTTTTTCAATGTTGAGGTTGTTGTTGAATTTGTTGGTGTTTTACAATGTTGAAGTCGTTGTTGAATTTGTTGGCGTTTTTAAATGTTGAGGTTGTTGTTGAATTTGTTGGTGTTTTTCAATGTTGAGGTTATTGTTGAATTTGTTGGTGGTTTTCAATGTAGAGGTTGTTGTTGAATTTGTTGGTTTTTTCAATGTTGAAGTTGTTGTTGAATTTGTTGGTGTTTTTCAATGTTGTGGTTGTTGTTGTTTTTCAATGTTGAGGTTGTTGTTGAATTTGTTGGGGTTTTTCCATGTTGAGGTTGTTGTTTTTTTTCAAAGTTGAGGTTGATGTTTAATTTGTTGGTGTTTTTCAATGTTGAGGTTGTTGTTGAATTTGTTGGTGTTTTTCTTTGTTGAGGTTGTTGTTGAATTTGCTGGTGTTTTTCAATGTTGAGGTTGTTGTTGTTTTTCAATGTTGAGGTTGTTGTTGAATTTGTTGGTGTTTTTCAATGTTGAGGTTGTTGTTGAATTTGTTGGTGTTTTTCAATGTTGAGGTTGTTGTTGTTTTTCAATATTGAGGTTGTTGTTGAATTTGTTTGTGTTTTTCAATGTTGAGGTTGGTGTTGAATTTGTTGGTATTTTTCAATGTTGAGGTTGTTGTTGTTTTTCAATGTTGAGGTTGTTTTTGAATTTGTTGGTGTTTTTCAATGTTGAGGTTGTTGTTGTTTTTCAGTGTTGAGGTTCTGAATTTGTTGGTGCTTTTCAATGTTGAGGTTGTTGTTGTTTTTCAATGTTGAGGTTGTTGTTGAATTTGTTGGTGTTTTTCAATTTCGAGGTTGTTGTTGAATTTGCTGGTGTTTTTCAATGTTGAAGTTGTTGTTGAATTTGTATGTGTTTTTCAATGTTGAGGTTGTTGTTGAATTTGTTGGTGTTTTTCAATGTTGAGGTTGTTGTTGTTTTTAAATGTTGAGGTTGTTGTTGAATTTGTTGGTGTTTTTCAATTTCGAGGTTGTTGTTGAATTTGTTGGTGTTTTTCAATGTTGAAGTTGTTAAGTTTTTCAATGTTGAGGTTGTTGTTGTATTTGTTCGTGTTTTTCAATGTTGAGGTTGTTGTAGTTTTTCAATGTTGAGGTTGTTGTTGAATTTGTAGGTGTTTTTCAATTTCGAGGTTGTTGTTGAATTTGTTGGTGTTTTTCAATGTTGAAGTTGTTGTCGAATTTGTTGGTGTTTTTCAATTTCGAGGTTGTTGTTGAATTTGTTGGTGTTTTTCAATGTTGAAGTTGTTGTTGGATTTGTATGTGTTTTTCAATGTTGAGGTTGTTGTTGAATTTGTTGGTGTTTTTCAATGTTGAGGTTGTTGTTGTTTTTAAATGTTGAGGTTGTTGTTCAATTTGTTGGTGTTTTTCAATTTTGAGGTTGTTTTTGTTTTTCAATGTTGAGGTTGTTGTTGAATTTGTTGGTGTTTTTCCATGTTGAGGTTGTTGTTGTTTTTCAAAGTTGAGGTTGTTATTAAATTTGTTGGTGTTTTTCAATGTTGAGGTTGTTGTTGAATTTGTTGGTGTTTTTCATTGTTGAAGTTGTTGTTGAATTTGTTGGTGTTTTTCCATGTTGAGGTTGTTGTTGTTTTTCAATGTTGAGGTTGTTGAATTTGTTGGTGTTTTTCAATGTTGCGGTTGATGTTGTTTTTCAATGTTGAGGTTGTTGTTGAATTTGTTGGTGTTTTTCAATTTCGAGGTTGTTGTTGAATTTGTTTGTGTTTTTCAATGTTGAAGTTGTTTCGATTTTCAATGTTGAGGTTGTTGTTGTATTTGTTGGTGTTTTTCAATGTTGAGGTTGTTGTAGTTTTTCAATGTTGAGGTTGTTGTTGAATTCGTTGGTGTTTTTCAATGTCGAGGTTGTTGTTGAATTTGTTGGTGTTTTTCAATGTTGAAGTTGTTCTAGTTTTTCAATGTTGAGGTTGTTGTTGAATTTGTTCGTGTTTTTCAATGTCGAGGTTGTTGCTGAATTTGTTCGTGTTTTTCAATGTTGAAGTTGTTGTTTAATTTGTTGGTGTTTTTCAATGTTGAGGTTGTTGTTGAATTTGTTGGTGTTTTTCAATGTTGAGGTAGTTGTTGTCTTTAAATGTTGAGGTTGTTGTTGAATTTATTGGTGTTTTTCAATGTTGAGGTTGTTGTTGTTTTTCAATGTTGAGGTTGTTGTTGAATTTGTTGGTGTTTTTCAATTTCGAGGTTGTTGTTGAATTTGTTGGTGTTTTTCAATGTTGAAGTTGTTGTTGAATTTGTATGTGTTTTTCAATGTTGAGGTTGTTGTTGAATTTGTTGGTGTTTTTCAATGTTGAGGTTGTTGTTGTTTTTAAATGTTGAGGTTGTTGTTGAATTTGTTGGTGTTTTTCCATGTTGAGGTTGTTGTTGTTTTTCAAAGTTGAGGTTGTTATTAAATTTGTTGGTGTTTTTCAATGTTGAGGTTGTTGTTGAATTTGTTGGTGTTTTTCATTGTTGAGGATGTTGTTGAATTTGTTGGTGTTTTTCAATGTTGAGGTTGTTGTTGTTTTTAAATGTTGAGGTTGTTGTTGAATTTGTTGGTGTTTTTCAATTTTGAGGTTGTTGTTGTTTTTCAATGTTGAGGTTGTTGTTGAATTTGTTGGTGTTTTTCCATGTTGAGGTTGTTGTTGTTTTTCAAAGTTGAGGTTGTTATTAAATTTGTTGGTGTTTTTCAATGTTGAGGTTGTTGTTGAATTTGTTGGTGTTTTTCATTGTTGAAGTTGTTGTTGAATTTGTTGGTGTTTTTCAATGTTGAGGTTGTTGTTGTTTTTCAATGTTGAGGTTGTTGAATTTGTTGGTGTTTTTCAATGTTGCGGTTGATGTTGTTTTTCAATGTTGAGGTTGCTGTTGAATTTGTTGGTGTTTTTCAATTTCGAGGTTGGTGTGAATTTGTTGGTATTTTTCAATGTTGAGGTTGTTGTTGTTTTTCAATGTTGAGGTTGTTTTTGAATTTGTTGGTGTTTTTCAATGTTGAGGTTGTTGTTGTTTTTCAGTGTTGAGGTTGTTGAATTTGTTGGTGTTATTCAATGTTGAGGTTGTTGCTGTTTTTCAATGTTGAGGTTGTTGTTGAATTTGTTGGTGTTTTTCAATTTCGAGGTTGTTGTTGAATTTGTTGGTGTTTTTCAATGTTGAAGTTGTTGTTGTATTTGTATGTGTTTTTCAATGTTGAGGTTGTTGTTGAATTTGTTGGTGTTTTTCAATGTTGAGGTTGTTGTTGTTTTTAAATGTTGAGGTTGTTGTTGAATTTGTTGGTGTTTTTCAATTTTGAGGTTGTTGTTGTTTTTCATTGTTGAGGTTGTTGTTGAATTTGTTGGTGTTTTTCCATGTTGAGGTTGTTGTTGTTTTTCAAAGTTGAGGTTGTTATTAAATTTGTTGGTGTTTTTCAATGTTGAGGTTGTTGTTGAATTTGTTGGTGTTTTTCATTGTTGAGGATGTTGTTGAATTTGTTGGTGTTTTTCAATGTTGAGGTTGTTGTTGTTTTTCAATGTTGAGGTTGTTGAATTTGATAGTGTTTTTCAATGTTGAGGTTGTTGTTGTTTTTCAATGTTGAGGTTGTTGTTGAATTTGTTGGTGTTTTTCAATTTCGAGGTTGTTGCTGTATTTGTTGGTGTTTTTCAATGTTGAGGTTGTTGTAGTTTTTCAATGTTGAGGTTCTTGTTGAATTTGTTGGTGTTTTTCAATTTCGAGGTTGTTGTTGAATTTGTTGGTGTTTTTCAATGTTGAAGTTGTTGTCGAATTTGTTGGTGTTTTTCAATTTCGAGGTTGTTGTTGAATTTGTTGGTGTTTTTCAATGTTGAAGTTGTTGTTGAATTTGTATGTGTTTTTCAATGTTGAGGTTGTTGTTGAATTTGTTGGTGTTTTTCAATGTTGAGGTTGTTGTTGTTTTTAAATGTTGAGGTTGTTGTTGAATTTGTTGGTGTTTTTCAATTTTGAGGTTGTTGTTGTTTTTCAAAGTTGAGGTTGTTGTTGAATTTGTTGGTGCTTTTCCATGTTAAGGTTGTTGTTGTTTTTCAAAGTTGAGGTTGTTATTAAATTTGTTGGTGTTTTTCAATGTTGAGGTTGTTGTTGAATTTGTTGGTGTTTTTCATTGTTGAAGTTGTTGTTGAATTTGTTGGTGTTTTTCAATGTTGAGGTTGTTGTTGTTTTTCAATGTTGAGGTTGTTGAATTTGTTGGTGTTTTTCAATGTTGCGGTTGATGTTGTTTTTCAATGTTGAGGTTGTTGTTGAATTTGTTGGTGTTTTTCAATTTCGAGGTTGTTGTTGAATTTGTTGGTGTTTTTCAATGTTGAAGTTGTTGTTGAATTTGTTGGTGTTTTTCAGTGTTGAGGTTGTTGTTGTTTTTCAATGTTGAGGTTGTTGTTGTTTTTCAATGTTGACGTTGTTGTTGAATTTGTTGGTGTTTTTCAATTTCGAGGTTGTTGTTGAATTTGTTGGTGTTTTTCAATGTTGAAGTTGTTGAATTTGTTGGTGTTTTTCAATGTTGAGGTTGTTGTTGTTTTTCAATGTTGAGGTTGTTGTTGAATTTGTTGGTGTTTTTCAATGTTGAGGTTGTTGTTGTTTTTCAATGTTGACGTTGTTGTTGAATTTGTTGGTGTTTTTCAATTTCGAGGTTGTTGTTGAATTTGTTGGTGTTTTTCAATGTTGAAGTTGTTGAATTTGTTGGTGTTTTTCAATGTTGAGGTTGTTGTTGTTTTTCAATGTTGAGGTTGTTGTTGAATTTGTTGGTGTTTTTCAATGTTGAGGTTGTTGTTGTTGTTTTTCAATGTTGAGGTTGTTGTTGAATTTGTTGGTGTTTTTCAACGTTGAGGTTGTTGTTGAATTTGTTCGTGTTTTTCAATGGTCAGGTTGATGTTGTTTTTCAATGTTGAGGTTGTTGTTGAATTTGTTGGTGTTTTTCAATGTTGAGGTTGTTGTAGTTTTTCAATGTTGAGGTTGTTGTTGAAAGTGTTGATGTTTTTCAATGTTGAGGTTGTTGTTGTTTTTCAATGTTGAGGTTGTTGCTGAATTTGTTGGTGTTTTTCAATGTTGAGGTTGTTGTTGAATTTGTTGGTGTTTTTCAATGTTGAGGTTGATGTTGTTTTTCAATGTTGAGGTTGTTGTTGAATTTGTTGGTGTTTTTCAACGTTGAGGTTGTTGTTGAATTTGTTCGTGTTTTTCAATGCTGAGGTTGTTGTTGTTTTTCAATGTTGGGGTTGTGGAATTTGTTGGTGTTTTTCAATGTTGAGGTTGTTGTAGTTATTCAATGTTGAGGTTGTTGTTGATTTTGTTGATGTTTTTCAATGTCGAGGTTGTTGTTGAATTTGTTGGTGTTTTTCAATGTTGAAGTTGTTGTTGAATTTGTTGGTGTTTTTCATTGTTGAGGTTGTTGTTGAATTTGTTGGTGTTTTTCAATGTTGAGGTTGTTGTTGCTTTTCAATGTTGAGGTTGTTGTTGAATTTGTTGGTGTTTTTCAATGTTGAAGTTGTTGAATTTGTTGGTGTTTTTCAATGTTGATGTTGTTGTTGTTTTTCAATGTTGTGGTTGTTGTTGAATTTGTTGGTGTTTTTCAATGTTGAGGTTGTTGTTGTTTTTCAATGTTGAGGTTGTTGAATTTGTTGGTGTTTTTCAACGTTGAGGTTGTTGTTGAATTTGTTCCTGTTTTTCAATGCTCAGGTTGTTGTTGTTTTTCAATGTTGAGGTTGTTGTTTAATTTGTTGGTGTTTTTCAATGTTGAAGTTGTTGTTGAATTTGTTGGTGTTTTTCAATGTTGAAGTTGTTGTTGAATTTGTTGGTGTTTTTCAATGTTGAGGTTGTTGTTGTTTTTCAATGTTGAGGTTGTTGTTGAATTTGTTGGTGTTTTTCAATGTTGAGGTTGTTGTTGAATTTGTTGGTGTTTTTCAATGTTGAGGTTGTTATTGTTTTTCAATGTTGAGGTTGTTGTTGTATGTGTTGGTGTTTTTCAATGTTGAGGTAGTTGTAGTTTTTCAATGTTGAGGTTGTTGTTGAATTTGTTGGTGCTTTTCAATGTCGAGGTTGTTGTTGAATTTGTTGGTGTTTTTCAATGTTGAAGTTGTTGTTGAATTTGTTGGTGTTTTTCAATGTCGAGGTTGATGTTGAATTTGTTGGTGTTTTTTAATGTTGAGGTTGTTGTTGAATTTGTTGGTGTTTTTCAATGTTGAGGTTGTTGTTGAATTTATTGGGGTTTTTCCATGTTGAGGTTGTTGTTGTTTTTCAAAGTTGAGGTTGTTGTTAAATTTGTTGGTGTTTTTCAATGTTGAGGTTGTTGTTGAATTTGTTGTTGTTTTTGAATGTTGAAGTTGTTGTTGAATTTGTTGGTGTTTTTCAATGTTGAGGTTGTTGTTGTTTTTCAATGTTGAGGTTGTTGTTGAATTTGTTGGTGTTTTTCACTGTTGAGGTTGTTGTTGTTTTTCAATGTTGAGGTTGTTGTTGAATTTGTTGGTGTTTTTCAATTTCGAGGTTGTTGTTGAATTTGTTGGTGTTCTTCAAGGTTGAAGTTGTTGTTGAATTTGTTGGTGTTTTTCAATGTTGAGGTTGTTGTTGTTTTTCAATGTTGAGGTTGTTGTTGAATTTGTTGGTGTTTTTCAATGTTGAGGTTGTTGTTGTTTTTCAATGTTGAGGTTGTTGTTGAATTTGTTGGTGTTTTTCAATGTTGAGGTTGTTGTTGAATTTGTTGGTGTTTTACAATGTTGAAGTCGTTGTTGAATTTGTTGGCGTTTTTAAATGTTGAGGTTGTTGTTGAATTTGTTGGTGTTTTTCAATGTTGAGGTTATTGTTGAATTTGTTGGTGGTTTTCAATGTAGAGGTTGTTGTTGAATTTGTTGGTTTTTTCAATGTTGAAGTTGTTGTTGAATTTGTTGGTGTTTTTCAATGTTGTGGTTGTTGTTGTTTTTCAATGTTGAGGTTGTTGTTGAATTTGTTGGGGTTTTTCCATGTTGAGGTTGTTGTTTTTTTTCAAAGTTGAGGTTGATGTTTAATTTGTTGGTGTTTTTCAATGTTGAGGTTGTTGTTGAATTTGTTGGTGTTTTTCTTTGTTGAGGTTGTTGTTGAATTTGCTGGTGTTTTTCAATGTTGAGGTTGTTGTTGTTTTTCAATGTTGAGGTTGTTGTTGAATTTGTTGGTGTTTTTCAATGTTGAGGTTGTTGTTGAATTTGTTGGTGTTTTTCAATGTTGAGGTTGTTGTTGTTTTTCAATATTGAGGTTGTTGTTGAATTTGTTTGTGTTTTTCAATGTTGAGGTTGGTGTTGAATTTGTTGGTATTTTTCAATGTTGAGGTTGTTGTTGTTTTTCAATGTTGAGGTTGTTTTTGAATTTGTTGGTGTTTTTCAATGTTGAGGTTGTTGTTGTTTTTCAGTGTTGAGGTTCTGAATTTGTTGGTGCTTTTCAATGTTGAGGTTGTTGTTGTTTTTCAATGTTGAGGTTGTTGTTGAATTTGTTGGTGTTTTTCAATTTCGAGGTTGTTGTTGAATTTGCTGGTGTTTTTCAATGTTGAAGTTGTTGTTGAATTTGTATGTGTTTTTCAATGTTGAGGTTGTTGTTGAATTTGTTGGTGTTTTTCAATGTTGAGGTTGTTGTTGTTTTTAAATGTTGAGGTTGTTGTTGAATTTGTTGGTGTTTTTCAATTTCGAGGTTGTTGTTGAATTTGTTGGTGTTTTTCAATGTTGAAGTTGTTAAGTTTTTCAATGTTGAGGTTGTTGTTGTATTTGTTCGTGTTTTTCAATGTTGAGGTTGTTGTAGTTTTTCAATGTTGAGGTTGTTGTTGAATTTGTAGGTGTTTTTCAATTTCGAGGTTGTTGTTGAATTTGTTGGTGTTTTTCAATGTTGAAGTTGTTGTCGAATTTGTTGGTGTTTTTCAATTTCGAGGTTGTTGTTGAATTTGTTGGTGTTTTTCAATGTTGAAGTTGTTGTTGGATTTGTATGTGTTTTTCAATGTTGAGGTTGTTGTTGAATTTGTTGGTGTTTTTCAATGTTGAGGTTGTTGTTGTTTTTAAATGTTGAGGTTGTTGTTCAATTTGTTGGTGTTTTTCAATTTTGAGGTTGTTTTTGTTTTTCAATGTTGAGGTTGTTGTTGAATTTGTTGGTGTTTTTCCATGTTGAGGTTGTTGTTGTTTTTCAAAGTTGAGGTTGTTATTAAATTTGTTGGTGTTTTTCAATGTTGAGGTTGTTGTTGAATTTGTTGGTGTTTTTCATTGTTGAAGTTGTTGTTGAATTTGTTGGTGTTTTTCCATGTTGAGGTTGTTGTTGTTTTTCAATGTTGAGGTTGTTGAATTTGTTGGTGTTTTTCAATGTTGCGGTTGATGTTGTTTTTCAATGTTGAGGTTGTTGTTGAATTTGTTGGTGTTTTTCAATTTCGAGGTTGTTGTTGAATTTGTTTGTGTTTTTCAATGTTGAAGTTGTTTCGATTTTCAATGTTGAGGTTGTTGTTGTATTTGTTGGTGTTTTTCAATGTTGAGGTTGTTGTAGTTTTTCAATGTTGAGGTTGTTGTTGAATTCGTTGGTGTTTTTCAATGTCGAGGTTGTTGTTGAATTTGTTGGTGTTTTTCAATGTTGAAGTTGTTCTAGTTTTTCAATGTTGAGGTTGTTGTTGAATTTGTTCGTGTTTTTCAATGTCGAGGTTGTTGCTGAATTTGTTCGTGTTTTTCAATGTTGAAGTTGTTGTTTAATTTGTTGGTGTTTTTCAATGTTGAGGTTGTTGTTGAATTTGTTGGTGTTTTTCAATGTTGAGGTAGTTGTTGTCTTTAAATGTTGAGGTTGTTGTTGAATTTATTGGTGTTTTTCAATGTTGAGGTTGTTGTTGTTTTTCAATGTTGAGGTTGTTGTTGAATTTGTTGGTGTTTTTCAATTTCGAGGTTGTTGTTGAATTTGTTGGTGTTTTTCAATGTTGAAGTTGTTGTTGAATTTGTATGTGTTTTTCAATGTTGAGGTTGTTGTTGAATTTGTTGGTGTTTTTCAATGTTGAGGTTGTTGTTGTTTTTAAATGTTGAGGTTGTTGTTGAATTTGTTGGTGTTTTTCAATTTTGAGGTTGTTGTTGTTTTTCATTGTTGAGGTTGTTGTTGAATTTGTTGGTGTTTTTCCATGTTGAGGTTGTTGTTGTTTTTCAAAGTTGAGGTTGTTATTAAATTTGTTGGTGTTTTTCAATGTTGAGGTTGTTGTTGAATTTGTTGGTGTTTTTCATTGTTGAGGATGTTGTTGAATTTGTTGGTGTTTTTCAATGTTGAGGTTGTTGTTGTTTTTCAATGTTGAGGTTGTTGAATTTGTTGGTGTTTTTCAATGTTGAGATTGTTGTTGTTTTTCAATGTTGAGGTTGTTGTTGAATTTGTTGGTGTTTTTCAATTTCGAGATTGTTGTTGAATTTGTTGGTGTTTTTCAATGTTGAAGTTGTTTAGTTTTTCAATGTTGAGGTTGTTGTTGTATTTGTTGGTGTTTTTCAATGTTGAGGTTGTTGTAGTTTTTCAATGTTGAGGTTGTCGTTGAATTTGTTGGTGTTTTTCAATTTCGAGGTTGTTGTTGAATTTGTTGGTGTTTTTCAATGTTGAAGTTGTTGTCGAATTTGTTGGTGTTTTTCAATTTCGAGGTTTTTGTTGAATTTGTTGATGTTTTTAAATGTTGAAGTTGTTGTTAAATTTGTATGTGTTTTTCAATGTTGAGGTTGTTGTTGAATTTGTTGGTGTTTTTCAATGTTGAGGTTGTTGTTGTTTTTAAATGTTGAGGTTGTTGTTGAATTTGTTGGTGTTTTTCAATTTTGAGGTTGTTGTTGTTTTTCAATGTTGAGGTTGTTGTTGAATTTGTTGGTGTTTTTCCATGTTGAGCTTATTGTTGTTTTTCAAAGTTGAGGTTGTTATTAAATTTGTTGCTGTTTTTCAATGTTGAGGTTGTTGTTGAATTTGTTGGTGTTTTTCATTGTTGAAGTTGTTGTTGAATTTGTTGGTGTTTTTCAATGTTGAGGTTGTTGTTGCTTTTCAATGTTGAGGTTGTTGAATTTGTTGGTGTTTTTCAATGTTGCGGTTGATGTTATTTTTCAATGTTGAGGTTGTTGTTGAATTTGTTGGTGTTTTTCAATTTCGAGGTTGTTGTTGAATTTGTTGGTGTTTTTCAATGTTGAAGTTGTTTAGTTTTTCAATGTTGAGGTTGTTCTTGTATTTGTTGGTGTTTTTCAATGTTGAGGTTGTTGTAGTTTTTCAATGTTGAGGTTGTTGTTGAATTCGTTGGTGTTTTTCAATGTCGAGGTTGTTGTTGAATTTGTTGGTGTTTTTCAATGTTGAAGTTGTTGTAGTTTTTCAATGTTGAGGTTGTTGTTGAATTTGTTCGTATTTTTCAATGTCGAGGTTGTTGTTGAATTTGTTGGTGTTTTTCAATGTTGAAGTTGTTGTTTAATTTGTTGGTGTTTTTCAATGTTGAGGTTGTTGTTGAATTTGTTGGTGTTTTTCAATGTTGAGGTTGTTGTTGTCTTTAAATGTTGAGGTTGTTGTTGAATTTGTTGGTGTTTTTCATTTTTGAGGTTGTTGTTGTTTTTCAATGTTGAGGTTGTTGTTGAATTTGTTGGTGTTTTTCCATGTTGAGGTTGTTGTTGTTTTTCAAAGTTGAGGTTATTGTTAAATTTGTTGGTGTTTTTCAATGTTGAGGTTGTTGTTGAATTTGTTGGTGTTTTTCTTTGTTGAGGTTGTTGTTGAATTTGCTGGTGTATTTCAATGTTGAGGTTGTTGTTGTTTTTCAATGTTGAGGTTGTTGTTGAATTTGTTGGTGTTTTTCAATGTTGAGGTTGTTGTTGAATTTGTTGGTGTTTTTCAATGTTGAGGTTGTTGTTGTTTTTCAATATTGAGGTTGTTGTTGAATTTGTTTGTGTTTTTCAATGTTGAGGTTGGTGTTGAATTTGTTGGTATTTTTCAATGTTGAGGTTGTTGTTCTTTTTCAATGTTGAGGTTGTTTTTGAATTTGTTGGTGTTTTTCAATGTTGAGGTTGTTGTTGTTTTTCAATGCTGAGGTTGTTGTTGAATTTGTTGTTGTTTTTCAATTTCGAGGTTGTTGTTGAATTTGTTGGTGTTTTTAAATGTTGAAGTTGTTGTTGAATTTGTATGTGTTTTTCAATGTTGAGGTTGTTGTTGAATTTGTTGGTATTTTTCAATGTTGAGGTTGTTGTTGTTTTTAAATGTTGAGGTTGTTGTTGAATTTGTTGGTGTTTTTCAATTTCGAGGTTGTTGTTGAATTTGTTGGTGTTTTTCAATGTTGAGGTTGTTGTAGTTTTTCAATGTTGAGGTTGTTGTTGAATTTGTTGGTGTTTTTCAATTTCGAGGTTGTTGTTGAATTTGTTGGTGTTTTTCAATGTTGAAGTTGTTGTCGAATTTGTTGGTGTTTTTCAATTTCGAGGTTGTTGGTGAATTTGTTGGTGTTTTTCAATGTTGAAGTTGTTGTTGAATTTGTATGTGTTTTTCAATGTTGAGGTTGTTGTTGAATTTGTTGGTGTTTTTCAATGTTGAGGTTGTTGTTGTTTTTAAATGTTGAGGTTGTTGTTGAATTTGTTGGTGTTTTTCAATTTTGAGGTTGTTGTTGTTTTTCAATGTTGAGGTTGTTGTTGAATTTGTTGGTGTTTTTCCATGTTGAGGTTGTTGTTGTTTTTCAAAGTTGAGGTTGTTATTAAATTTGTTGGTGTTTTTCAATGTTGAGGTTGTTGTTGAATTTGTTGGTGTTTTTCATTGTTGAAGTTGTTGTTGAATTTGTTGGTGTTTTTCAATGTTGAGGTTGTTGTTGTTTTTCAATGTTGAGGTCTTTGAATTTGTTGGTGTTTTTCAATGTTGCGGTTGATGTTGTTTTTCAATGTTGAGGTTGTTGTTGAATTTGTTGGTGTTTTTCAATTTCGAGGTTGTTGTTGAATTTGTTGGTGTTTTTCAATGTTGAAGTTGTTTAGTTTTTCAATGTTGAGGTTGTTGTTGTATTTGTTGGTGTTTTTCAATGTTGAGGTTGTTGTAGTTTTTCAATGTTGAGGTTGTTGTTGAATTCGTTGGTGTTTTTCAATGTCGAGGTTGTTGTTGAATTTGTTGGTGTTTTTCAATGTTGAAGTTGTTGTAGTTTTTCAATGTTGAGGTTGTTGTTGAATTTGTTGGTGTTTTTCAATGTCTAGGTTGTTGTTGAATTTGTTGGTGTTTTTCAATGTTGAAGTTGTTGTTTAATTTGTTGGTGTTTTTCAATGTTGAGGTTGTTGTTGAATTTGTTGGTGTTTTTCAATGTTGAGGTAGTTGTTGTCTTTAAATGTTGAGGTTGTTGTTGAATTTATTGGTGTTTTTCAATGTTGAGGTTGTTGTTGTTTTTCAATGTTGAGGTTGTTGTTGAATTTGTTGGTGTTTTTCAATTTCGAGGTTGTTGTTGAATTTGTTGGTGTTTTTCAATGTTGAAGTTGTTGTTGAATTTGTATGTGTTTTTCAATGTTGAGGTTGTTGTTGAATTTGTTGGTGTTTTTCAATGTTGAGGTTGTTGTTGTTTTTAAATGTTGAGGTTGTTGTTGAATTTGTTGGTGTTTTTCAATTTTGAGGTTGTTGTTGTTTTTCATTGTTGAGGTTGTTGTTGAATTTGTTGGTGTTTTTCCATGTTGAGGTTGTTGTTGTTTTTCAAAGTTGAGGTTGTTATTAAATTTGTTGGTGTTTTTCAATGTTGAGGTTGTTGTTGAATTTGTTGGTGTTTTTCATTGTTGAGGATGTTGTTGAATTTGTTGGTGTTTTTCAATGTTGAGGTTGTTGTTGTTTTTCAATGTTGAGGTTGTTGAATTTGTTGGGGTTTTTCAATGTTGAGGTTGTTGTTGTTTTTCAATGTTGAGGTTGTTGTTGAATTTGTTGGTGTTTTTCAATTTCGAGGATGTTGTTGAATTTGTTGGTGTTTTTCAATGTTGAAGTTGTTTAGTTTTTCAATGTTGAGGTTGTTGTTGTATTTGTTGGTGTTTTTCAATGTTGAGGTTGTTGTAGTTTTTCAATGTTGAGGTTGTTGTTGAATTTGTTGGTGTTTTTCAATTTCGAGGTTGTTGTTGAATTTGTTGGTGTTTTTCAATGTTGAAGTTGTTGTCGAATTTGTTGGTGTTTTTCAATTTCGAGGTTTTTGTTGAATTTGTTGATGATTTTCAATGTTGAAGTTGTTGTTGAATTTGTATGTGTTTTTCAATGTTGAGGTTGTTGTTGAATTTGTTGGTGTTTTTCAATGTTGAGGTTGTTGTTGTTTTTAAATGTTGAGGTTGTTGTTGAATTTGTTGGTGTTTTTCAATTTTGAGGTTGTTGTTGTTTTTCAATGTTGAGGTTGTTGTTGAATTTGTTGGTGTTTTTCCATGTTGAGGTTGTTGTTGTTTTTCAAAGTTGAGGTTGTTATTAAATTTGTTGGTGTTTTTCAATGTTGAGGTTGTTGTTGAATTTGTTGGTGTTTTTCATTGTTGAAGTTGTTGTTGAATTTGTTGGTGTTTTTCAATGTTGAGGTTGTTGTTGCTTTTCAATGTTGAGGTTGTTGAATTTGTTGGTGTTTTTCAATGTTGCGGTTGATGTTGTTTTTCAATGTTGAGGTTGTTGTTGAATTTGTTGGTGTTTTTCAATTTCGAGGTTGTTGTTGAATTTGTTGGTGTTTTTCAATGTTGAAGTTGTTTAGTTTTTCAATGTTGAGGTTGTTGTTGTATTTGTTGGTGTTTTTCAATGTTGAGGTTGTTGTAGTTTTTCAATGTTGAGGTTGTTGTTGAATTCGTTGGTGTTTTTCAATGTCGAGGTTGTTGTTGAATTTGTTGGTGTTTTTCAATGTTGAAGTTGTTGTAGTTTTTCAATGTTGAGGTTGTTGTTGAATTTGTTCGTGTTTTTCAATGTCGAGGTTGTTGTTGAATTTGTTGGTGTTTTTCAATGTTGAAGTTGTTGTTTAATTTGTTGGTGTTTTTCAATGTTGAGGTTGTTGTTGAATTTGTTGGTGTTTTTCAATGTTGAGGTTGTTGTTGTCTTTAAATGTTGAGGTTGTTGTTGAATTTGTTGGTGTTTTTCAATTTTGAGGTTGTTGTTGTTTTTCAATGTTGAGGTTGTTGTTGAATTTGTTGGTGTTTTTCCATGTTGAGGTTGTTGTTGTTTTTCAAAGTTGAGGTTATTGTTAAATTTGTTGGTGTTTTTCAATGTTGAGGTTGTTGTTGAATTTGTTGGTGTTTTTCATTGTTGAGGTTGTTGTTGAATTTGTTGGTGTTTTTCAATGTTGAGGTTGTTGTTGTTTTTCAATGTTGAGGTTGTTGTTGAATTTGTTGGTTATTTTCAATTTCGAGGTTGTTGTTGAATTTGTTGGTGTTTTTCAATGTTGAAGTTGTTGAAGTTGTTGGTGTTTTTCAATGTTGAGTTTGTTGTTGTTTTTCAATGTTGAGGTTGTTGTTGAATTTGTTGGTGTTTTTCAATGTTGAGGTTGTTGTTGAATTTGTTCGTGTTTTTCAATTTTGAAGTTGTTGTTGAATTTGCTCGTGTTTTTCATTGTTGAGGTTGTTGTTGAATTTGTTGGTGTTTTTCAATGTTGAGGTTGTTGTTGCTTTTCAATGTTGAGGTTGTTGTTGAATTTGTTGCTGTTTTTCAATGTTGAAGTTGTTGAATTTGTTGTTGTTTTTCAATGTTGAGGTTGTTGTTGAATTTGTTGGTGTTTTTCAATGTTGAGGTTGTTGTTGTTTTTCAATGATGAGGTTGTTGTTGAATTTGTTGGTGTTTCTCAATGTTGAGGTTGTTGTTGAATTTGTTCGTGTTTTTCAATGCTCAGGTTGTTGTTGTTTTTCAATGTTGAGGTTGTTGTTGAATTTGTTGGTGTTTTTCAATGTTGAGGTTGTTGTAGTTTTTCAATGTTGAGGTTGTTGTTCTTTTTCAATGTTGAGGTTGTTGTTGAATTTGTTGGTGTTTTTCAATGTTGAGGTTGTTGTTGTTTTTCAATGTTGAGGTTGTTGTTGAATTTGTTTGTGTTTTTCAATGTTGAGGTTGTTGTTGTTTTTCAATGTTGAGGTTGTTGCTGTTTTTCAATGTTGAGGTTGTTGTTGAATTTGTTGGTGTTTTTCAATATTGAGGTTGTTGTTGAATTTGTTGGTCTTTTTCAATGTTGAGGTTGTTGTTGATTTTCAATGTTGAGGTTGTTGTTGTATGTGTTGGTGTTTTTCAATGTTGAGGTTGTTGTAGTTTTTCAATGTTGAGGTTATTGTTGAATTTGTTGTTGCTTTTCAATGTCGAGGTTGTTGTTGAATTTGTTGGTGTTTTTCAATATTGAAGTTGTTGTTGAATTAGTTGTTGTTTTTCAATGTTGAGCTTGTTGTTGAATTTGTTGGTGTTTTTCAATGTCGAGGTTGTTGTTGAATTTGTTGGTGTTTTTCAATGTTGAAGTTGTTGTTGAATTTGTTGGTGTTTTTCAATGTTGAGGTTGTTCTTGAATTTGTTGGTGTTTTTCAATGTTGAGGATGTTGTTGTCTTTAAATGTTGAGGTTGTTGCTGAATTTGTTGGTGTTTTTCAATTTTGAGGTTGTTGTTGTTTTTCAATGTTGAGGTTGTTTTTGAATTTGTTGGTGTTTTTCCATGTTGAGGTTGTTGTTGTTTTTCAAAGTTGAGGTTGTTGTTATATTTGTTGGTGTTTTTCAATGTTATGGTTTTTGTTGAATTTGTTGGTGTTTTTCAATGTTGAAGTTGTTGTTGAATTTGTTGGTGTTTTTCAATGTTGAGGTTGTTGTTGTTTTTCAATGTTGAGGTTGTTGTTGAATTTGTTGGTGTTTTTCAATGTTGAGTTTGTAGTTGTTTTTCAAAGCTGAGGTTGTTGTTGAATTTGTTGGTGTTTTTCAATGTTGCGGTTGATGTTGTTTTTCAATGTTGAGGTTGTTGTTGAATTTGTTGGTGTTTTTCAATTTCGAGGTTGTTGTTGAATTTGTTGGTGTTTTTCAATGTTGAAGTTGTTTAGTTTTTCAATGTTGAGGTTGTTGTTGTATTTGTTGGTGTTTTTCAATGTTGAGGTTGTTGTAGTTTTTCAATGTTGAGGTTGTTGTTGAATTCGTTGGTGTTTTTCAATGTCGAGGTTGTTGTTGAATTTGTTGGTGTTTTTCAATGTTGAAGTTGTTGTAGTTTTTCAATGTTGAGGTTGTTGTTGAATTTGTTCGTGTTTTTCAATGTCGAGGTTGTTGTTGAATTTGTTGGTGTTTTTCAATGTTGAAGTTGTTGTTTAATTTGTTGGTGTTTTTCAATGTTGAGGTTGTTGTTGAATTTGTTGGTGTTTTTCAATGTTGAGGTAGTTGTTGTCTTTAAATGTTGAGGTTGTTGTTGAATTTATTGGTGTTTTTCAATGTTGAGGTTGTTGTTGTTTTTCAATGTTGAGGTTGTTGTTGAATTTGTTGGTGTTTTTCAATTTCGAGGTTGTTGTTGAATTTGTTGGTGTTTTTCAATGTTGAAGTTGTTGTTGAATTTGTATGTGTTTTTCAATGTTGAGGTTGTTGTTGAATTTGTTGGTGTTTTTCAATGTTGAGGTTGTTGTTGTTTTTAAATGTTGAGGTTGTTGTTGAATTTGTTGGTGTTTTTCAATTTTGAGGTTGTTGTTGTTTTTCATTGTTGAGGTTGTTGTTGAATTTGTTGGTGTTTTTCCATGTTGAGGTTGTTGTTGTTTTTCAAAGTTGAGGTTGTTATTAAATTTGTTGGTGTTTTTCAATGTTGAGGTTGTTGTTGAATTTGTTGGTGTTTTTCATTGTTGAGGATGTTGTTGAATTTGTTGGTCTTTTTCAATGTTGAGGTTGTTGTTGTTTTTCAATGTTGAGGTTGTTGTTGAATTTGTTGGTGTTTTTCAATTTCGAGGTTCTTGTTGAATTTGTTGGAGTTTTTCAATGTTGAAGTTGTTTAGTTTTTCAATGTTGAGGTTGTTGTTGTATTTGTCGGTGTTTTTCAATGTTGAGGTTGTTGTAGTTTTTCAATGTTGAGGTTGTTGTTGAATTTGTTGGTGTTTTTCAATTTCGAGGTTGTTGTTGAATTTGTTGGTGTTTTTCAATGTTGAAGTTGTTGTCGAATTTGTTGGTGTTTTTCAATTTCGAGGTTTTTGTTGAATTTGTTGATGTTTTTCAATGTTGAAGTTGTTGTTGAATTTGTATGTGTTTTTCAATGTTGAGGTTGTTGTTGAATTTGTTGGTGTTTTTCAATGTTGAGGTTGTTGTTGTTTTTAAATGTTGAGGTTGTTGTTGAATTTGTTGGTGTTTTTCAATTTTGAGGTTGTTGTTGTTTTTCAATTTTGAGGTTGTTGTTGAATTTGTTGGTGTTTTTCCATGTTGAGGTTGTTGTTGTTTTTCAAAGTTGAGGTTGTTATTAAATTTGTTGGTGTTTTTCAATGTTGAGGTTGTTGTTGAATTTGTTGGTGTTTTTCATTGTTGAAGTTGTTGTTGAATTTGTTGGTGTTTTTCAATGTTGAGGTTGTTGTTGCTTTTCAATGTTGAGGTTGTTGAATTTGTTGGTGTTTTTCAATGTTGCGGTTGATGTTGTTTTTCAATGTTGAGGTTGTTGTTGAATTTGTTGGTGTTTTTCAATTTCGAGGTTGTTGTTGAATTTGTTGGTGTTTTTCAATGTTGAAGTTGTTTAGTTTTTCAATGTTGAGGTTGTTGTTGTATTTGTTGGTGTTTTTCAATGTTGAGGTTGTTGTAGTTTTTCAATGTTGAGGTTGTTGTTGAATTCGTTGGTGTTTTTCAATGTTGAAGTTGTTGTAGTTTTTCAATGTTGAGGTTGTTGTTGAATTTGTTCGTGTTTTTCAATGTCGAGGTTGTTGTTGAATTTGTTGGTGTTTTTCAATGTTGAAGTTGTTGTTTAATTTGTTGGTGTTTTTCAATGTTGAGGTTGTTGTTGAATTTGTTGGTGTTTTTCCATGTTGAGGTTGTTGTTGTTTTTCAAAGTTGAGGTTATTGTTAAATTTGTTGGTGTTTTTCAATGTTGAGGTTGTTGTTGAATTTGTTGGTGTTTTTCATTGTTGAGGTTGTTTTTGAATTTGTTGGTGTTTTTCAATGTTGAGGTTGTTGTTGCTTTTCAATGTTGAGGTTGTTGTTGAATTTGTTGGTGTTTTTCAATGTTGAGGTTGTTGTTGTTTTTCAATGTTGAGGTTGTTGTTGAATTTGTTGGTTATTTTCAATTTCGAGGTTGTTGTTGAATTTGTTGGTGTTTTTCAATGTTGAAGTTGTTGAAGTTGTTGGTGTTTTTCAATGTTGAGTTTGTTGTTGTTTTTCAATGTTGAGGTTGTTGTTGAATTTGTTGGTGTTTTTCAATGTTGAGGTTGTTGTTGAATTTGTTCGTGTTTTTCAATGTTGAAGTTGTTGTTGAATTTGCTGGTGTTTTTCATTGTTGAGGTTGTTGTTGAATTTGTTGGTGTTTTTCAATGTTGAGGTTGTTGTTGCTTTTCAATGTTGAGGTTTTTGTTGAATTTGTTGCTGTTTTTCAATGTTGAAGTTGTTGAATTTGTTGTTGTTTTTCAATGTTGATGTTGTTGTTGAATTTGTTGGTGTTTTTCAATGTTGAGGTTGTTGTTGTTTTTCAATGATGAGGTTGTTGTTGAATTTGTTGGTGTTTTTCAATGTTGAGGTTGTTGTTGAATTTGTTCGTATTTTTCAATGCTCAGGTTGTTGTTGTTTTTCAATGTTGAGGTTGTTGTTGAATTTGTTGGTGTTTTTCAATGTTGAGGTTGTTGTAGTTTTTCAATGTTGAGGTTGTTGTTCTTTTTCAATGTTGAGGTTGTTGTTGAATTTGTTGGTGTTTTTCAATGTTGAAGTTGTTGTTGAATTTGTTGGTGTTTTTCAATGTTGAAGTTGTTGTTGAATTTGTTGGTGTTTTTCAATGTTGAGGTTGTTGTTGTTTTTCAATGTTGAGGTTGTTGTTGAATTTGTTTGTGTTTTTCAATGTTGAGGTTGTTGTTGTTTTTCAATGTTGAGGTTGTTGCTGTTTTTCAATGTTGAGGTTGTTGTTGAATTTGTTGGTGTTTTTCAATGTTGAGGTTGTTGTTGAATTTGTTGGTCTTTTTCAATGTTGAGGTTGTTGTTGATTTTCAATGTTGAGGTTGTTGTTGTATGTGTTGGTGTTTTTCAATGTTGAGGTTGTTGTAGTTTTTCAATGTTGAGGTTATTGTTGAATTTGTTGGTGCTTTTCAATGTCGAGGTTGTTGTTGAATTTGTTGGTGTTTTTCAATGTTGAAGTTGTTGTTGAATTTGTTGGTGTTTTTCAATATTGAAGTTGTTGTTGAATTAGTTGTTGTTTTTCAATGTTGAGCTTGTTGTTGAATTTGTTGGTGTTTTTCAATGTCGAGGTTGTTGTTGAATTTGTTGGTGTTTTTCAATGTTGAAGTTGTTGTTGAATTTGTTGGTGTTTTTCAATGTTGAGGTTGTTCTTGAATTTGTTGGTGTTTTTCAATGTTGAGGTTGTTGTTGTCTTTAAATGTTGAGGTTGTTGCTGAATTTGTTGGTGTTTTTCAATTTTGAGGTTGTTGTTGTTTTTCAATGTTGAGATTGTTTTTGAATTTGTTGGTGTTTTTCCATGTTGAGGTTGTTGTTGTTTTTCAAAGTTGAGGTTGTTGTTAAATTTGTTGGTGTTTTTCAATGTTATGGTTTTTGTTGAATTTGTTGGTGTTTTTCAATGTTGAAGTTGTTGTTGAATTTGTTGGTGTTTTTCAATGTTGAGGTTGTTGTTGTTTTTCAATGTTGAGGTTGTTGTTGAATTTGTTGGTGTTTTTCAATGTTGAGGTTGTAGTTGTTTTTCAATGCTGAGGTTGTTGTTGAATTTGTTGGTGTTTTTCAATTTCGAGGTTGTTGTTGAATTTGTTGGTGCTCTTCAATGTTGAAGTTGTTGTTGAATTTGTTGGTGTTTTTCAATGTTGAGGTTGTTGTTGTTTTTCAATGTTCAGGTTGTTGTTGAATTTGTAGGTGTTTTTCAATGTTGAGGTTGTTGTTGTTTTTCAATGTTGAGGTTGTTGTTGAATTTGTTGGTGTTTTTCAATGTTGAGGTTGTTGTTGAATTTGTTGGTGTTTTTCAATGTTGAGGTTGTTGTTGAATTTGTTGGAGTTTTACAATGTTGAGCTCGTTGTTGAATTTGTTGGCGTTTTTAAATGTTGAGGTTGTTGTTGAATTTGTTGATGTTTTCCAATGTTGAGGTTGTTCTGAATTTGTTGTTGTTTTTCAATGTCGAGGTTGTTGTTGTTTTTCAATGTTGAGGTTGATGTTTAATTTGTTGGTGTTTTTCAATGTTGAGGTTGTTGTTGAATTTGTTGGTGTTTTTCATTGTTGAGGTTGTTGTTGAATTTGTTGGTGTTTTTCAATGTTGAGGTTGTTGTTGTTTTTCAATGTTGAGGTTGTTGTTGAATTTGTTGGCGTTTTTCAATGTTGAGGTTGTTGTTGACTTTGTTGGTGTTTTTCAATGTTGAGGTTGTTGTTGTTTTTCAATATTGAGGTTGTTGTTGAATTTGTTTGTGTTTTTCAATGTTGAGGTTGGTGTTGAATTTGTTGGTATTTTTCAATGTTGAAGTTGTTGAA
The DNA here is from genome assembly GCA_026770705.1 of Isurus oxyrinchus. Classification (NCBI taxonomy): domain Eukaryota; kingdom Metazoa; phylum Chordata; class Chondrichthyes; order Lamniformes; family Lamnidae; genus Isurus; species Isurus oxyrinchus. Next base: position 289,541 of record JANJGN010000602.1, read on the forward strand.
GTTGTTGGTGTTTTTCAATGTTGAGTTTGTTGTTGTTTTTCAATGTTGAGGTTGTTGTTGAATTTGTTGGTGTTTTTCAATGTTGAGGTTGTTGTTGAATTTGTTCGTGTTTTTCAATGTTGAAGTTGTTGTTGAATTTGCTGGTGTTTTTCATTGTTGAGGTTGTTGTTGAATTTGTTGGTGTTTTTCAATGTTGAGGTTGTTGTTGCTTTTCAATGTTGAGGTTTTTGTTGAATTTGCTGCTGTTTTTCAATGTTGAAGTTGTTGAATTTGTTGTTGTTTTTCAATGTTGAGGTTGTTGTTGAATTTGTTGGTGTTTTTCAATGTTGAGGTTGTTGTTGTTTTTCAATGATGAGGTTGTTGTTGAATTTGTTGGTGTTTTTCAATGTTGAGGTTGTTGTTGAATTTGTTCGTGTTTTTCAATGCTCAGGTTGTTGTTGTTTTTCAATGTTGAGGTTGTTGTTGAATTTGTTGGTGTTTTTCAATGTTGAGGTTGTTGTAGTTTTTCAATGTTGAGGTTGTTGTTCTTTTTCAATGTTGAGGTTGTTGTTGAATTTGTTGGTGTTTTTCAATGTTGAAGTTGTTGTTGAATTTGTTGGTGTTTTTCAATGTTGAAGTTGTTGTTGAATTTGTTGGTGTTTTTCAATGTTGAGGTTGTTGTTGTTTTTCAATGTTGAGGTTGTTGTTGAATTTGTTTGTGTTTTTCAATGTTGAGGTTGTTGTTGTTTTTCAATGTTGAGGTTGTTGCTGTTTTTCAATGTTGAGGTTGTTGTTGAATTTGTTGGTGTTTTTCAATGTTGAGGTTGTTGTTGAATTTGTTGGTCTTTTTCAATGTTGAGGTTGTTGTTGATTTTCAATGTTGAGGTTGTTGTTGTATGTGTTGGTGTTTTTCAATGTTGAGGTTGTTGTAGTTTTTCAATGTTGAGGTTATTGTTGAATTTGTTGGTGCTTTTCAATGTCGAGGTTGTTGTTGAATTTGTTGGTGTTTTTCAATATTGAAGTTGTTGTTGAATTAGTTGTTGTTTTTCAATGTTGAGCTTGTTGTTGAATTTGTTGGTGTTTTTCAATGTCGAGGTTGTTGTTGAATTTGTTGGTGTTTTTCAATGTTGAAGTTGTTGTTGAATTTGTTGGTGTTTTTCAATGTTGAGGTTGTTCTTGAATTTGTTGGTGTTTTTCAATGTTGAGGTTGTTGTTGTCTTTAAATGTTGAGGTTGTTGCTGAATTTGTTGGTGTTTTTCAATTTTGAGGTTGTTGTTGTTTTTCAATGTTGAGATTGTTTTTGAATTTGTTGGTGTTTTTCCATGTTGAGGTTGTTGTTGTTTTTCAAAGTTGAGGTTGTTGTTAAATTTGTTGGTGTTTTTCAATGTTATGGTTTTTGTTGAATTTGTTGGTGTTTTTCAATGTTGAAGTTGTTGTTGAATTTGTTGGTGTTTTTCAATGTTGAGGTTGTTGTTGTTTTTCAATGTTGAGGTTGTTGTTGAATTTGTTGGTGTTTTTCAATGTTGAGGTTGGAGTTGTTTTTCAATGCTGAGGTTGTTGTTGAATTTGTTGGTGTTTTTCAATTTCGAGGTTGTTGTTGAATTTGTTGGTGCTCTTCAATGTTGAAGTTGTTGTTGAATTTGTTGGTGTTTTTCAATGTTGAGCTTGTTGTTGTTTTTCAATGTTCAGGTTGTTGTTGAATTTGTAGGTGTTTTTCAATGTTGAGGTTGTTGTTGTTTTTCAATGTTGAGGTAGTTGTTGAATTTGTAGGTGTTTTTCAATGTTGAGGTTGTTGTAGTTTTTCAATGTTGAGGTTGTTGTTCTTTTTCAATGTTGAGGTTGTTGTTGAATTTGTTGGTGTTTTTCAATGTTGAAGTTGTTGTTGAATTTGTTGGTGTTTTTCAATGTTGAAGTTGTTGTTGAATTTGTTGGTGTTTTTCAATGTTGAGGTTGTTGTTGTTTTTCAATGTTGAGGTTGTTGTTGAATTTGTTTGTGTTTTTCAATGTTGAGGTTGTTGTTGTTTTTCAATGTTGAGGTTGTTGCTGTTTTTCAATGTTGAGGTTGTTGTTGAATTTGTTGGTGTTTTTCAATGTTGAGGTTGTTGTTGAATTTGTTGGTCTTTTTCAATGTTGAGGTTGTTGTTGATTTTCAATGTTGAGGTTGTTGTTGTATGTGTTGGTGTTTTTCAATGTTGAGGTTGTTGTAGTTTTTCAATGTTGAGGTTATTGTTGAATTTGTTGGTGCTTTTCAATGTCGAGGTTGTTGTTGAATTTGTTGGTGTTTTTCAATATTGAAGTTGTTGTTGAATTAGTTGTTGTTTTTCAATGTTGAGCTTGTTGTTGAATTTGTTGGTGTTTTTCAATGTCGAGGTTGTTGTTGAATTTGTTGGTGTTTTTCAATGTTGAAGTTGTTGTTGAATTTGTTGGTGTTTTTCAATGTTGAGGTTGTTCTTGAATTTGTTGGTGTTTTTCAATGTTGAGGTTGTTGTTGTCTTTAAATGTTGAGGTTGTTGCTGAATTTGTTGGTGTTTTTCAATTTTGAGGTTGTTGTTGTTTTTCAATGTTGAGATTGTTTTTGAATTTGTTGGTGTTTTTCCATGTTGAGGTTGTTGTTGTTTTTCAAAGTTGAGGTTGTTGTTAAATTTGTTGGTGTTTTTCAATGTTATGGTTTTTGTTGAATTTGTTGGTGTTTTTCAATGTTGAAGTTGTTGTTGAATTTGTTGGTGTTTTTCAATGTTGAGGTTGTTGTTGTTTTTCAATGTTGAGGTTGTTGTTGAATTTGTTGGTGTTTTTCAATGTTGAGGTTGTAGTTGTTTTTCAATGCTGAGGTTGTTGTTGAATTTGTTGGTGTTTTTCAATTTCGAGGTTGTTGTTGAATTTGTTGGTGCTCTTCAATGTTGAAGTTGTTGTTGAATTTGTTGGTGTTTTTCAATGTTGAGGTTGTTGTTGTTTTTCAATGTTCAGGTTGTTGTTGAATTTGTAGGTGTTTTTCAATGTTGAGGTTGTTGTTGTTTTTCAATGTTGAGGTTGTTGTTGAATTTGTTGGTGTTTTTCAATGTCGAGGTTGTTGTTGAATTTGTTGGTGTTTTTCAATGTTGAGGTTGTTGTTGAATTTGTTGGAGTTTTACAATGTTGAGCTCGTTGTTGAATTTGTTGGCGTTTTTAAATGTTGAGGTTGTTGTTGAATTTGTTGATGTTTTCCAATGTTGAGGTTGTTCTGAATTTGTTGGTGTTTTTCAATGTCGAGGTTGTTGTTGTTTTTCAATGTTGAGGTTGATGTTTAATTTGTTGGTGTTTTTCAATGTTGAGGTTGTTGTTGAATTTGTTGGTGTTTTTCATTGTTGAGGTTGTTGTTGAATTTGTTGGTGTTTTTCAATGTTGAGGTTGTTGTTGTTTTTCAATGTTGAGGTTGTTGTTGAATTTGTTGGCGTTTTTCAATGTTGAGGTTGTTGTTGACTTTGTTGGTGTTTTTCAATGTTGAGGTTGTTGTTGTTTTTCAATATTGAGGTTGTTGTTGAATTTGTTTGTGTTTTTCAATGTTGAGGTTGGTGTTGAATTTGTTGGTATTTTTCAATGTTGAGGTTGTTGTTGTTTTTCAATGTTGAGGTTGTTTTTGAATTTGTTGGTGTTTTTCAATGTTGAGGTTGTTGTTGAATTTGTTGGTGTTTTTCAATGTTGAGGTTGTTGTTGAATTTGTTGGTCTTTTTCAATGTTGAGGTTGTTGTTGTTTTTCAATATTGAGGTTGTTGTTGTATGTGTTGGTGTTTTTCAATGTTGAGGTTGTTGTAGTTTTTCAATCTTGAGGTTGTTGTTGAATTTGTTGGTGCTTTTCAATGTCGAGGTTGTTGTTGAATTTGTTGGTGTTTTTCAATGTTGAAGTTTTTGTTGAATTTGTTGGTGTTTTTCAATGTTGAGCTTGTTGTTGAATTTGTTGGTGTTTTTCAATGTCGAGGTTGTTGTTGAATTTGTTGGTGTTTTTCAATGTTGAAGTTGTTGTTGAATTTGTTGGTGTTTTTCAATGTTGAGGTTGTTGTTGAATTTGTTGGTGTTTTTCAATGTTGAGGTTGTTGTTGTCTTTAAATGTTGAGGTTGTTGTTGAATTTGTTGGTGTTTTTCAATTTTGAGGTTGTTGTTGTTTTTCAATGTTGAGGTTGTTGTTGAATTTGTTGGTGTTTTTCCATGTTGAGGTTGTTGCTGTTTTTCAAAGTTGAGGTTGTTGTTAAATTTATTGGTCTTTTTCAATGTTGAGGTTGTTCTTGAATTTGTTGGTGTTTTTCAATGTTGAAGTTGTTGTTGAATTTGTTGGTGTTTTTCAATGTTGAGGTTGTAGTTGTTTTTCAATTTCGAGGTTGTTGTTGAATTTGTTCGTGTTTTTCAATGTTGAAGTTGTTGTTGAATTTGCTGGTGTTTTTCATTGTTGAGGTTGTTGTTGAATTTGTTGGTGTTTTTCAATGTTGAGGTTGTTGTTGCTTTTCAATGTTGAGGTTGTTGTTGAATTTGTTGCTGTTTTTCAATGTTGAAGTTGTTGAATTTGTTGTTGTTTTTCAATGTTGAGGTTGTTGTTGAATTTGTTGGTGTTTTTCAATGTTGAGGTTGTTGTTGTTTTTCAATGATGAGGTTGTTGTTGAATTTGTTGGTGTTTTTCAATGTTGAGGTTGTTGTTGAATTTGTTCGTGTTTTTCAATGCTCAGGTTGTTGTTGTTTTTCAATGTTGAGGTTGTTGTTGAATTTGTTGGTGTTTTTCAATGTTGAGGTTGTTGTAGTTTTTCAATGTTGAGGTTGTTGTTCTTTTTCAATGTTGAGGTTGTTGTTGAATTTGTTGGTGTTTTTCAATGTTGAAGTTGTTGTTGAATTTGTTGGTGTTTTTCAATGTTGAAGTTGTTGTTGAATTTGTTGGTGTTTTTCAATGTTGAGGTTGTTGTTGTTTTTCAATGTTGAGGTTGTTGTTGAATTTGTTTGTGTTTTTCAATGTTGAGGTTGTTGTTGTTTTTCAATGTTGAGGTTGTTGCTGTTTTTCAATGTTGAGGTTGTTGTTGAATTTGTTGGTGTTTTTCAATGTTGAGGTTGTTGTTGAATTTGTTGGTCTTTTTCAATGTTGAGGTTGTTGTTGATTTTCAATGTTGAGGTTGTTGTTGTATGTGTTGGTGTTTTTCAATGTTGAGGTTGTTGTAGTTTTTGAATGTTGAGGTTATTGTTGAATTTGTTGGTGCTTTTCAATGTTGAGCTTGTTGTTGAATTTGTTGGTGTTTTTCAATGTCGAGGTTGTTGTTGAATTTGTTGGTGTTTTTCAATGTTGAAGTTGTTGTTGAATTTGTTGGTGTTTTTCAATGTTGAGGTTGTTCTTGAATTTGTTGGTGTTTTTCAATGTTGAGGTTGTTGTTGTCTTTAAATGTTGAGGTTGTTGTTGAATTTGTTGGTGTTTTTCAATTTTGAGGTTGTTGTTGTTTTTCAATGTTGAGGATGTTTTTGAATTTGTTGGTGTTTTTCCATGTTGAGGTTGTTGTTGTTTTTCAAAGTTGAGGTTGTTGTTAAATTTGTTGGTGTTTTTCAATGTTATGGTTTTTGTTGAATTTGTTGGTGTTTTTCAATGTTGAAGTTGTTGTTGAATTTGTTGGTGTTTTTCAATGTTGAGTTTGTTGTTGTTTTTCAATGTTGAGGTTGTTGTTGAATTTGTTGGTGTTTTTCAATGTTGAGGTTGTAGTTGTTTTTCAATGCTGAGGTTGTTGTTGAATTTGTTGGTGTTTTTCAATTTCGAGGTTGTTGTTGAATTTGTTGGTGTTCTTCAATGTTGAAGTTGTTGTTGAATTTGTTGGTGTTTTTCAATGTTGAGGTTGTTGTTGTTTTTCAATGTTCAGGTTGTTGTTGAATTTGTAGGTGTTTTTCAATGTTGAGGTTGTTGTTGTTTTTCAATGTTGAGGTTGTTGTTGAATTTGTTGGTGTTTTTCAATGTCGAGGTTGTTGTTGAATTTGTTGGTGTTTTTCAATGTTGAGGTTGTTGTTGAATTTGTTGGAGTTTTACAATGTTGAGCTCGTTGTTGAATTTGTTGGTGTTTTTAAATGTTGAGGTTGTTGTTGAATTTGTTGATGTTTTCCAATATTGAGGTTGTTCTGAATTTGTTGGTGTTTTTCAATGTCGAGGTTGTTGTTGTTTTTCAATGTTGAGGTTGATGTTTAATTTGTTGGTGTTTTTCAATGTTGAGGTTGTTGTTGAATTTGTTGGTGTTTTTCATTGTTGAGGTTGTTGTTGAATTTGTTGGTGTTTTTCAATGTTGAGGTTGTTGTTGTTTTTCAATGTTGAGGTTGTTGTTGAATTTGTTGGCGTTTTTCAATGTTGAGGTTGTTGTTGACTTTGTTGGTGTTTTTCAATGTTGAGGTTGTTGTTGTTTTTCAATATTGAGGTTGTTGTTGAATTTGTTTGTGTTTTTCAATGTTGAGGTTGGTGTTGAATTTGTTGGTATTTTTCAATGTTGAGGTTGTTGTTGTTTTTCAATGTTGAGGTTGTTTTTGAATTTGTTGGTGTTTTTCAATGTTGAGGTTGTTGTTGAATTTGTTGGTGTTTTTCAGTGTTGAGGTTGTTGTTGAATTTGTTGGTCTTTTTCAATGTTGAGGTTGTTGTTGTTTTTCAATATTGAGGTTGTTGTTGTATGTGTTGGTGTTTTTCAATGTTGAGGTTGTTGTAGTTTTTCAGTGTTGAGGTTGTTGTTGAATTTGTTGGTGCTTTTCAATGTCGAGGTTGTTGTTGAATTTGTTGGTGTTTTTCAATGTTGAAGTTTTTGTTGAATTTGTTGGTGTTTTTCAATGTTGAGCTTGTTGTTGAATTTGTTGGTGTTTTTCAATGTCGAGGTTGTTGTTGAATTTGTTGGTGTTTTTCAATGTTGAAGTTGTTGTTGAATTTGTTGGTGTTTTTCAATGTTGAGGTTGTTGTTGAATTTGTTGGTGTTTTTCAATGTTGAGGTTGTTGTTGTCTTTAAATGTTGAGGTTGTTGTTGAATTTGTTGGTGTTTTTCAATTTTGAGGTTGTTGTTGTTTTTCAATGTTGAGGTTGTTGTTGAATTTGTTGGTGTTTTTCCATGTTGAGGTTGTTGCTGTTTTTCAATGTTGAAGTTGTTGTTGAATTTGTTGGTGTTTTTCAATGTTGAGGTTGTAGTTGTTTTTCAATGTTGAGGTTGTTGTTGAATTTGTTGGTGTTTTTCAATGTTGAGGTTGTTGTTGTTTTTCAATGTTGTGGTTGTTGTTGAATTTGTTGGTGTTTTTCAATTTCGAGGTTTTTGTTGAATTTGTTGGTGTTCTTAAATGTTGAAGTTGTTGTTGAATTTGTTAGTGTTTTCAATGTTGAGGTTGTTGTTGTTTTTCAATGTTGAGGTTGTTGTTGAATTTGTTGGTGTTTTTCAATGTTGAGGTTGTTGTTGTTTTTCAATGTTGAGGTTGTTTTTCTTTTTCAATGTTGAGGTTGTTGTTGAATTTGTTGTTGTTTTTCAATGTTGAGGTTGTTGTTGTTTTTCATTGTTGAGGTTGTTGTTGAATTTGTTGGTGTTTTTCAATGTCGCGGTTGTTGTTGAATTTGTTGGTGTTTTTCAATGTTGAGGTTGTTGTTGAATTTGTTGGTGTTTTACAATGTTGAGGTCGTTGTTGAATTTGTTGGCGTTTTTAAATGTTGAGGTTGTTGTTGAATTTGTTGGTGTTTTTCAATGTTGAGGTTGTTGTTGAATTTTTTGGTGTTTTTCAATGTCGAGGTTGTTGTTGAATTTGTTGGTTTTTTCAATGTTGAAGTTGTTGTTGAATTTGTTGGTGTTTTTCAATGTTGTGGTTGTTGTTGTTTTTCAATGTTGAGGTTGTTGTTGAATTTGTTGGTGTTTTTCAATTTTGAGGTTGTTGTTGTTTTTCAATGTTGAGGTTGTTGTTGAATTTGTTGGTGTTTTTCCATGTTGAGGTTCTTGTTTTTATTCAAAGTTGAGGTTGATGTTTAATTTGTTGGTGTTTTTCAATGTTGAGGTTGTTCTTGAATTTCTTGGTGTTTTTCAATGTTGAAGTTGTTGTTGAATTTGTTGGTGTTTTTCAATGTTGAGGTTGTTGTTGTTTTTCAATGTTGAGGTTGTTGTTTGAATTTGTTGGTGTTTTTCAATGTTGAGGTTGTTGTTGTTTTTCAAAGTTGAGGTTGTTGTTGAATTTGTTGGTGTTTTTCAATTTCGACGTTGTTGTTGAATTTGTTGGTGTTCTTCAATGTTGAAGTTGTTGTTGAATTTGTTGGTGTTTTTCAATGTTGAGGTTGTTGTTGTTTTTCAATGTTGAGGTTGTTGTTGAATTTGTTGGTGTTTTTCAATGTTGAGGTTGTTGTTGTTTTTCAATGTTGAGGTTGTTTTTGTTTTTCAATGTTGAGGTTGTTGTTGAATTTGTTGTTGTTTTTAAATGTTGAGGTTGTTGTTGTTTTTCAATGTTGAGGTTGTTGTTGAATTTGTTGGTGTTTTTCAATGTCGAGGTTGTTGTTGAATTTGTTGGTGTTTTTCAATGTTGAGGTTGTTGTTGAATTTGTTGGTGTTTTACAATGTTGAGGTCGTTGTTGAATTTGTTGGCGTTTTTAAATGTTGAGGTTGTTGTTGAATTTGTTGGTGTTTTTCATTGTTGAGGTTGTTGTTGAATTTGTTGGTGTTTTTCAATGTTGAGGTTGTTGTTGCTTTTCAATGTTGAGGTTGTTGTTGAATTTGTTGGTGTTTTTCAATGTTGAAGTTGTTGAATTTGTTGGTGTTTTTCAATGTTGAGGTTGTTGTTGTTTTTCAATGTTGAGGTTGTTGTTGAATTTGTTGGTGTTTTTCAATGTTGAGGTTGTTGTTGTCTTTATATGTTGAGGTTGTTGTTGAATTTGTTGGTGTTTTTCCATGTTGAGGTTGTTGTTGTTTTTCAAAGTTGAGGTTGTTGTTAAATTTGTTGGTGTTTTTCAATGTTATGGTTGTTGTTGAATTTGTTGGTGTTTTTCAATGTTGAAGTTGTTGTTGAATTTGTTGGTGTTTTTCAATGTTGAGGTTGTTGTTGTTTTTCAATGTTGAGGTTGTTGTTGAATTTGTTGGTGTTTTACAATGTTGAGGTTGTAGTTCTTTTTCAATGTTGAGGTTGTTGTTGAATTTGTTGGTGTTTTTCAATTTCGAGGTTGTTGTTGAATTTGTTGGTGTTCTTCAATGTTGAAGTTGTTGTTGAATTTGTTGGTGTTTTTCAATGTTGAGGTTGTTGTTGTTTTTCAATGTTCAGGTTGTTGTTGAATTTGTAGGTGTTTTTCAATGTTGAGGTTGTTGTTGTTTTTCAATGTTCAGGTTGTTGTTGAATTTGTAGGTGTTTTTCAATGTTGAGGTTGTTGTTGTTTTTCAATGTTGAGGTTGTTGTTGAATTTGTTGGTGTTTTTCAATGTCGAGGTTGATGTTGAATTTGTTGGTGTTTTTCAATGTTGAGGTTGTTGTTGAATTTGTTGGTGTTTTACAATGTTGAGGTCGTTGTTGAATTTGTTGGCGTTTTTAAATGTTGAGGTTGTTGTTGAATTTGTTGATGTTTTTCAATGTTGAGGTTGTTCTGAATTTGTTGGTGTTTTTCAATGTCGAGGTTGTTGTTGAATTTGTTGGTTTTTTCAATGTTGAAGTTGTTGTTGAATTTGTTGGTGTTTTTCAATGTTGTGGTTGTTGTTGTTTTTCAATGTTGAGGTTGTTGTTGAATTTGTTGGTGTTTTTCAATTTTGAGGTTGTTGTTGTTTTTCAATGTTGAGGTTTATGTTTAATTTGTTGGTGTTTTTCAATGTTGAGGTTGTTGTTGAATTTGTTGGTGTTTTTCATTGTTGAGGTTGTTGTTGAATTTGTTGGTGTTTTTCAATGTTGAGGTTGTTGTTGTTTTTCAATGTTGAGGTTGTTGTTGAATTTGTTGGCGTTTTTCAATGCTGAGGTTGTTGTTGACTTTGTTGGTGTTTTTCAATGTTGAGGTTGTTGTTGTTTTTCAATATTGAGGATGTTGTTGAACTTGTTTGTGTTTTTCAATGTTGAGGTTGGTGTTGAATTTGTTGGTATTTTTCAATGTTGAGGTTGTTGTTGTTTTTCAATGTTGAGCTTGTTTTTGAATTTGTTGGTGTTTTTCAATGTTGAGGTTGTTGTTGAATTTGTTGGTGTTTTTCAATGTTGAGGTTGTTGTTGAATTTGTTGGTCTTTCTCAATGTTGAGGTTGTTGTTGTTTTTCAAAGTTGAGGTTGTTGTTGTATGTGTTGGTGTTTTTCAATGTTGAGGTTGTTGTAGTTTTTCAGTGTTGAGGTTGTTGTTGAATTTGTTGGTGCTTTTCAATGTCGAGGTTGTTGTTGAATTTGTTGGTGTTTTTCAATGTTGAAGTTTTTGTTGAATTTGTTGGTGTTTTTCAATGTTGATCTTGTTGTTGAATTTGTTGGTGTTTTTCAATGTCGAGGTTGTTGTTGAATTTGTTGGTGTTTTTCAATGTTGAAGTTGTTGTTGAATTTGTTGGTGTTTTTCAATGTTGAGGTTGTTGTTGAATTTGTTGGTGTTTTTCAATGTTGAGGTTGTTGTTGTCTTTAAATGTTGAGGTTGTTGTTGAATTTGTTGGTGTTTTTCAATTTTGAGGTTGTTGTTCTTTTTCAATGTTGAGGTTGTTGTTAAATTTGTTGGTATTTTTCAATGATGAGGTTGTTCTTGAATTTGTTGGTGTTTTTCAATGTTGAAGTTGTTGTTGAATTTGTTGGTGTTTTTCAATGTTGAGGTTGTTGTTGTTTTTCAATGTTGAGGTTGTTGTTGAATTTGTTGGTGTTTTTCAAAGTTGAGGTTGTTGTTGTTTTTCAATGTTGAGGTTGTTGTTGAATTTGTTGGTGTTTTTCAATTTCGAGGTTGTTGTTGAATTTGTTGGTGTTCTTCAATGTTGAAGTTGTTGTTGAATTTGTTGGTGTTTTTCAATGTTGAGGTTGTTGTTGTTTTTCAATGTTGAGGTTGTTGTTGAATTTGTTGGTGTTTTTCAATGTCGAGGTTGTTGTTGTTTTTCAATGTTGAGGTTGATGTTTAATTTGTTGGTGTTTTTCAATGTCGAGGTTGTTGTTGAATTTGTTGGTGTTTTTCATTGTTGAGGTTGTTGTTGAATTTGTTGGTGTTTTTCAATGTTGAGGTTGTTGTTGTTTTTCAATGTTGAGGTTGTTGTTGAATTTGTTGGCGTTTTTCAATGTTGAGGTTGTTGTTGACTTTGTTGGTGTTTTTCAATGTTGAGGTTGTTGTTGTTTTTCAATATTGAGGTTGTTGTTGAATTTGTTTGTGTTCTTCAATGTTGAGGTTGGTGTTGAATTTGTTGGTATTTTTCAATGTTGAGGTTGTTGTTGTTTTTCAATGTTGAGGTTGTTTTTGAATTTGTTGGTGTTTTTCAATGTTGAGGTTGTTGTTGAATTTGTTGGTGTTTTTCAATGTTGAGGTTGTTGTTGAATTTGTTGGTCTTTTTCAATGTTGAGGTTGTTGTTGTTTTTCAGTGTTGAGGTTGTTGTTGTATGTGTTGGTGTTTTTCAATGTTGAGGTTGTTGTAGTTTTTCAATGTTGAGGTGGTTGTTGAATTTGTTGGTGCTTTTCAATGTCGAGGTTGTTGTTGAATTTGTTGGTGTTTTTCAATGTTGAAGTTTTTGTTGAATTTGTTGGTGTTTTTCAATGTTGAGCTTGTTGTTGAATTTGTTGGTGTTTTTCAATGTCGAGGTTGTTGTTGAATTTGTTGGTGTTTTTCAATGTTGAAGTTGTTGTTGAATTTGTTGGTGTTTTTCAATGTTGAGGTTGTTGTTGAATTTGTTGGTGGTTTTCAATGTTGAGGTTGTTGTTGTCTTTAAATGTTGAGGTTGTTGTTGAATTTGTTGGTGTTTTTCAATTTTGAGGTTGTTGTTGTTTTTCAATGTTGAGGTTGTTGTTGAATTTGTTGGTGTCTTTCCATGTTGAGGTTGTTGCTGTTTTTCAAAGTTGAGGTTGTTGTTAAATTTATTGGTGTTTTTCGATGTTGAGGTTGTTCTTGAATTTGTTGGTGTTTTTCAATGTTGAAGTTGTTGTTGAATTTGTTGGTGTTTTCAATGTTGAGGTTGTTGTTGTTTTTCAATGTTGAGGTTGTTGTTGAATTTGTTGGTGTTTTTCAATGTTGAGGTTTTTGTTGTTTTTCAATGTTGAGTTTGTTTTTGTTTTTCAATGTTGAGGTTGTTGTTGAATTTGTTGTTGTTTTTCAATGTTGAGGTTGTTGTTGTTTTTCAATGTTGAGGTTGTTGTTGAATTTGCTGGTGTTTTTCAATGTCGAGGTTGTTGTTGAATTTGTTGGTGTTTTTCAATGTTGAGGTTGTTGTTGAATTTGTTGGTGTTTTACAATTTTGAGGTCGTTGTTGAATTTGTTGGCGTTTTTAAATGTTGAGGTTGTTGTTGAATTTGTTGGTGTTTTTCAATGTTGAGGTTGTTGTTGAATTTCTTGGTGTTTTTCAATGTCGAGGTTGTTGTTGAATTTGTTGGTTTTTTCAATGTTGAAGTTGTTGTTGAATTTGTTGGTGTTTTTCAATGTTGTGGTTGTTGTTGTTTTTCAATGTTGAGGTTGTTGTTGAATTTGTTGGTGTTTTTCAATTTTGAGGTTGTTGTTGTTTTTCAATGTTGAGGTTGTTGTTGAATTTGTTGGTGTTTTTCCATGTTGAGGTTCTTGTTTTTTTTCATAGTTGAGGTTGATGTTTAATTTGTTGGTGTTTTTCAATGTTGAGGTTGTTCTTGAATTTGTTGGTGTTTTTCAATGTCGAGGTTGTTGTTGAATTTGTTGGTGTTTTTCAATGTTGAGGTTGTTGTTGAATTTGTTGGTGTTTTACAATGTTGAGGTCGTTGTTGAATTTGTTGGCGTTTTTAAATGTTGAGGTTGTTGTTGAATTTGTTGGTGTTTTTCATTGTTGAGGTTGTTGTTGAATTTGTTGGTGTTTTTCAATGTTGAGGTTGTTGTTGCTTTTCAATGTTGAGGTTGTTGTTGAATTTGTTGGTGTTTTTCAATGTTGAAGTTGTTGAATTTGTTGGTGTTTTTCAATGTTGAGGTTGTTGTTGTTTTTCAATGTTGAGGTTGTTGTTGAATTTGTTGGTGTTTTTCAATGTTGAGGTTGTTGTTGTTTTTCAATATTGAGGATGTTGTTGAACTTGTTTGTGTTTTTCAATGTTGAGGTTGGTGTTGAATTTGTTGGTATTTTTCAATGTTGAGGTTGTTGTTGTTTTTCAATGTTGAGCTTGTTTTTGAATTTGTTGGTGTTTTTCAATGTTGAGGTTGTTGTTGAATTTGTTGGTGTTTTTCAATGTTGAGGTTGTTGTTGAATTTGTTGGTCTTTCTCAATGTTGAGGTTGTTGTTGTTTTTCAAAGTTGAGGTTGTTGTTGTATGTGTTGGTGTTTTTCAATGTTGAGGTTGTTGTAGTTTTTCAGTGTTGAGGTTGTTGTTGAATTTGTTGGTGCTTTTCAATGTCGAGGTTGTTGTTGAATTTGTTGGTGTTTTTCAATGTTGAAGTTTTTGTTGAATTTGTTGGTGTTTTTCAATGTTGAGCTTGTTGTTGAATTTGTTGGTGTTTTTCAATGTCGAGGTTGTTGTTGAATTTGTTGGTGTTTTTCAATGTTGAAGTTGTTGTTGAATTTGTTGGTGTTTTTCAATGTTGAGGTTGTTGTTGAATTTGTTGGTGTTTTTCAATGTTGAGGTTGTTGTTGTCTTTAAATGTTGAGGTTGTTGTTGAATTTGTTGGTGTTTTTCAATTTTGAGGTTGTTGTTCTTTTTCAATGTTGAGGTTGTTGTTGAATTTGTTGGTGTTTTTCCATTTTGAGGTTGTTGTTGTTTTTCAAAGTTGAGGTTGTTGTTATATTTGTTGGTATTTTTCAATGATGAGGTTGTTCTTGAATTTGTTGGTGTTTTTCAATGTTGAAGTTGTTGTTGAATTTGTTGGTGTTTTTCAATGTTGAGGTTGTTGTTGTTTTTCAATGTTAAGGTTGTTGTTGAATTTGTTGGTGTTTTTCAATGTTGAGGTTGTTGTTGTTTTTCAATGTTGAGGTTGTTGTTGAATTTGTTGGTGTTTTTCAATTTCGAGGTTGTTGTTGAATTTGTTGGTGTTCTTCAATGTTGAAGTTGTTGTTGAATTTGTTGGTGTTTTTCAATGTTGAGGTTGTTGTTGTTTTTCAATGTTGAGGTTGTTGTTGAATTTGTTGGTGTGTTTCAATGTCGAGGTTGTTGTTGTTTTTCAATGTTGAGGTTGATGTTTAATTTGTTGGTGTTTTTCAATGTTGAGGTTGTTGTTGAATTTGTTGGTGTTTTTCATTGTTGAGGTTGTTGTTGAATTTGTTGGTGTTTTTCAATGTTGAGGTTGTTGTTGTTTTTCAATGTTGAGGTTGTTGTTGAATTTGTTGGCGTTTTTCAATGTTGAGGTTGTTGTTGACTTTGTTGGTGTTTTTCAATGTTGAGGTTGTTGTTGTTTTTCAATATTGAGGTTGTTGTTGAATTTGTTTGTGTTCTTCAATGTTGAGGTTGGTGTTGAATTTGTTGGTATTTTTCAATGTTGAGGTTGTTGTTGTTTTTCAATGTTGAGGTTGTTTTTGAATTTGTTGGTGTTTTTCAATGTTGAGGTTGTTGTTGAATTTGTTGGTGTTTTTCAATGTTGAGGTTGTTGTTGAATTTGTTGGTCTTTTTCAATGTTGAGGTTGTTGTTGTTTTTCAATGTTGAGGTTGTTGTTGTATGTGTTGGTGTTTTTCAATGTTGAGGTTGTTGTAGTTTTTCAATGTTGAGGTTGTTGTTGAATTTGTTGGTGCTTTTCAATGTCGAGGTTGTTGTTGAATTTGTTGGTGTTTTTCAATGTTGAAGTTTTTGTTGAATTTGTTGGTGTTTTTCAATGTTGAGCTTGTTGTTGAATTTGTTGGTGTTTTTCAATGTCGAGGTTGTTGTTGAATTTGTTGGTGTTTTTCAATGTTGAAGTTGTTGTTGAATTTGTTGGTGTTTTTCAATGTTGAGGTTGTTGTTGAATTTGTTGGTGTTTTTCAATGTTGAGGTTGTTGTTGTCTTTAAATGTTGAGGTTGTTGTTGAATTTGTTGGTGTTTTTCAATTTTGAGGTTGTTGTTGTTTTTCAATGTTTAGGTTGTTGTTGAATTTGTTGGTGTCTTTCCATGTTGAGGTTGTTGCTGTTTTTCAAAGTTGAGGTTGTTGTTAAATTTATTGGTGTTTTTCAATGTTGAGGTTGTTCTTGAATTTGTTCGTGTTTTTCAATGTTGAAGTTGTTGTTGAATTTGTTGGTGTTTTTCAATGTTGAGGTTGTAGTTGTTTTTCAAAGGTGAGGTTGTTGTTGAATTTGTTGGTGTTTTTCAATGTTGAGTTTGTTGTTGTTTTTCAATGTTGAGGTTGTTGTTGAATTTGTTGGTGTTTTTCAATTTCGAGGTTGTTGTTGAATTTGTTGGTGTTCTTAAATGTTGAAGTTGTTGTTGAATTTGTTGGTGTTTTCAATGTTGAGGTTGTTGTTGTTTTTCAATGTTGAGGTTGTTTTTGTTTTTCAATGTTGAGGTTGTTGTTGAATTTGTTGTTGTTTTTCAATGTTGAGGTTGTTGTTGTTTTTCAATGTTGAGGTTGTTGTTGAATTTGCTGGTGTTTTTCAATGTCGAGGTTGTTGTTGAATTTGTTGGTGTTTTTCAATGTTGAGGTTGTTGTTGAATTTGTTGGTGTTTTACAATGTTGAGGTCGTTGTTGAATTTGTTGGCGTTTTTAAATGTTGAGGTTGTTGTTGAATTTGTTGGTGTTTTTCAATGTTGAGGTTGTTGTTGAATTTGTTGGTGTTTTTCAATGTCGAGGTTGTTGTTGAATTTGTTGGTTTTTTCAATGTTGAAGTTGTTGTTGAATTTGTTGGTGTTTTTCAATGTTGTGGCTGTTGTTGTTTTTCAATGTTGAGGTTGTTGTTGAATTTGTTGGTGTTTTTCAATTTTGAGGTTGTTTTTGTTTTTCAATGTTGAGGTTGTTGTTGAATTTGTTGTTGTTTTTCAATGTTGAGGTTCTTGTTGTTTTTCAATATTGAGGTTGTTGTTGTATGTGTTGGTGTTTTTCAATGTTGAGGTTGTTGTAGTTTTTCAATCTTGAGGTTGTTGTTGAATTTGTTGGTGCTTTTCAATGTCGAGGTTGTTGTTGAATTTGTTGGTGTTTTTCAATGTTGAAGTTTTTGTTGAATTTGTTGGTGTTTTTCAATGTTGAGCTTGTTGTTGAATTTGTTGGTGTTTTTCAATGTCGAGGTTGTTGTTGAATTTGTTGGTGTTTTTCAATGTTGAAGTTGTTGTTGAATTTGTTGGTGTTTTTCAATGTTGAGGTTGTTGTTGAATTTGTTGGTGTTTTTCAATGTTGAGGTTGTTGTTGTCTTTAAATGTTGAGGTTGTTGTTGAATTTGTTGGTGTTTTTCAATTTTGAGGTTGTTGTTGTTTTTCAATGTTGAGGTTGTTGTTGAATTTGTTGGTGTTTTTCCATGTTGAGGTTGTTGCTGTTTTTCAAAGTTGAGGTTGTTGTTAAATTTATTGGTCTTTTTCAATGTTGAGGTTGTTCTTGAATTTGTTGGTGTTTTTCAATGTTGAAGTTGTTGTTGAATTTGTTGGTGTTTTTCAATGTTGAGGTTGTAGTTGTTTTTCAATTTCGAGGTTGTTGTTGAATTTGTTCGTGTTTTTCAATGTTGAAGTTGTTGTTGAATTTGCTGGTGTTTTTCATTGTTGAGGTTGTTGTTGAATTTGTTGGTGTTTTTCAATGTTGAGGTTGTTGTTGCTTTTCAATGTTGAGGTTGTTGTTGAATTTGTTGCTGTTTTTCAATGTTGAAGTTGTTGAATTTGTTGTTGTTTTTCAATGTTGAGGTTGTTGTTGAATTTGTTGGTGTTTTTCAATGTTGAGGTTGTTGTTGTTTTTCAATGATGAGGTTGTTGTTGAATTTGTTGGTGTTTTTCAATGTTGAGGTTGTTGTTGAATTTGTTCGTGTTTTTCAATGCTCAGGTTGTTGTTGTTTTTCAATGTTGAGGTTGTTGTTGAATTTGTTGGTGTTTTTCAATGTTGAGGTTGTTGTAGTTTTTCAATGTTGAGGTTGTTGTTCTTTTTCAATGTTGAGGTTGTTGTTGAATTTGTTGGTGTTTTTCAATGTTGAAGTTGTTGTTGAATTTGTTGGTGTTTTTCAATGTTGAAGTTGTTGTTGAATTTGTTGGTGTTTTTCAATGTTGAGGTTGTTGTTGTTTTTCAATGTTGAGGTTGTTGTTGAATTTGTTTGTGTTTTTCAATGTTGAGGTTGTTGTTGTTTTTCAATGTTGAGGTTGTTGCTGTTTTTCAATGTTGAGGTTGTTGTTGAATTTGTTGGTGTTTTTCAATGTTGAGGTTGTTGTTGAATTTGTTGGTCTTTTTCAATGTTGAGGTTGTTGTTGATTTTCAATGTTGAGGTTGTTGTTGTATGTGTTGGTGTTTTTCAATGTTGAGGTTGTTGTAGTTTTTGAATGTTGAGGTTATTGTTGAATTTGTTGGTGCTTTTCAATGTCGAGGTTGTTGTTGAATTTGCTGGTGTTTTTCAATATTGAAGTTGTTGTTGAATTAGTTGTTGTTTATCAATGTTGAGCTTGTTGTTGAATTTGTTGGTGTTTTTCAATGTCGAGGTTGTTGTTGAATTTGTTGGTGTTTTTCAATGTTGAAGTTGTTGTTGAATTTGTTGGTGTTTTTCAATGTTGAGGTTGTTCTTGAATTTGTTGGTGTTTTTCAATGTTGAGGTTGTTGTTGTCTTTAAATGTTGAGGTTGTTGTTGAATTTGTTGGTGTTTTTCAATTTTGAGGTTGTTGTTGTTTTTCAATGTTGAGGATGTTTTTGAATTTGTTGGTGTTTTTCCATGTTGAGGTTGTTGTTGTTTTTCAAAGTTGAGGTTGTTGTTAAATTTGTTGGTGTTTTTCAATGTTATGGTTTTTGTTGAATTTGTTGGTGTTTTTCAATGTTGAAGTTGTTGTTGAATTTGTTGGTGTTTTTCAATGTTGAGGTTGTTGTTGTTTTTCAATGTTGAGGTTGTTGTTGAATTTGTTGGTGTTTTTCAATGTTGAGGTTGTAGTTGTTTTTCAATGCTGAGGTTGTTGTTGAATTTGTTGGTGTTTTTCAATTTCGAGGTTGTTGTTGAATTTGTTGGCGTTCTTCAATGTTGAAGTTGTTGTTGAATTTGTTGGTGTTTTTCAATGTTGAGGTTGTTGTTGTTTTTCAATGTTCAGGTTGTTGTTGAATTTTTAGGTGTTTTTCAATGTTGAGGTTGTTGTTGTTTTTCAATGTTGAGGTTGTTGTTGAATTTGTTGCTGTTTTTCAATGTCGAGGTTGTTGTTGAATTTGTTGGTGTTTTTCAATGTTGAGGTTGTTGTTGAATTTGTTGGAGTTTTACAATGTTGAGCTCGTTGTTGAATTTGTTGGTGTTTTTAAATGTTGAGGTTGTTGTTGAATTTGTTGATGTTTTCCAATATTGAGGTTGTTCTGAATTTGTTGGTGTTTTTCAATGTCGAGGTTGTTGTTGTTTTTCAATGTTGAGGTTGATGTTTAATTTGTTGGTGTTTTTCAATGTTGAGGTTGTTGTTGAATTTGTTGGTGTTTTTCATTGTTGAGGTTGTTGTTGAATTTGTTGGTGTTTTTCAATGTTGAGGTTGTTGTTGTTTTTCAATGTTGAGGTTGTTGTTGAATTTGTTGGCGTTTTTCAATGTTGAGGTTGTTGTTGACTTTGTTGGTGTTTTTCAATGTTGAGGTTGTTGTTGTTTTTCAATATTGAGGTTGTTGTTGAATTTGTTTGTGTTTTTCAATGTTGAGGTTGGTGTTGAATTTGTTGGTATTTTTCAATGTTGAGGTTGTTGTTGTTTTTCAATGTTGAGGTTGTTTTTGAATTTGTTGGTGTTTTTCAATGTTGAGGTTGTTGTTGAATTTGTTGGTGTTTTTCAGTGTTGAGGTTGTTGTTGAATTTGTTGGTCTTTTTCAATGTTGAGGTTGTTGTTGTTTTTCAATATTGAGGTTGTTGTTGTATGTGTTGGTGTTTTTCAATGTTGAGGTTGTTGTAGTTTTTCAATCTTGAGGTTGTTGTTGAATTTGTTGGTGCTTTTCAATGTCGAGGTTGTTGTTGAATTTGTTGGTGTTTTTCAATGTTGAAGTTTTTGTTGAATTTGTTGGTGTTTTTCAATGTTGAGCTTGTTGTTGAATTTGTTGGTGTTTTTCAATGTCGAGGTTGTTGTTGAATTTGTTGGTGTTTTTCAATGTTGAAGTTGTTGTTGAATTTGTTGGTGTTTTTCAATGTTGAGGTTGTTGTTGAATTTGTTGGTGTTTTTCAATGTTGAGGTTGTTGTTGTCTTTAAATGTTGAGGTTGTTGTTGAATTTGTTGGTGTTTTTCAATTTTGAGGTTGTTGTTGTTTTTCAATGTTGAGGTTGTTGTTGAATTTGTTGGTGTTTTTCAATGTTGAGGTTGTTGTAGTTTTTCAATGTTGAGGTTGTTGTTCTTTTTCAATGTTGAGGTTGTTGTTGAATTTGTTGGTGTTTTTCAATGTTGAAGTTGTTGTTGAATTTGTTGGTGTTTTTCAATGTTGAAGTTGTTGTTGAATTTGTTGGTGTTTTTCAATGTTGAGGTTGTTGTTGTTTTTCAATGTTGAGGTTGTTGTTGAATTTGTTTGTGTTTTTCAATGTTGAGGTTGTTGTTGTTTTTCAATGTTGAGGTTGTTGCTGTTTTTCAATGTTGAGGTTGTTGTTGAATTTGTTGGTGTTTTTCAATGTTGAGGTTGTTGTTGAATTTGTTGGTCTTTTTCAATGTTGAGGTTGTTGTTGATTTTCAATGTTGAGGTTGTTGTTGTATGTGTTGGTGTTTTTCAATGTTGAGGTTGTTGTAGTTTTTGAATGTTGAGGTTATTGTTGAATTTGTTGGTGCTTTTCAATGTCGAGGTTGTTGTTGAATTTGTTGGTGTTTTTCAATATTGAAGTTGTTGTTGAATTAGTTGTTGTTTATCAATGTTGAGCTTGTTGTTGAATTTGTTGGTGTTTTTCAATGTCGAGGTTGTTGTTGAATTTGTTGGTGTTTTTCAATGTTGAAGTTGTTGTTGAATTTGTTGGTGTTTTTCAATGTTGAGGTTGTTCTTGAATTTGTTGGTGTTTTTCAATGTTGAGGTTGTTGTTGTCTTTAAATGTTGAGGTTGTTGTTGAATTTGTTGGTGTTTTTCAATTTTGAGGTTGTTGTTGTTTTTCAATGTTGAGGATGTTTTTGAATTTGTTGGTGTTTTTCCATGTTGAGGTTGTTGTTGTTTTTCAAAGTTGAGGTTGTTGTTAAATTTGTTGGTGTTTTTCAATGTTATGGTTTTTGTTGAATTTGTTGGTGTTTTTCAATGTTGAAGTTGTTGTTGAATTTGTTGGTGTTTTTCAATGTTGAGGTTGTAGTTGTTTTTCAATGCTGAGGTTGTTGTTGAATTTGTTGGTGTTTTTCAATTTCGAGGTTGTTGTTGAATTTGTTGGCGTTCTTCAATGTTGAAGTTGTTGTTGAATTTGTTGGTGTTTTTCAATGTTGAGGTTGTTGTTGTTTTTCAATGTTCAGGTTGTTGTTGAATTTTTAGGTGTTTTTCAATGTTGAGGTTGTTGTTGTTTTTCAATGTTGAGGTTGTTGTTGAATTTGTTGCTGTTTTTCAATGTCGAGGTTGTTGTTGAATTTGTTGGTGTTTTTCAATGTTGAGGTTGTTGTTGAATTTGTTGGAGTTTTACAATGTTGAGCTCGTTGTTGAATTTGTTGGTGTTTTTAAATGTTGAGGTTGTTGTTGAATTTGTTGATGTTTTCCAATATTGAGGTTGTTCTGAATTTGTTGGTGTTTTTCAATGTCGAGGTTGTTGTTGTTTTTCAATGTTGAGGTTGATGTTTAATTTGTTGGTGTTTTTCAATGTTGAGGTTGTTGTTGAATTTGTTGGTGTTTTTCATTGTTGAGGTTGTTGTTGAATTTGTTGGTGTTTTTCAATGTTGAGGTTGTTGTTGTTTTTCAATGTTGAGGTTGTTGTTGAATTTGTTGGCGTTTTTCAATGTTGAGGTTGTTGTTGACTTTGTTGGTGTTTTTCAATGTTGAGGTTGTTGTTGTTTTTCAATATTGAGGTTGTTGTTGAATTTGTTTGTGTTTTTCAATGTTGAGGTTGGTGTTGAATTTGTTGGTATTTTTCAATGTTGAGGTTGTTGTTGTTTTTCAATGTTGAGGTTGTTTTTGAATTTGTTGGTGTTTTTCAATGTTGAGGTTGTTGTTGAATTTGTTGGTGTTTTTCAGTGTTGAGGTTGTTGTTGAATTTGTTGGTCTTTTTCAATGTTGAGGTTGTTGTTGTTTTTCAATATTGAGGTTGTTGTTGTATGTGTTGGTGTTTTTCAATGTTGAGGTTGTTGTAGTTTTTCAATCTTGAGGTTGTTGTTGAATTTGTTGGTGCTTTTCAATGTCGAGGTTGTTGTTGAATTTGTTGGTGTTTTTCAATGTTGAAGTTTTTGTTGAATTTGTTGGTGTTTTTCAATGTTGAGCTTGTTGTTGAATTTGTTGGTGTTTTTCAATGTCGAGGTTGTTGTTGAATTTGTTGGTGTTTTTCAATGTTGAAGTTGTTGTTGAATTTGTTGGTGTTTTTCAATGTTGAGGTTGTTGTTGAATTTGTTGGTGTTTTTCAATGTTGAGGTTGTTGTTGTCTTTAAATGTTGAGGTTGTTGTTGAATTTGTTGGTGTTTTTCAATTTTGAGGTTGTTGTTGTTTTTCAATGTTGAGGTTGTTGTTGAATTTGTTGGTGTTTTTCCATGTTGAGGTTGTTGCTGTTTTTCAATGTTGAAGTTGATGTTGAATTTGTTGGTGTTTTTCAATGTTGAGGTTGTAGTTATTTTTCAATGTTGAGGTTGTTGTTGAATTTGTTGGTGTTTTTCAATGTTGAGGTTGTTGTTGTTTTTCAATGTTGTGGTTGTTGTTGAATTTGTTGGTGTTTTTCAATTTCGAGGTTTTTGTTGAATTTGTTGGTGTTCTTAAATGTTGAAGTTGTTGTTGAATTTGTTAGTGTTTTCAATGTTGAGGTTGTTGTTGTTTTTCAATGTTGAGGTTGTTGTTGAATTTGTTGGTGTTTTTCAATGTTGAGGTTGTTGTTGTTTTTCAATGTTGAGGTTGTTTTTCTTTTTCAATGTTGAGGTTGTTGTTGAATTTGTTGTTGTTTTTCAATGTTGAGGTTGTTGTTGTTTTTCATTGTTGAGGTTGTTGTTGAATTTGTTGGTGTTTTTCAATGTCGCGGTTGTTGTTGAATTTGTTGGTGTTTTTCAATGTTGAGGTTGTTGTTGAATTTGTTGGTGTTTTACAATGTTGAGGTCGTTGTTGAATTTGTTGGCGTTTTTAAATGTTGAGGTTGTTGTTGAATTTGTTGGTGTTTTTCAATGTTGAGGTTGTTGTTGAATTTTTTGGTGTTTTTCAATGTCGAGGTTGTTGTTGAATTTGTTGGTTTTTTCAATGTTGAAGTTGTTGTTGAATTTGTTGGTGTTTTTCAATGTTGTGGTTGTTGTTGTTTTTCAATGTTGAGGTTGTTGTTGAATTTGTTGGTGTTTTTCAATTTTGAGGTTGTTGTTGTTTTTCAATGTTGAGGTTGTTGTTGAATTTGTTGGTGTTTTTCCATGTTGAGGTTCTTGTTTTTATTCAAAGTTGAGGTTGATGTTTAATTTGTTGGTGTTTTTCAATGTTGAGGTTGTTCTTGAATTTCTTGGTGTTTTTCAATGTTGAAGTTGTTGTTGAATTTGTTGGTGTTTTTCAATGTTGAGGTTGTTGTTGTTTTTCAATGTTGAGGTTGTTGTTTGAATTTGTTGGTGTTTTTCAATGTTGAGGTTGTTGTTGTTTTTCAAAGTTGAGGTTGTTGTTGAATTTGTTGGTGTTTTTCAATTTCGACGTTGTTGTTGAATTTGTTGGTGTTCTTCAATGTTGAAGTTGTTGTTGAATTTGTTGGTGTTTTTCAATGTTGAGGTTGTTGTTGTTTTTCAATGTTGAGGTTGTTGTTGAATTTGTTGGTGTTTTTCAATGTTGAGGTTGTTGTTGTTTTTCAATGTTGAGGTTGTTTTTGTTTTTCAATGTTGAGGTTGTTGTTGAATTTGTTGTTGTTTTTAAATGTTGAGGTTGTTGTTGTTTTTCAATGTTGAGGTTGTTGTTGAATTTGTTGGTGTTTTTCAATGTCGAGGTTGTTGTTGAATTTGTTGGTGTTTTTCAATGTTGAGGTTGTTGTTGAATTTGTTGGTGTTTTACAATGTTGAGGTCGTTGTTGAATTTGTTGGCGTTTTTAAATGTTGAGGTTGTTGTTGAATTTGTTGGTGTTTTTCATTGTTGAGGTTGTTGTTGAATTTGTTGGTGTTTTTCAATGTTGAGGTTGTTGTTGCTTTTCAATGTTGAGGTTGTTGTTGAATTTGTTGGTGTTTTTCAATGTTGAAGTTGTTGAATTTGTTGGTGTTTTTCAATGTTGAGGTTGTTGTTGTTTTTCAATGTTGAGGTTGTTGTTGAATTTGTTGGTGTTTTTCAATGTTGAGGTTGTTGTTGTCTTTATATGTTGAGGTTGTTGTTGAATTTGTTGGTGTTTTTCCATGTTGAGGTTGTTGTTGTTTTTCAAAGTTGAGGTTGTTGTTAAATTTGTTGGTGTTTTTCAATGTTATGGTTGTTGTTGAATTTGTTGGTGTTTTTCAATGTTGAAGTTGTTGTTGAATTTGTTGGTGTTTTTCAATGTTGAGGTTGTTGTTGTTTTTCAATGTTGAGGTTGTTGTTGAATTTGTTGGTGTTTTACAATGTTGAGGTTGTAGTTCTTTTTCAATGTTGAGGTTGTTGTTGAATTTGTTGGTGTTTTTCAATTTCGAGGTTGTTGTTGAATTTGTTGGTGTTCTTCAATGTTGAAGTTGTTGTTGAATTTGTTGGTGTTTTTCAATGTTGAGGTTGTTGTTGTTTTTCAATGTTCAGGTTGTTGTTGAATTTGTAGGTGTTTTTCAATGTTGAGGTTGTTGTTGTTTTTCAATGTTCAGGTTGTTGTTGAATTTGTAGGTGTTTTTCAATGTTGAGGTTGTTGTTGTTTTTCAATGTTGAGGTTGTTGTTGAATTTGTTGGTGTTTTTCAATGTCGAGGTTGATGTTGAATTTGTTGGTGTTTTTCAATGTTGAGGTTGTTGTTGAATTTGTTGGTGTTTTACAATGTTGAGGTCGTTGTTGAATTTGTTGGCGTTTTTAAATGTTGAGGTTGTTGTTGAATTTGTTGATGTTTTTCAATGTTGAGGTTGTTCTGAATTTGTTGGTGTTTTTCAATGTCGAGGTTGTTGTTGAATTTGTTGGTTTTTCCAATGTTGAAGTTGTTGTTGAATTTGTTGGTGTTTTTCAATGTTGTGGTTGTTGTTGTTTTTCAATGTTGAGGTTGTTGTTGAATTTGTTGGTGTTTTTCAATTTTGAGGTTGTTGTTGTTTTTCAATGTTGAGGTTTATGTTTAATTTGTTGGTGTTTTTCAATGTTGAGGTTGTTGTTGAATTTGTTGGTGTTTTTCATTGTTGAGGTTGTTGTTGAATTTGTTGGTGTTTTTCAATGTTGAGGTTGTTGTTGTTTTTCAATGTTGAGGTTGTTGTTGAATTTGTTGGCGTTTTTCAATGCTGAGGTTGTTGTTGACTTTGTTGGTGTTTTTCAATGTTGAGGTTGTTGTTGTTTTTCAATATTGAGGATGTTGTTGAACTTGTTTGTGTTTTTCAATGTTGAGGTTGGTGTTGAATTTGTTGGTATTTTTCAATGTTGAGGTTGTTGTTGTTTTTCAATGTTGAGCTTGTTTTTGAATTTGTTGGTGTTTTTCAATGTTGAGGTTGTTGTTGAATTTGTTGGTGTTTTTCAATGTTGAGGTTGTTGTTGAATTTGTTGGTCTTTCTCAATGTTGAGGTTGTTGTTGTTTTTCAAAGTTGAGGTTGTTGTTGTATGTGTTGGTGTTTTTCAATGTTGAGGTTGTTGTAGTTTTTCAGTGTTGAGGTTGTTGTTGAATTTGTTGGTGCTTTTCAATGTCGAGGTTGTTGTTGAATTTGTTGGTGTTTTTCAATGTTGAAGTTTTTGTTGAATTTGTTGGTGTTTTTCAATGTTGATCTTGTTGTTGAATTTGTTGGTGTTTTTCAATGTCGAGGTTGTTGTTGAATTTGTTGGTGTTTTTCAATGTTGAAGTTGTTGTTGAATTTGTTGGTGTTTTTCAATGTTGAGGTTGTTGTTGAATTTGTTGGTGTTTTTCAATGTTGAGGTTGTTGTTGTCTTTAAATGTTGAGGTTGTTGTTGAATTTGTTGGTGTTTTTCAATTTTGAGGTTGTTGTTCTTTTTCAATGTTGAGGTTGTTGTTAAATTTGTTGGTATTTTTCAATGATGAGGTTGTTCTTGAATTTGTTGGTGTTTTTCAATGTTGAAGTTGTTGTTGAATTTGTTGGTGTTTTTCAATGTTGAGGTTGTTGTTGTTTTTCAATGTTGAGGTTGTTGTAGAATTTGTTGGTGTTTTTCAAAGTTGAGGTTGTTGTTGTTTTTCAATGTTGAGGTTGTTGTTGAATTTGTTGGTGTTTTTCAATTTCGAGGTTGTTGTTGAATTTGTTGGTGTTCTTCAATGTTGAAGTTGTTGTTGAATTTGTTGGTGTTTTTCAATGTTGAGGTTGTTGTTGTTTTTCAATGTTGAGGTTGTTGTTGAATTTGTTGGTGTTTTTCAATGTCGAGGTTGTTGTTGTTTTTCAATGTTGAGGTTGATGTTTAATTTGTTGGTGTTTTTCAATGTCGAGGTTGTTGTTGAATTTGTTGGTGTTTTTCATTGTTGAGGTTGTTGTTGAATTTGTTGGTGTTTTTCAATGTTGAGGTTGTTGTTGTTTTTCAATGTTGAGGTTGTTGTTGAATTTGTTGGCGTTTTTCAATGTTGAGGTTGTTGTTGACTTTGTTGGTGTTTTTCAATGTTGAGGTTGTTGTTGTTTTTCAATATTGAGGTTGTTGTTGAATTTGTTTGTGTTCTTCAATGTTGAGGTTGGTGTTGAATTTGTTGGTATTTTTCAATGTTGAGGTTGTTGTTGTTTTTCAATGTTGAGGTTGTTTTTGAATTTGTTGGTGTTTTTCAATGTTGAGGTTGTTGTTGAATTTGTTGGTGTTTTTCAATGTTGAGGTTGTTGTTGAATTTGTTGGTCTTTTTCAATGTTGAGGTTGTTGTTGTTTTTCAATGTTGAGGTTGTTGTTGTATGTGTTGGTGTTTTTCAATGTTGAGGTTGTTGTAGTTTTTCAATGTTGAGGTGGTTGTTGAATTTGTTGGTGCTTTTCAATGTCGAGGTTGTTGTTGAATTTGTTGGTGTTTTTCAATGTTGAAGTTTTTGTTGAATTTGTTGGTGTTTTTCAATGTTGAGCTTGTTGTTGAATTTGTTGGTGTTTTTCAATGTCGAGGTTGTTGTTGAATTTGTTGGTGTTTTTCAATGTTGAAGTTGTTGTTGAATTTGTTGGTGTTTTTCAATGTTGAGGTTGTTGTTGAATTTGTTGGTGGTTTTCAATGTTGAGGTTGTTGTTGTCTTTAAATGTTGAGGTTGTTGTTGAATTTGTTGGTGTTTTTCAATTTTGAGGTTGTTGTTGTTTTTCAATGTTGAGGTTGTTGTTGAATTTGTTGGTGTCTTTCCATGTTGAGGTTGTTGCTGTTTTTCAAAGTTGAGGTTGTTGTTAAATTTATTGGTGTTTTTCGATGTTGAGGTTGTTCTTGAATTTGTTGGTGTTTTTCAATGTTGAAGTTGTTGTTGAATTTGTTGGTGTTTTCAATGTTGAGGTTGTTGTTGTTTTTCAATGTTGAGGTTGTTGTTGAATTTGTTGGTGTTTTTCAATGTTGAGGTTTTTGTTGTTTTTCAATGTTGAGTTTGTTTTTGTTTTTCAATGTTGAGGTTGTTGTTGAATTTGTTGTTGTTTTTCAATGTTGAGGTTGTTGTTGTTTTTCAATGTTGAGGTTGTTGTTGAATTTGCTGGTGTTTTTCAATGTCGAGGTTGTTGTTGAATTTGTTGGTGTTTTTCAATGTTGAGGTTGTTGTTGAATTTGTTGGTGTTTTACAATTTTGAGGTCGTTGTTGAATTTGTTGGCGTTTTTAAATGTTGAGGTTGTTGTTGAATTTGTTGGTGTTTTTCAATGTTGAGGTTGTTGTTGAATTTCTTGGTGTTTTTCAATGTCGAGGTTGTTGTTGAATTTGTTGGTTTTTTCAATGTTGAAGTTGTTGTTGAATTTGTTGGTGTTTTTCAATGTTGTGGTTGTTGTTGTTTTTCAATGTTGAGGTTGTTGTTGAATTTGTTGGTGTTTTTCAATTTTGAGGTTGTTGTTGTTTTTCAATGTTGAGGTTGTTGTTGAATTTGTTGGTGTTTTTCCATGTTGAGGTTCTTCTTTTTTTTCATAGTTGAGGTTGATGTTTAATTTGTTGGTGTTTTTCAATGTTGAGGTTGTTCTTGAATTTCTTGGTGTTTTTCAATGTTGAAGTTGTTGTTGAATTTGTTGGTGTTTTTCAATGTTGAGGTTGTTGTTCTTTTTCAATGTTGAGGTTGTTGTTGAATTTGTTGGTGTTTTTCAATGTTGAGGTTGTTGTTGTTTTTCAATGTTGAGGTTGTTGTTGAATTTGTTGGTGTTTTTCAATTTCGACGTTGTTGTTGAATTTGTTGGTGTTCTTCAATGTTGAAGTTGTTGTTGAATTTGTTGGTGTTTTTCAATGTTGAGGTTGTTGTTGTTTTTTAATGTTGAGGTTGTTGTTGAATTTGTTGGTGTTTTTCAATGTTGAGGTTGTTGTTGTTTTTCAATGTTGAGGTTGTTTTTGTTTTTCAATGTTGAGGTTGTTGTTGAATTTGTTGTTGTTTTTAAATGTTGAGGTTGTTGTTGTTTTTCAATGTTGAGGTTGTTGTTGAATTTGTTGGTGTTTTTCAATGTCGAGGTTGTTGTTGAATTTGTTGGTGTTTTTCAATGTTGAGGTTGTTGTTGAATTTGTTGGTGTTTTACAATGTTGAGGTCGTTGTTGAATTTGTTGGCGTTTTTAAATGTTGAGGTTGTTGTTGAATTTGTTGGTGTTTTTCATTGTTGAGGTTGTTGTTGAATTTGTTGGTGTTTTTCAATGTTGAGGTTGTTGTTGCTTTTCAATGTTGAGGTTGTTGTTGAATTTGTTGGTGTTTTTCAATGTTGAAGTTGTTGAATTTGTTGGTGTTTTTCAATGTTGAGGTTGTTGTTGTTTTTCAATGTTGAGGTTGTTGTTGAATTTGTTGGTGTTTTTCAATGTTGAGGTTGTTGTTGTTTTTCAATATTGAGGATGTTGTTGAACTTGTTTGTGTTTTTCAATGTTGAGGTTGGTGTTGAATTTGTTGGTATTTTTCAATGTTGAGGTTGTTGTTGTTTTTCAATGTTGAGCTTGTTTTTGAATTTGTTGGTGTTTTTCAATGTTGAGGTTGTTGTTGAATTTGTTGGTGTTTTTCAATGTTGAGGTTGTTGTTGAATTTGTTGGTCTTTCTCAATGTTGAGGTTGTTGTTGTTTTTCAAAGTTGAGGTTGTTGTTGTATGTGTTGGTGTTTTTCAATGTTGAGGTTGTTGTAGTTTTTCAGTGTTGAGGTTGTTGTTGAATTTGTTGGTGCTTTTCAATGTCGAGGTTGTTGTTGAATTTGTTGGTGTTTTTCAATGTTGAAGTTTTTGTTGAATTTGTTGGTGTATTTCAATGTTGAGCTTGTTGTTGAATTTGTTGGTGTTTTTCAATGTCGAGGTTGTTGTTGAATTTGTTGGTGTTTTTCAATGTTGAAGTTGTTGTTGAATTTGTTGGTGTTTTTCAATGTTGAGGTTGTTGTTGAATTTGTTGGTGTTTTTCAATGTTGAGGTTGTTGTTGTCTTTAAATGTTGAGGTTGTTGTTGAATTTGTTGGTGTTTTTCAATTTTGAGGTTGTTGTTCTTTTTCAATGTTGAGGTTGTTGTTGAATTTGTTGGTGTTTTTCCATTTTGAGGTTGTTGTTGTTTTTCAAAGTTGAGGTTGTTGTTATATTTGTTGGTATTTTTCAATGATGAGGTTGTTCTTGAATTTGTTGGTGTTTTTCAATGTTGAAGTTGTTGTTGAATTTGTTGGTGTTTTTCAATGTTGAGGCTGTTGTTGTTTTTCAATGTTAAGGTTGTTGTTGAATTTGTTGGTGTTTTTCAATGTTGAGGTTGTTGTTGTTTTTCAATGTTGAGGTTGTTGTTGAATTTGTTGGTGTTTTTCAATTTCGAGGTTGTTGTTGAATTTGTTGGTGTTCTTCAATGTTGAAGTTGTTGTTGAATTTGTTGGTGTTTTTCAATGTTGAGGTTGTTGTTGTTTTTCAATGTTGAGGTTGTTGTTGAATTTGTTGGTGTTTTTCAATGTCGAGGTTGTTGTTGTTTTTCAATGTTGAGGTTGATGTTTAATTTGTTGGTGTTTTTCAATGTTGAGGTTGTTGTTGAATTTGTTGGTGTTTTTCATTGTTGAGGTTGTTGTTGAATTTGTTGGTGTTTTTCAATGTTGAGGTTGTTGTTGTTTTTCAATGTTGAGGTTGTTGTTGAATTTGTTGGCGTTTTTCAATGTTGAGGTTGTTGTTGACTTTGTTGGTGTTTTTCAATGTTGAGGTTGTTGTTGTTTTTCAATATTGAGGTTGTTGTTGAATTTGTTTGTGTTCTTCAATGTTGAGGTTGGTGTTGAATTTGTTGGTATTTTTCAATGTTGAGGTTGTTGTTGTTTTTCAATGTTGAGGTTGTTTTTGAATTTGTTGGTGTTTTTCAATGTTGAGGTTGTTGTTGAATTTGTTGGTGTTTTTCAATGTTGAGGTTGTTGTTGAATTTGTTGGTCTTTTTCAATGTTGAGGTTGTTGTTGTTTTTCAATGTTGAGGTTGTTGTTGTATGTGTTGGTGTTTTTCAATGTTGAGGTTGTTGTAGTTTTTCAATGTTGAGGTTGTTGTTGAATTTGTTGGTGCTTTTCAATGTCGAGGTTGTTGTTGAATTTGTTGGTGTTTTTCAATGTTGAATTTTTTGTTGAATTTGTTGGTGTTTTTCAATGTTGAGCTTGTTGTTGAATTTGTTGGTGTTTTTCAATGTCGAGGTTGTTGTTGAATTTGTTGGTGTTTTTCAATGTTGAAGTTGTTGTTGAACTTGTTGGTGTTTTTCAATGTTGAGGTTGTTGTTGAATTTGTTGGTGTTTTTCAATGTTGAGGTTGTTGTTGTCTTTAAATGTTGAGGTTGTTGTTGAATTTGTTGGTGTTTTTCAATTTTGAGGTTGTTGTTGTTTTTCAATGTTTAGGTTGTTGTTGAATTTGTTGGTGTCTTTCCATGTTGAGGTTGTTGCTGTTTTTCAAAGTTGAGGTTGTTGTTAAATTTATTGGTGTTTTTCAATGTTGAGGTTGTTCTTGAATTTGTTGGTGTTTTTCAATGTTGAAGTTGTTGTTGAATTTGTTGGTGTTTTTCAATGTTGAGGTTGTAGTTGTTTTTCAAAGGTGAGGTTGTTGTTGAATTTGTTGGTGTTTTTCAATGTTGAGTTTGTTGTTGTTTTTCAATGTTGAGGTTGTTGTTGAATTTGTTGGTGTTTTTCAATTTCGAGGTTGTTGTTGAATTTGTTGGTGTTCTTAAATGTTGAAGTTGTTGTTGAATTTGTTGGTGTTTTCAATGTTGAGGTTGTTGTTGTTTTTCAATGTTGAGGTTGTTTTTGTTTTTCAATGTTGAGGTTGTTGTTGAATTTGTTGTTGTTTTTCAATGTTGAGGTTGTTGTTGTTTTTCAATGTTGAGGTTGTTGTTGAATTTGCTGGTGTTTTTCAATGTCGAGGTTGTTGTTGAATTTGTTGGTGTTTTTCAATGTTGAGGTTGTTGTTGAATTTGTTGGTGTTTTACAATGTTGAGGTCGTTGTTGAATTTGTTGGCGTTTTTAAATGTTGAGGTTGTTGTTGAATTTGTTGGTGTTTTTCAATGTTGAGGTTGTTGTTGAATTTGTTGGTGTTTTTCAATGTCGAGGTTGTTGTTGAATTTGTTGGTTTTTTCAATGTTGAAGTTGTTGTTGAATTTGTTGGTGTTTTTCAATGTTGTGGCTGTTGTTGTTTTTCAATGTTGAGGTTGTTGTTGAATTTGTTGGTGTTTTTCAATTTTGAGGTTGTTGTTGTTTTTCAATGTTGAGGTTGTTGTTGAATTTGTTGGTGTTTTTCCATGTTGAGGTTCTTGTTTTTTTTCAAAGTTGAGGTTGATGTTTAATTTGTTGGTGTTTTTCAATGTTGAGGTCGTTGTTGAATTTGTTGGCGTTTTTAAATGTTCAGGTTGTTGTTGAATTTGTTGGTGTTTTTCATTGTTGAGGTTGTTGTTGAATTTGTTGGTGTTTTTCAATGTTGAGGTTGTTGTTGCTTTTCAATGTTGAGGTTGTTGTTGAATTTGTTGGTGTTTTTCAATGTTGAAGTTGTTGAATTTGTTGGTGTTTTTCAATGTTGAGGTTGTTGTTGTTTTTCAATGTTGAGGTTGTTGTTGAATTTGTTGGTGTTTTTCAATGTTGAGGTTGTTGTTGTCTTTATATGTTGAGGTTGTTGTTGAATTTGTTGGTGTTTTTCAATTTTGAGATTGTTGTTGTTTTTCAATGTTGAGGTTGTTGTTGAATTTGTTGCTGTTTTTCCATGTTGAGGTTGTTGTTGTTTTTCAAAGTTGAGGTTGTTGTTAAATTTGTTGGTGTTTTTCAATGTTATGGTTGTTGTTGAATTTGTTGGTGTTTTTCAATGTTGAAGTTGTTGTTGAATTTGTTGGTGTTTTTCAATGTTGAGGTTGTTGTTGTTTTTCAATGTTGAGGTTGTTGTTGAATTTGTTGGTGTTTTTCAATGTTGAGGTTGTAGTTGTTTTTCAATGTTGAGGTTGTTGTTGAATTTGTTGGTGTTTTTCAATTTCGAGGTTGTTGTTGAATTTGTTGGTGTTCTTCAATGTTGAAGTTGTTGTTGAATTTGTTGGTGTTTTTCAATGTTGAGGTTGTTGTTGTTTTTCAATGTTCAGGTTTGTTGTTGAATTTGTAGGTGTTATTCAATGTTGAGGTTGTTGTTGTTTGTCAATGTTCAGGTTGTTGTTGAATTTGTAGGTGTTTTTCAATGTTGAGGTTGTTGTTGTTTTTCAATGTTGAGGTTGTTGTTGAATTTGTTGGTGTTTTTCAATGTCGAGGTTGTTGTTGAATTTGTTGGTGTTTTTCAATGTTGAGGTTGTTGTTGAATTTGTTGGTGTTTTACAATGTTGAGGTCGTTGTTGAATTTGTTGGCGTTTTTAAATGTTGAGGTTGTTGTTGAATTTGTTGATGTTTTTCAATGTTGAGGTTGTTCTGAATTTGTTGGTGTTTTTCAATGTCGAGGTTGTTGTTGAATTTGTTGGTTTTTTCAATGTTGAAGTTGTTGTTGAATTTGTTGGTGTTTTTCAATGTTGTGGTTGTTGTTGTTTTTCAATGTTGAGGTTGTTGTTGAATTTGTTGGTGTTTTTCAATTTTGAGGTTGTTGTTGTTTTTCAATGTTGAGGTTTATGTTTAATTTGTTGGTGTTTTTCAATGTTGAGGTTGTTGTTGAATTTGTTGCTGTTTTTCATTGTTGAGGTTGTTGTTGAATTTGTTGGTGTTTTTCAATGTTGAGGTTGTTGTTGTTATTCAATGTTGAGGTTGTTGTTGAATTTGTTGGCGTTTTTCAATGCTGAGGTTGTTGTTGACTTTGTTGGTGTTTTTCAATGTTGAGGTTGTTGTTGTTTTTCAATATTGAGGATGTTGTTGAACTTGTTTGTGTTTTTCAATGTTTAGGTTGGTGTTGAATTTGTTGGTATTTTTCAATGTTGAGGTTGTTGTTGTTTTTCAATGTTGAGGTTGTTTTTGAATTTGTTGGTGTTTTTCAATGTTGAGGTTGTTGTTGAATTTGTTGGTGTTTTTCAATGTTGAGGTTGTTGTTGAATTTGTTGGTCTTTCTCAATGTTGAGGTTGTTGTTGTTTTTCAAAGTTGAGGTTGTTGTTGTATGTGTTGGTGTTTTTCAATGTTGAGGTTGTTGTAGTTTTTCAGTGTTGAGGTTGTTGTTGAATTTGTTGGTGCTTTTCAATGTCGAGGTTGTTGTTGAATTTGTTGGTGTTTTTCAATGTTGAAGTTTTTGTTGAATTTGTTGGTGTTTTTCAATGTTGAGCTTGTTGTTGAATTTGTTGGTGTTTTTCAATGTCGAGGTTGTTGTTGAATTTGTTGGTGTTTTTCAATGTTGAAGTTGTTGTTGAATTTGTTGGTGTTTTTCAATGTTGAGGTTGTTGTTGAATTTGTTGGTGTTTTTCAATGTTGAGGTTGTTGTTGTCTTTAAATGTTGAGGTTGTTGTTGAATTTGTTGGTGTTTTTCAATTTTGAGGTTGTTGTTCTTTTTCAATGTTGAGGTTGTTGTTGAATTTGTTGGTGTTTTTCCATGTTGAGGTTGTTGTTGTTTTTCAAAGTTGAGGTTGTTGTTAAATTTGTTGGTATTTTTCAATGTTGAGGTTGTTCTTGAATTTGTTGGTGTTTTTCAATGTTGAAGTTGTTGTTGAATTTGTTGATGTTTTTCAATGTTGAGGTTGTTGTTGTTTTTCAATGTTGAGGTTGTTGTTGAATTTGTTGGTGTTTTTCAATGTTGAGGTTGTTGTTGTTTTTCAATGTTGAGGTTGTTGTTGAATTTGTTGGTGTTTTTCAATTTCGAGGTTGTTGTTGAATTTGTTGGTGTTCTTCAATGTTGAAGTTGTTGTTGAATTTGTTGGTGTTTTTCAATGTTGAGGTTGTTGTTGTTTTTCAATGTTGAGGTTGTTGTTGAATTTGTTGGTGTTTTTCAATGTTGAGGTTGTTGTTGTTTTTCAATGTTGAGGTTGTTGTTGAATTTGTGGGTGTTTTTCAATGTCGAGGTTGTTGTTGAATTTGTTGGTGTTTTCCAATGTTGAGGTTGTTGTTGAATTTGTTGGTGTTTTACAATGTTGAGGTCGTTGTTGAATTTGTTGGCGTTTTTAAATGTTGAGGTTGTTGTTGAATTTGTTGGTGTTTTTCAATGTTGAAGTTGTTGTTGAATTTGTTGGTGTTTTTCAATGTTGTGGTTGTTGTTGTTTTTCAATGTTGAGGTTGTTTTTGAATTTGTTGGTGTTTTTCAATTTTGAGGTTGTTGTTGTTTTTCAATGTTGAGGTTGTTGTTGAATTTGTTGGTGTTTTTCAATGTTGAGGTTGTTGTTGAATTTGTTGGTGTTTTACAATGTTGAGGTCGTTGTTGAATTTGTTGGCGTTTTTAAATGTTGAGGTTGTTGTTGAATTTGTTGGTGTTTTTCAATGTTGAAGTTGTTGTTGAATTTGTTGGTGTTTTTCAATGTTCTGGTTGTTGTTGTTTTTCAATGTTGAGGTTGTTGTTGAATTTGTTGGTGTTTTTCAATTTTGAGGTTGTTGTTGTTTTTCAATGTTGAGGTTGTTGTTGAATTTGTTGGTGTTTCTCCATGTTGAGGTTCTTGTTTTTTTTCAAAGTTGAGGTTGATGTTTAATTTGTTGGTGTTTTTCAATGTTGAGGTTGTTGTTGAATTTGTTGGTGTTTTTCATTGTTGAGTTTGTTGTTGAATTTGTTGGTGTTTTTCAATGTTGAGGTTGTTGTTGTTTTTCAATGTTGAGGTTGTTGTTGAATTTGTTGGTGTTTTTCAATGTTGAGGTTGTTGTTGAATTTGTTGGTGCTTTTCAATGTTGAGGTTGTTTTTGTTTTTCAATATTGAGGTTGTTGTTGAATTTGTTTGTGTTTTTCAATGTTTAGGTTGGTGTTGAATTTGTTGGTATTTTTCAATGTTGAGGTTGTTGTGGTTTTTCAATATTGAGGTTGTTTTTGAATTTGTTGGTGTTTTTCAATGTTGAGGTGGTTGTTGTTTTTCAATGTTGAGGTTGTTGTTGAATTTGTTGGTGTTTTTCAATGTTGAAGTTGTTGTTGTTTTTCAATGTTGAGGTTGTTGTTGTTTTTCAATGTTGAGGTTGTTGTTGTATTTGTTGGTGTTTTTCAATGTTGAGGTTGATGTAGTTTTTCAATGTTGAGGTTGTTGTTGAATTTGTTGGTGTTTTTCAATGTCGAGGTTGTTGTTGAATTTGTTGGTGTTTTTCAATGTTGAAGTTGTTGTTGAATTTGTTGGTGTTTTTCATTGTTGAGGTTGTTGTTGAATTTGTTGGTGTTTTTCAATGTTGAGGTTGTTGTTGCTTTTCAATGTTGAGGTTGTTGTTGAATTTGTTGGTGTTTTTCAATGTTGAGGTTGTTGTTGTTTTTCAATGTTGAGGTTGTTGTTGAATTTGTTGGTTATTTTCAATTTCGAGGTTGTTGTTGAATTTGTTGGTGTTTTTCAATGTTGAAGTTGTTGAATTTGTTGGTGTTTTTCAATGTTGAGGTTGTTGTTGTTTTTCAATGTTGAGGTTGTTGTTGAATTTGTTGGTGTTTTTCAATGTTGAGGTTGTTGTTGTTTTTCAATGTTGAGGTTGTTGTTGAATTTGTTGGTGTTTTTCAACGTTGAGGTTGTTGTTGAATTTGTTCGTGTTTTTCAATGCTCAGGTTGATGTTGTTTTTCAATGTTGAGGTTGTTGTTGAATTTGTTGGTGTTTATCAACGTTGAGGTTGTTGTTGAATTTGTTCGTGTTTTTCAATGCTGAGGTTGTTGTTGTTTTTCAATGTTGGGGCTGTTTTTGAATTTGTTGGTGTTTTTCAATGTTGAGGTTGTTGTAGTTTTTGAATGTTGAGGTTGTTGTTGAATTTGTTGATGTTTTTCAATGTCGAGGATGTTGTTGAATTTGTTGGTGTTTTTCAATGTTGAAGTTGTTGTTGAATTTGTTGGTGTTTTTCATTGTTGAGGTTGTTGTTGAATTTGTTGGTGTTTTTCAATGTTGAGGTTGTTGTTGCTTTTCAATGTTGAGGTTGTTGTTGAATTTGTTGGTGTTTTTCAATGTTGAAGTTGTTGAATTTGTTGGTGTTTTTCAATGTTGAGGTTGTTGTTGGTTTTCAATGTTGAGGTTGTTGTTGAATTTGTTGGTGTTTTTCAATGTTGAGGTTGTTGTTGTTTTTCAATGTTGAGGTTGTTGTTGAATTTGTTGGTGTTTTTCAACGTTGAGGTTGTTGTTGAATTTGTTCGTGTTTTTCAATGCTCAGGTTGATGTTGTTTTTCAATGTTGAGGTTGTTGTTGAATTTGTTGGTGTGTATCAACGTTGAGGTTGTTGTTGAATTTGTTCGTGTTTTTCAATGCTGAGGTTGTTGTTGTTTTTCAATGTTGGGGCTGTTGTTGAATTTGTTGGTGTTTTTCAATGTTGAGGTTGTTGTCGTTTTTCAATGTTGAGGTTGTTGTTGAATTTGTTGATGTTTTTCAATGTCGAGGTTGTTGTTGAATTTGTTGGTGTTTTTCAATGTTGAAGTTGTTGTTGAATTTGTTGGTGTTTTTCATTGTTGAGGTTGTTGTTGAATTTGTTGGTGTTTTTCAATGTTGAGGTTGTTGTTGCTTTTCAATGTTGAGGTTGTTGTTGAATTTGTTGGTGTTTTTCAATGTTGAAGTTGTTGAATTTGTTGGTGTTTTTCAATGTTGAGGTTGTTGTTGTTTTTCAATGTTGAGGTTGTTGTTGAATTTGTTGGTGTTTTTCAATGTTGAGGTTGTTGTTGTTTTTCAATATTGAGGATGTTGTTGAACTTGTTTGTGCTTTTCAATGTTGAGGTTGGTGTTGAATTTGTTGGTATTTTTCAATGTTGAGGTTGTTGTTGTTTTTCAATGTTGAGGTTGTTTTTGAATTTATTGGTGTTTTTCAATGTTGAGGTTGTTGTTGAATTTGTTGGTGTTTTTCAATGTTGAGGTTGTTGTTGAATTTGTTGGTCTTTCTCAATGTTGAGGTTGTTGTTGTTTTTCAAAGTTGAGGTTGTTGTTGTATGTGTTGGTGTTTTTCAATGTTGAGGTTGTTGTAGTTTTTCAGTGTTGAGGTTGTTGTTGAATTTGTTGGTGCTTTTCAATGTCGAGGTTGTTGTTGAATTTGTTGGTGTTTTTCAATGTTGAAGTTTTTGTTGAATTTGTTGGTGTTTTTCAATGTTGAGCTTGTTGTTGAATTTGTTGGTGTTTTTCAATGTCGAGGTTGTTGTTAAATTTGTTGGTGTTTTTCAATGTTGAAGTTGTTGTTGAATTTGTTGGTGTTTTTCAATGTTGAGGTTGTTGTTGAATTTGTTGGTGTTTTTCAATGTTGAGGTTGTTGTTGTCTTTAAATGTTGAGGTTGTTGTTGAATTTGTTGGTGTTTTTCAATTTTGAGGTTGTTGTTGCTTTTCAATGTTGAGGTTGTTGTTGAATTTGTTGGTGTTTTTCCATGTTGAGGTTGTTGTTGTTTTTCAAAGTTGAGGTTGTTGTTAAATTTGTTGGTATTTTTCAATGTTGAGGTTGTTCTTGAATTTGTTGGTGTTTTTCAATGTTGAAGTTGTTGTTGAATTTGTTGATGTTTTTCAATGTTGAGGTTGTTGTTGTTTTTCAATGTTGAGGTTGTTGTTGAATTTGTTGGTGTTTTTCAATGTTGAGGTTGTTGTTGTTTTTCAATGTTGAGGTTGTTGTTGAATTTGTTGGTGTTTTTCAATTTCGAGGTTGTTGTTGAATTTGTTGGTGTTCTTCAATGTTGAAGTTGTTGTTGAATTTGTTGGTGTTTTTCAATGTTGAGGTTGTTGTTGTTTTTCAATGTTGAGGTTGTTGTTGAATTTGTTGGTGTTTTTCAATGTTGAGGTTGTTGTTGTTTTTCAATGTTGAGGTTGTTGTTGAATTTGTTGGTGTTTTTCAATGTCGAGGTTGTTGTTGAATTTGTTGGTGTTTTCCAATGTTGAGGTTGTTGTTGAATTTGTTGGTGTTTTACAATGTTGAGGTCGTTGTTGAATTTGTTGGCGTTTTTAAATGTTGAGGTTGTTGTTGAATTTGTTGGTGTTTTTCAATGTTGAAGTTGTTGTTGAATTTGTTGGTGTTTTTCAATGTTGTGGTTGTTGTTGTTTTTCAATGTTGAGGTTGTTTTTGAATTTGTTGGTGTTTTTCAATTTTGAGGTTGTTGTTGTTTTTCAATGTTGAGGTTGTTGTTGAATTTGTTGGTGTTTTTCAATGTTGAGGTTGTTGTTGAATTTGTTGGTGTTTTACAATGTTGAGGTCGTTGTTGAATTTGTTGGCGTTTTTAAATGTTGAGGTTGTTGTTGAATTTGTTGGTGTTTTTCAATGTTGAAGTTGTTGTTGAATTTGTTGGTGTTTTTCAATGTTCTGGTTGTTGTTGTTTTTCAATGTTGAGGTTGTTGTTGAATTTGTTGGTGTTTTTCAATTTTGAGGTTGTTGTTGTTTTTCAATGTTGAGGTTGTTGTTGAATTTGTTGGTGTTTCTCCATGTTGAGGTTCTTGTTTTTTTTCAAAGTTGAGGTTGATGTTTAATTTGTTGGTGTTTTTCAATGTTGAGGTTGTTGTTGAATTTGTTGGTGTTTTTCATTGTTGAGGTTGTTGTTGAATTTGTTGGTGTTTTTCAATGTTGAGGTTGTTGTTGTTTTTCAATGTTGAGGTTGTTGTTGAATTTGTTGGTGTTTTTCAATGTTGAGGTTGTTGTTGAATTTGTTGGTGCTTTTCAATGTTGAGGTTGTTTTTGTTTTTCAATATTGAGGTTGTTGTTGAATTTGTTTGTGTTTTTCAATGTTTAGGTTGGTGTTGAATTTGTTGGTATTTTTCAATGTTGAGGTTGTTGTGGTTTTTCAATGTTGAGGTTGTTTTTGAATTTGTTGGTGTTTTTCAATGTTGAGGTGGTTGTTGTTTTTCAATGTTGAGGTTGTTGTTGAATTTGTTGGTGTTTTTCAATGTTGAAGTTGTTGTTGTTTTTCAATGTTGAGGTTGTTGTTGTTTTTCAATGTTGAGGTTGTTGTTGTATTTGTTGGTGTTTTTCAATGTTGAGGTTGATGTAGTTTTTCAATGTTGAGGTTGTTGTTGAATTTGTTGGTGTTTTTCAATGTCGAGGTTGTTGTTGAATTTGTTGGTGTTTTTCAATGTTGAAGTTGTTGTTGAATTTGTTGGTGTTTTTCATTGTTGAGGTTGTTGTTGAATTTGTTGGTGTTTTTCAATGTTGAGGTTGTTGTTGCTTTTCAATGTTGAGGTTGTTGTTGAATTTGTTGGTGTTTTTCAATGTTGAGGTTGTTGTTGTTTTTCAATGTTGAGGTTGTTGTTGAATTTGTTGGTTATTTTCAATTTCGAGGTTGTTGTTGAATTTGTTGGTGTTTTTCAATGTTGAAGTTGTTGAATTTGTTGGTGTTTTTCAATGTTGAGGTTGTTGTTGTTTTTCAATGTTGAGGTTGTTGTTGAATTTGTTGGTGTTTTTCAATGTTGAGGTTGTTGTTGTTTTTCAATGT
The DNA here is from genome assembly GCA_026770705.1 of Isurus oxyrinchus. NCBI lineage: Eukaryota > Metazoa > Chordata > Chondrichthyes > Lamniformes > Lamnidae > Isurus > Isurus oxyrinchus. Next base: position 328,849 of record JANJGN010000602.1, read on the forward strand.
TGAGGTTGTTGTTGAATTTGTTGGTGTTTTTCAACGTTGAGGTTGTTGTTGAATTTGTTCGTGTTTTTCAATGCTCAGGTTGATGTTGTTTTTCAATGTTGAGGTTGTTGTTGAATTTGTTGGTGTTTATCAACGTTGAGGTTGTTGTTGAATTTGTTCGTGTTTTTCAATGCTGAGGTTGTTGTTGTTTTTCAATGTTGGGGCTGTTTTTGAATTTGTTGGTGTTTTTCAATGTTGAGGTTGTTGTAGTTTTTCAATGTTGAGGTTGTTGTTGAATTTGTTGATGTTTTTCAATGTCGAGGATGTTGTTGAATTTGTTGGTGTTTTTCAATGTTGAAGTTGTTGTTGAATTTGTTGGTGTTTTTCATTGTTGAGGTTGTTGTTGAATTTGTTGGTGTTTTTCAATGTTGAGGTTGTTGTTGCTTTTCAATGTTGAGGTTGTTGTTGAATTTGTTGGTGTTTTTCAATGTTGAAGTTGTTGAATTTGTTGGTGTTTTTCAATGTTGAGGTTGTTGTTGGTTTTCAATGTTGAGGTTGTTGTTGAATTTGTTGGTGTTTTTCAATGTTGAGGTTGTTGTTGTTTTTCAATGTTGAGGTTGTTGTTGAATTTGTTGGTGTTTTTCAACGTTGAGGTTGTTGTTGAATTTGTTCGTGTTTTTCAATGCTCAGGTTGATGTTGTTTTTCAATGTTGAGGTTGTTGTTGAATTTGTTGGTGTGTATCAACGTTGAGGTTGTTGTTGAATTTGTTCGTGTTTTTCAATGCTGAGGTTGTTGTTGTTTTTCAATGTTGGGGCTGTTGTTGAATTTGTTGGTGTTTTTCAATGTTGAGGTTGTTGTAGTTTTTCAATGTTGAGGTTGTTGTTGAATTTATTGATGTTTTTCAATGTCGAGGTTGTTGTTGAATTTGTTGGTGTTTTTCAATGTTGAAGTTGTTGTTGAATTTGTTGGTGTTTTTCATTGTTGAGGTTGTTGTTGAATTTGTTGGTGTTTTTCAATGTTGAGGTTTTTGTTGCTTTTCAATGTTGAGGTTGTTGTTGAATTTGTTGGTGTTTTTCAATGTTGAAGTTGTTGAATTTGTTGGTGTTTTTCAATGTTGAGGTTGTTGTTGTTTTTCAATGTTGAGGTTGTTGTTGAATTTGTTGGTGTTTTTCAATGTTGAGGTTGTTGTTGTTTTTCAATATTGAGGATGTTGTTGAACATGTTTGTGTTTTTCAATGTTGAGGTTGGTGTTGAATTTGTTGGTATTTTTCAATGTTGAGGTTGTTGTTGTTTTTCAATGTTGAGGTTGTTTTTGAAATTGTTGGTGTTTTTCAATGTTGAGGTTGTTGTTGAATTTGTTGGTGTTTTTCAATGTTGAGGTTGTTGTTGAATTTGTTGGTCTTTCTCAATGTTGAGGTTGTTGTTGTTTTTCAAAGTTGAGGTTGTTGTTGTATGTGTTGGTGTTTTTCAATGTTGAGGTTGTTGTAGTTTTTCAGTGTTGAGGTTGTTGTTGAATTTGTTGGTGCTTTTCAATGTCGAGGTTGTTGTTGAATTTGTTGGTGTTTTTCAATGTTGAAGTTTTTGTTGAATTTGTTGGTGTTTTTCAATGTTGAGCTTGTTGTTGAATTTGTTGGTTTTTTTCAATGTCGAGGTTGTTGTTGAATTTGTTGGTGTTTTTCAATGTTGAAGTTGTTGTTGAATTTGTTGGTGTTTTTCAATGTTGAGGTTGTTGTTGAATTTGTTGGTGTTTTTCAATGTTGAGGTTGTTGTTGTCTTTAAATGTTGAGGTTGTTGTTGAATTTGTTGGTGTTTTTCAATTTTGAGGTTGTTGTTGTTTTTCAATGTTGAGGTTGTTGTTGAATTTGTTGGTGTTTTTCCATGTTGAGGTTGTTGTTGTTTTTCAAAGTTGAGGTTGTTGTTAAATTTGTTGGTATTTTTCAATGTTGAGGTTGTTCTTGAATTTGTTGGTGTTTTTCAATGTTGAAGTTGTTGTTGAATTTGTTGGTGTTTTTCAATGTTGAGGTTGTTGTTGTTTTTCAATGTTGAGGTTGTTGTTGAATTTGTTGGTGTTTTTCAACGTTGAGGTTGTTGTTGAATTTGTTCGTGTTTTTCAATGCTCAGGTTGATGTTGTTTTTCAATGTTGAGGTTGTTGTTGAATTTGTTGGTGTGTATCAACGTTGAGGTTGTTGTTGAATTTGTTCGTGTTTTTCAATGCTGAGGTTGTTGTTGTTTTTCAATGTTGGGGCTGTTGTTGAATTTGTTGGTGTTTTTCAATGTTGAGGTTGTTGTAGTTTTTCAATGTTGAGGTTGTTGTTGAATTTGTTGATGTTTTTCAATGTCGAGGTTGTTGTTGAATTTGTTGGTGTTTTTCAATGTTGAAGTTGTTGTTGAATTTGTTGGTGTTTTTCATTGTTGAGGTTGTTGTTGAATTTGTTGGTGTTTTTCAATGTTGAGGTTGTTGTTGCTTTTCAATGTTGAGGTTGTTGTTGAATTTGTTGGTGTTTTTCAATGTTGAAGTTGTTGAATTTGTTGGTGTTTTTCAATGTTGAGGTTGTTGTTGTTTTTCAATGTTGAGGTTGTTGATGAATTTGTTGGTGTTTTTCAATGTTGAGGTTGTTGTTGTTTTTCAATATTGAGGATGTTGTTGAACTTGTTTGTGTATTTCAATGTTGAGGTTGGTGTTGAATTTGTTGGTATTTTTCAATGTTGAGGTTGTTGTTGTTTTTCAATGTTGAGGTTGTTTTTGAATTTGTTGGTGTTTTTCAATGTTGAGGTTGTTGTTGAATTTGTTGGTGTTTTTCAATGTTGAGGTTGTTGTTGAATTTGTTGGTCTTTCTCAATGTTGAGGTTGTTGTTGTTTTTCAAAGTTGAGGCTGTTGTTGTATGTGTTGGTGTTTTTCAATGTTGAGGTTGTTGTAGTTTTTCAGTGTTAAGGTTGTTGTTGAATTTGTTGGTGCTTTTCAATGTCGAGGTTGTTGTTGAATTTGTTGGTGTTTTTCAATGTTGAAGTTTTTGTTGAATTTGTTGGTGTTTTTCAATGTTGAGCTTGTTGTTGAATTTGTTGGTGTTTTTCAATGTCGAGGTTGTTGTTAAATTTGTTGGTGTTTTTCAATGTTGAAGTTGTTGTTGAATTTGTTGGTGTTTTTCAATGTTGAGGTTGTTGTTGAATTTGTTGGTGTTTTTCAATGTTGAGGTTGTTGTTGTCTTTAAATGTTGAGGTTGTTGTTGAATTTGTTGGTGTTTTTCAATTTTGAGGTTGTTGTTCTTTTTCAATGTTGAGGTTGTTGTTGAATTTGTTGGTGTTTTTCCATGTTGAGGTTGTTGTTGTTTTTCAAAGTTGAGGTTGTTGTTAAATTTGTTGGTATTTTTCAATGTTGAGGTTGTTCTTGAATTTGTTGGTGTTTTTCAATGTTGAAGTTGTTGTTGAATTTGTTGATGTTTTTCAATGTTGAGGTTGTTGTTGTTTTTCAATGTTGAGGTTGTTGTTGAATTTGTTGGTGTTTTTCAATGTTGAGGTTGTTGTTGTTTTTCAATGTTGAGGTTGTTGTTGAATTTGTTGGTGTTTTTCAATTTTGAGGTTGTTGTTGAATTTGTTGGTGTTCTTCAATGTTGAAGTTGTTGTTGAATTTGTTGGTGTTTTTCAATGTTGAGGTTGTTGTTGTTTTTCAATGTTGAGGTTGTTGTTGAATTTGTTGGTGTTTTTCAATGTTGAGGTTGTTGTTGTTTTTCAATGTTGAGGTTGTTGTTGAATTTGTTGGTGTTTTTCAATGTCGAGGTTGTTGTTGAATTTGTTGGTGTTTTCCAATGTTGAGGTTGTTGTTGAATTTGTTGGTGTTTTACAATGTTGAGGTCGTTGTTGAATTTGTTGGCGTTTTTAAATGTTGAGGTTGTTGTTGAATTTGTTGGTGTTTTTCAATGTTGAAGTTGTTGTTGAATTTGTTGGTGTTTTTCAATGTTGTGGTTGTTGTTGTTTTTCAATGTTGAGGTTGTTTTTGAATTTGTTGGTGTTTTTCAATTTTGAGGTTGTTGTTGTTTTTCAATGTTGAGGTTGTTGTTGAATTTGTTGGTGTTTTTCAATGTTGAGGTTGTTGTTGAATTTGTTGGTGTTTTACAATGTTGAGGTCGTTGTTGAATTTGTTGGCGTTTTTAAATGTTGAGGTTGTTGTTGAATTTGTTGGTGTTTTTCAATGTTGAAGTTGTTGTTGAATTTGTTGGTGTTTTTCAATGTTCTGGTTGTTGTTGTTTTTCAATGTTGAGGTTGTTGTTGAATTTGTTGGTGTTTTTCAATTTTGAGGTTGTTGTTGTTTTTCAATGTTGAGGTTGTTGTTGAATTTGTTGGTGTTTCTCCATGTTGAGGTTCCTGTTTTTTTTCAAAGTTGAGGTTGATGTTTAATTTGTTGGTGTTTTTCAATGTTGAGGTTGTTGTTGAATTTGTTGGTGTTTTTCATTGTTGAGGTTGTTGTTGAATTTGTTGGTGTTTTTCAATGTTGAGGTTGTTGTTGTTTTTCAATGTTGAGATTGTTGTTGAATTTGTTGGTGTTTTTCAATGTTGAGGTTGTTGTTGAATTTGTTGGTGCTTTTCAATGTTGAGGTTGTTTTTGTTTTTCAATATTGAGGTTGTTGTTGAATTTGTTTGTGTTTTTCAATGTTTAGGTTGGTGTTCAATTTGTTGGTATTTTTCAATGTTGAGGTTGTTGTGGTTTTTCAATGTTGAGGTTGTTTTTGAATTTGTTGGTGTTTTTCAATGTTGAGGTGGTTGTTGTTTTTCAATGTTGAGGTTGTTGTTGAATTTGTTGGTGTTTTTCAATGTTGAAGTTGTTGTTGTTTTTCAATGTTGAGGTTGTTGTTGTTTTTCAATGTTGAGGTTGTTGTTGTATTTGTTGGTGTTTTTCAATGTTGAGGTTGATGTAGTTTTTCAATGTTGAGGTTGTTGTTGAATTTGTTGGTGTTTTTCAATGTCGAGGTTGTTGTTGAATTTGTTGGTGTTTTTCAATGTTGAAGTTGTTGTTGAATTTGTTGGTGTTTTTCATTGTTGAGGTTGTTGTTGAATTTGTTGGTGTTTTTCAATGTTGAGGTTGTTGTTGCTTTTCAATGTTGAGGTAGTTGTTGAATTTGTTGGTGTTTTTCAATGTTGAGGTTGTTGTTGTTTTTCAATGTTGAGGTTGTTGTTGAATTTGTTGGTTATTTTCAATTTCGAGGTTGTTGTTGAATTTGTTGGTGTTTTTCAATGTTGAAGTTGTTGAATTTGTTGGTGTTTTTCAATGTTGAGGTTGTTGTTGTTTTTCAATGTTGAGGTTGTTGTTGAATTTGTTGGTGTTTTTCAATGTTGAGGTTGTTGTTGTTTTTCAATGTTGAGGTTGTTGTTGAATTTGTTGGTGTTTTTCAATGTTGAGGTTGTTGTTGTTTTTCAATGTTGAGGTTGTTGTTGAATTTGTTGGTGTTTTTCAACGTTGAGGTTGTTGTTGAATTTGTTCGTGTTTTTCAATGCTCAGGTTGATGTTGTTTTTCAATGTTGAGGTTGTTGTTGAATTTGTTGGTGTTTATCAACGTTGAGGTTGTTGTTGAATTTGTTCGTGTTTTTCAATGCTGAGGTTGTTGTTGTTTTTCAATGTTGGGGCTGTTTTTGAATTTGTTGGTGTTTTTCAATGTTGAGGTTGTTGTAGTTTTTCAATGTTGAGGTTGTTGTTGAATTTGTTGATGTTTTTCAATGTCGAGGATGTTGTTGAATTTGTTGGTGTTTTTCAATGTTGAAGTTGTTGTTGAATTTGTTGGTGTTTTTCATTGTTGAGGTTGTTGTTGAATTTGTTGGTGTTTTTCAATGTTGAGGTTGTTGTTGCTTTTCAATGTTGAGGTTGTTGTTGAATTTGTTGGTGTTTTTCAATGTTGAAGTTGTTGAATTTGTTGCTGTTTTTCAATGTTGAGGTTGTTGTTGGTTTTCAATGTTGAGGTTGTTGTTGAATTTGTTGGTGTTTTTCAATGTTGAGGTTGTTGTTGTTTTTCAATGTTGAGGTTGTTGTTGAATTTGTTGGTGTTTTTCAACGTTGAGGTTGTTGTTGAATTTGTTCGTGTTTTTCAATGCTCAGGTTGATGTTGTTTTTCAATGTTGAGGTTGTTGTTGAATTTGTTGGTGTGTATCAACGTTGAGGTTGTTGTTGAATTTGTTCGTGTTTTTCAATGCTGAGGTTGTTGTTGTTTTTCAATGTTGGGGCTGTTGTTGAATTTGTTGGTGTTTTTCAATGTTGAGGTTGTTGTAGTTTTTCAATGTTGAGGTTGTTGTTGAATTTGTTGATGTTTTTCAATGTCGAGGTTGTTGTTGAATTTGTTGGTGTTTTTCAATGTTGAAGTTGTTGTTGAATTTGTTGGTGTTTTTCATTGTTGAGGTTGTTGTTGAATTTGTTGGTGTTTTTCAATGTTGAGGTTGTTGTTGCTTTTCAATGTTGAGGTTGTTGTTGAATTTGTTGGTGTTTTTCAATGTTGAAGTTGTTGAATTTGTTGGTGTTTTTCAATGTTGAGGTTGTTGTTGTTTTTCAATGTTGAGGTTGTTGTTGAATTTGTTGGTGTTTTTCAATGTTGAGGTTGTTGTTGTTTTTCAATATTGAGGATGTTGTTGAACTTGTTTGTGTTTTTCAATGTTGAGGTTGGTGTTGAATTTGTTGGTATTTTTCAATGTTGAGGTTGTTGTTGTTTTTCAATGTTGAGGTTGTTTTTGAATTTGTTTGTGTTTTTCAATGTTGAGGTTGTTGTTGAATTTGTTGGTGTTTTTCAATGTTGAGGTTGTTGTTGAATTTGTTGGTCTTTCTCAATGTTGAGGTTGTTGTTGTTTTTCAAAGTTGAGGTTGTTGTTGTATGTGTTGGTGTTTTTCAATGTTGAGGTTGTTGTAGTTTTTCAGTGTTGAGGTTGTTGTTGAATTTGTTGGTGCTTTTCAATGTCGAGGTTGTTGTTGAATTTGTTGGTGTTTTTCAATGTTGAAGTTTTTGTTGAATTTGTTGGTGTTTTTCAATGTTGAGCTTGTCGTTGAATTTGTTGGTTTTTTTCAATGTCGAGGTTGTTGTTGAATTTGTTGGTGTTTTTCAATGTTGAAGTTGTTGTTGAATTTGTTGGTGTTTTTCAATGTTGAGGTTGTTGTTGAATTTGTTGGTGTTTTTCAATGTTGAGGTTGTTGTTGTCTTTAAATGTTGAGGTTGTTGTTGAATTTGTTGGTGTTTTTCAATTTTGAGGTTGTTGTTCTTTTTCAATGTTGAGGTTGTTGTTGAATTTGTTGGTGTTTTTCCATGTTGAGGTTGTTGTTGTTTTTCAAAGTTGAGGTTGTTGTTAAATTTGTTGGTATTTTTCAATGTTGAGGTTGTTCTTGAATTTGTTGGTGTTTTTCAATGTTGAAGTTGTTGTTCAATTTGTTGGTGTTTTTCAATGTTGAGGTTGTTGTTGTTTTTCAATGTTGAGGTTGTTGTTGAATTTGTTGGTGTTTTTCAATGTTGAGGTTGTTGTTGTTTTTCAATGTTGAGGTTGTTGTTGAATTTGTTGGTGTTTTTCAATTTCGAGGTTGTTGTTGAATTTGTTGGTGTTCTTCAATGTTGAAGTTGTTGTTGAATTTGTTGGTGTTTTTCAATGTTGAGGTTGTTGTTGTTTTTCAATGTTGAGGTTGTTGTTGAATTTGTTGGTGTTTTTCAATGTTGAGGTTGTTGTTGTTTTTCAATGTTGAGGTTGTTGTTGAATTTGTTGTTGTTTTTCAATGTCGAGGTTGTTGTTGAATTTGTTGGTGTTTTCCAATGTTGAGGTTGTTGTTGAATTTGTTGGTGTTTTACAATGTTGAGGTCGTTGTTGAATTTGTTGGCGTTTTTAAATGTTGAGGTTGTTGTTGAATTTGTTGGTGTTTTTCAATGTTGAAGTTGTTGTTGAATTTGTTGGTGTTTTTCAATGTTGTGGTTGTTGTTGTTTTTCAATGTTGAGGTTGTTGTTGAATTTGTTGGTGTTTTTCAATTTTGAGGTTGTTGTTGTTTTTCAATGTTGAGGTTGTTGTTGAATTTGTTGGTGTTTTTCAATCTTGAGGTTGTTGTTGAATTTGTTGGTGTTTTACAATGTTGAGGTCGTTGTTGAATTTGTTGGCGTTTTTAAATGTTGAGGTTGTTGTTGAATTTGTTGGTGTTTTTCAATGTTGAAGTTGTTGTTGAATTTGTTGGTGTTTTTCAATGTTCTGGTTGTTGTTGTTTTTCAATGTTGAGGTTGTTGTTGAATTTGTTGGTGTTTTTCAATTTTGAGGTTGTTGTTGTTTTTCAATGTTGAGGTTGTTGTTGAATTTGTTGGTGTTTCTCCATGTTGAGGTTCTTGTTTTTTTTCAAAGTTGAGGTTGATGTTTAATTTGTTGGTGGTTTTCAATGTTGAGGTTGTTGTTGAATTTGTTGGTGTTTTTCATTGTTGAGGTTGTTGTTGAATTTGTTGGTGTTTTTCAATGTTGAGATTGTTGTTGTTTTTCAATGTTGAGGTTGTTGTTGAATTTGTTGTTGTTTTTCAATGTTGAGGTTGTTGTTGAATTTGTTGGTGCTTTTCAATGTTGAGGTTGTTTTTGTTTTTCAATATTGAGGTTGTTGTTGAATTTGTTTGTGTTTTTCAATGTTTAGGTTGGTGTTGAATTTGTTGGTATTTTTCAATGTTGAGGTTGTTGTGGTTTTTCAATGTTGAGGTTGTTTTTGAATTTGTTGGTGTTTTTCAATGTTGAGGTGGTTGTTGTTTTTCAATTTTGAGGTTGTTGTTGAATTTGTTGGTGTTTTTCAATGTTGAAGTTGTTGTTGTTTTTCAATGTTGAGGTTGTTGTTGTTTTTCAATGTTGAGGTTGTTGTTGTATTTGTTGGTGTTTTTCAATGTTGAGGTTGATGTAGTTTTTCAATGTTGAGGTTGTTGTTGAATTTGTTGGTGTTTTTCAATGTCGAGGTTGTTGTTGAATTTGTTGGTGTTTTTCAATGTTGAAGTTGTTGTTGAATTTGTTGGTGTTTTTCATTGTTGAGGTTGTTGTTGAATTTGTTGGTGTTTTTCAATGTTGAGGTTGTTGTTGCTTTTCAATGTTGAGGTTGTTGTTGAATTTGTTGGTGTTTTTCAATGTTGAGGTTGTTGTTGTTTTTCAATGTTGAGGTTGTTGTTGAATTTGTTGGTTATTTTCAATTTCGAGGTTGTTGTTGAATTTGTTGGTGTTTTTCAATGTTGAAGTTGTTGAATTTGTTGGTGTTTTTCAATGTTGAGGTTGTTGTTGTTTTTCAATGTTGAGGTTGTTGTTGAATTTGTTGGTGTTTTTCAATGTTGAGGTTGTTGTTGTTTTTCAATGTTGAGGTTGTTGTTGAATTTGTTGGTGTTTTTCAACGTTCAGGTTGTTGTTGAATTTGTTCGTGTTTTTCAATGCTCAGGTTGATGTTGTTTTTCAATGTTGAGGTTGTTGTTGAATTTGTTGGTGTTTATCAACGTTGAGGTTGTTGTTGAATTTGTTCGTGTTTTTCAATGCTGAGGTTGTTGTTGTTTTTCAATGTTGTTGCTGTTTTTGAATTTGTTGGTGTTTTTCAATGTTGAGGTTGTTGTAGTTTTTCAATGTTGAGGTTGTTGTTGAATTTGTTGATGTTTTTCAATGTCGAGGATGTTGTTGAATTTGTTGGTGTTTTTCAATGTTGAAGTTGTTGTTGAATTTGTTGGTGTTTTTCATTGTTGAGGTTGTTGTTGAATTTGTTGGTGTTTTTCAATGTTGAGGTTGTTGTTGCTTTTCAATGTTGAGGTTGTTGTTGAATTTGCTAGTGTTTTTCAATGTTGAAGTTGTTGAATTTGTTGGTGTTTTTCAATGTTGAGGTTGTTGTTGGTTTTCAATGTTGAGGTTGTTGTTGAATTTGTTGGTGTTTTTCAATGTTGAGGTTGTTGTTGTTTTTCAATGTTGAGGTTGTTGTTGAATTTGTTGGTGTTTTTCAACGTTGAGGTCGTTGTTGAATTTGTTCGTGTTTTTCAATGCTCAGGTTGATGTTGTTTTTCAATGTTGAGGTTGTTGTTGAATTTGTTGGTGTTTATCAACGTTGAGGTTGTTGTTGAATTTGTTCGTGTTTTTCAATGCTGAGGTTGTTGTTGTTTTTCAATGTTGGGGCTGTTGTTGAATTTGTTGGTGTTTTTCAATGTTGAGGTTGTTGTAGTTTTTCAATGTTGAGGTTGTTGTTGAATTTGTTGATGTTTTTCAATGTCGAGGTTGTTGTTGAATTTGTTGGTGTTTTTCAATGTTGAAGTTGTTGTTGAATTTGTTGGTGTTTTTCATTGTTGAGGTTGTTGTTGAATTTGTTGGTGTTTTTCAATGTTGAGGTTGTTGTTGCTTTTCAATGTTGAGGTTGTTGTTGAATTTGTTGGTGTTTTTCAATGTTGAAGTTGTTGAATTTGTTGGTGTTTTTCAATGTTGAGGTTGTTGTTGTTTTTCAATGTTGAGGTTGTTGTTGAATTTGTTGGTGTTTTTCAATGTTGAGGTTGTTGTTGTTTTTCAATGTTGAGGTTGTTGAATTTGTTGGTGTTTTTCAACGTTGAGGTTGTTTTTGAATTTGTTCCTGTTTTTCAATGCTCAGGTTGTTGTTGTTTTTCAATTTTGAGGTTGTTGTTGAATTTGTTGGTGTTTTTCAATGTTGAGGTTGTTGTAGTTTTTCAATGTTGATGTTGTTGTTCTTTTTCAATGTTGAGGTTGTTGTTGAATTTGTTGGTGTTTTTCAATGTTGAAGTTGTTGTTGATTTTGTTGGTTTTTTTCAATGTTGAAGTTGTTGTTGAGTTTGTTGGTGTTTTTCAATGTTGAGGTTGTTGTTGTTTTTCAATGTTGAGGTTGTTGTTGAATTTGTTGGTGTTTTTCAATGTTGAGTTTGTTGTTGAACTTGTTGGTGTTTTTCAATGTTGAGGTTGTTATTGTTTTTCAATGTTGAGGTTGTTGTTGTATGTGTTGGTGTTTTTCAATGTTGAGGTTGTTGTATTTTTTCAATGTTGAGGTTGCTGTTGAATTTGTTGGTGCTTTTCAATGTCGAGGTTGTTGTTGAATATGATGGTGTTTTTCAATGTTGAAGTTGTTGTTGAATTTGTTGTTGTTTTTCAATGTCGAGGCTGTTGTTGAATTTGTTGGTGTTTTTTAATGTTGAAGTTGTTGTTGAATTTGTTGGTGGTTTTCAATGTTGAGGTTGTTGTTGAATTTGTTGTTGTTTTTCGATGTTGAGGTTGTTGTTGTCTTTAAATGTTGAGGTTGTTGTTGAATTTGTTGGTGTTTTTCAATTTTGAGGTTGTTGTTGTTTTTCAATGTTGAGGTTGTTGTTGAATTTATTGGGGTTTTTCCATGTTGAGGTTGTTGTTGTTTTTCAAAGTTGAGGTTGTTGTTAAATTTGTTGGTGTTTTTCAATGTTGAGGTTGTTGTTGAATTTGTTGTTGTTTTTCAATGTTGAAGTTGTTGTTGAATTTGTTGGTGTTTTTCAATGTTGAGGTTGTTGTTGTTTTTCAATGTTGAGGTTGTTGTTGAATTTGTTGGTGTTTTTCAATGTTGAGGTTGTTGTTGTTTTTCAATGTTGAGGTTGTTGTTGAATTTGTTGGTGTTTTTCAATTTCGAGGTTGTTGTTGAATTTGTTGGTGTTTTTCAATGTTGAAGTTGTTGAATTTGTTGGTGTTTTTCAATGTTGAGGTTGTTGTTGATTTTCAATGTTGAGGTTGTTGTTGAATTTGTTGGTGTTTTTCAATGTTGAGGTTGTTGTTGTTTTTCAATGTTGAGGTTGTTGTTGAATTTGTTGGTGTTTTTCAACGTTGAGGTTGTTGTTGAATTTGTTCGTGTTTTTCAATGCTCAGGTTGATGTTGTTTTTCAATGTTGAGGTTGTTGTTGAATTTGTTGGTGTTTTTCGATGTTGAGGTTGTTGTAGTTTTTCAATGTTGAGGTTGTTGTTGAATGTGTTGATGTTTTTCAATGTTGAGGTTGTTGTTGTTTTTCAATGTTGAGGTTGTTGCTGAATTTGTTGGTGTTTTTCAATGTTGAGGTTGTTGTTGAATTTGTTGTTGTTTTTCAATGTTGAGGTTGATGTTGTTTTTCAATGTTGAGGTTGTTGTTGAATTTGTTGGTGTTTTTCAACGTTGAGGTTGTTGTTGAATTTGTTCGTGTTTTTCAATGCTGAGGTTGTTGTTGTTTTTCAATGTTGGGGTTGTTGAATTTGTTGGTGTTTTTCAATTTTGAGGTTGTTGTAGTTTTTCAATGTTGAGGTTGTTGTTGATTTTGTTGATGTTTTTCAATGTCGAGGTTGTTGTTGAATTTGTTGGTGTTTTTCATTGTTGAGGTTGTTGTTGAATTTGTTGGTGTTTTTCAATGTTGAGGTTGTTGTTGCTTTTCAATGTTGAGGTTGTTGTTGAATTTGTTGGTGTTTTTCAATGTTGAAGTTGTTGAATTTGTTGGTGTTTTTCAATGTTGAGGTTGTTGTTGTTTTTCAATGTTGAGGTTGTTGTTGAATTTGTTGGTGTTTTTCAATGTTGAGGTTGTTGTTGTTTTTCAATGTTGAGGTTGTTGAATTTGTTGGTGTTTTTCAACGTTGAGGTTGTTTTTGAATTTGTTCCTGTTTTTCAATGCTCAGGTTGTTGTTGTTTTTCAATTTTGAGGTTGTTGTTGAATTTGTTGGTGTTTTTCAATGTTGAGGTTGTTGTAGTTTTTCAATGTTGATGTTGTTGTTCTTTTTCAATGTTGAGGTTGTTGTTGAATTTGTTGGTGTTTTTCAATGTTGAAGTTGTTGTTGATTTTGTTGGTTTTTTTCAATGTTGAAGTTGTTGTTGAGTTTGTTGGTGTTTTTCAATGTTGAGGTTGTTGTTGTTTTTCAATGTTGAGGTTGTTGTTGAATTTGTTGGTGTTTTTCAATGTTGAGTTTGTTGTTGAACTTGTTGGTGTTTTTCAATGTTGAGGTTGTTATTGTTTTTCAATGTTGAGGTTGTTGTTGTATGTGTTGGTGTTTTTCAATGTTGAGGTTGTTGTATTTTTTCAATGTTGAGGTTGCTGTTGAATTTGTTGGTGCTTTTCAATGTCGAGGTTGTTGTTGAATATGATGGTGTTTTTCAATGTTGAAGTTGTTGTTGAATTTGTTGTTGTTTTTCAATGTCGAGGCTGTTGTTGAATTTGTTGGTGTTTTTTAATGTTGAAGTTGTTGTTGAATTTGTTGGTGGTTTTCAATGTTGAGGTTGTTGTTGAATTTGTTGTTGTTTTTCGATGTTGAGGTTGTTGTTGTCTTTAAATGTTGAGGTTGTTGTTGAATTTGTTGGTGTTTTTCAATTTTGAGGTTGTTGTTGTTTTTCAATGTTGAGGTTGTTGTTGAATTTATTGGGGTTTTTCCATGTTGAGGTTGTTGTTGTTTTTCAAAGTTGAGGTTGTTGTTAAATTTGTTGGTGTTTTTCAATGTTGAGGTTGTTGTTGAATTTGTTGTTGTTTTTCAATGTTGAAGTTGTTGTTGAATTTGTTGGTGTTTTTCAATGTTGAGGTTGTTGTTGTTTTTCAATGTTGAGGTTGTTGTTGAATTTGTTGGTGTTTTTCAATGTTGAGGTTGTTGTTGTTTTTCAATGTTGAGGTTGTTGTTGAATTTGTTGGTGTTTTTCAATTTCGAGGTTGTTGTTGAATTTGTTGGTGTTTTTCAATGTTGAAGTTGTTGAATTTGTTGGTGTTTTTCAATGTTGAGGTTGTTGTTGATTTTCAATGTTGAGGTTGTTGTTGAATTTGTTGGTGTTTTTCAATGTTGAGGTTGTTGTTGTTTTTCAATGTTGAGGTTGTTGTTGAATTTGTTGGTGTTTTTCAACGTTGAGGTTGTTGTTGAATTTGTTCGTGTTTTTCAATGCTCAGGTTGATGTTGTTTTTCAATGTTGAGGTTGTTGTTGAATTTGTTGGTGTTTTTCGATGTTGAGGTTGTTGTAGTTTTTCAATGTTGAGGTTGTTGTTGAATGTGTTGATGTTTTTCAATGTTGAGGTTGTTGTTGTTTTTCAATGTTGAGGTTGTTGCTGAATTTGTTGGTGTTTTTCAATGTTGAGGTTGTTGTTGAATTTGTTGTTGTTTTTCAATGTTGAGGTTGATGTTGTTTTTCAATGTTGAGGTTGTTGTTGAATTTGTTGGTGTTTTTCAACGTTGAGGTTGTTGTTGAATTTGTTCGTGTTTTTCAATGCTGAGGTTGTTGTTGTTTTTCAATGTTGGGGTTGTTGAATTTGTTGGTGTTTTTCAATTTTGAGGTTGTTGTAGTTTTTCAATGTTGAGGTTGTTGTTGATTTTGTTGATGTTTTTCAATGTCGAGGTTGTTGTTGAATTTGTTGGTGTTTTTCAATGTTGAAGTTGTTGTTGAATTTGTTGGTGTTTTTCATTGTTGAGGTTGTTGTTGAATTTGTTGGTGTTTTTCAAAGTTGAGGTTGTTGTTGCTTTTCAATGTTGAGGTTGTTGTTGAATTTGTTGGTGTTTTTCAATGTTGAGTTTGTTGATGAATTTGTTGGTGTTTTTCAATGTTGAGGTTGTTATTGTTTTTCAATGTTGAGGTTGTTGTTGTATGTGTTGGTGTTTTTCAATGTTGAGGTTGTTGTAGTTTTTCAATGTTGAGGTTGTTGTTGAATTTGTTGGTGCTTTTCAATGTCGAGGTTGTTGTTGAATTTGATGGTGTTTCTCAATGTTGAAGTTGTTGTTGAATTTGTTGGTGTTTTTCAATGTCGAGGCTGTTGTTGAATTTGTTGGTGTTTTTTAATGTTGAAGTTGTTGTTGAATTTGTTGGTGTTTTTCAATGTTGAGGTTGTTGTTGAATTTGTTGGTGTTTTTCAATGTTGAGGTTGTTGTTGTCTTTAAATGTTGAGGTTGTTGTTGAATTTGTTGGTGTTTTTCAATTTTGAGGTTGTTGTTGTTTTTCAATGTTGAGGTTGTTGTTGAATTTATTGGGGTTTTTCCATGTTGAGGTTGTTGTTGTTTTTCAAAGTTGAGGTTGTTGTTAAATTTGTTGGTGTTTTTCAATGTTGAGGTTGTTGTTGAATTTGTTGTTGTTTTTCAATGTTGAAGTTGTTGTTGAATTTGTTGGTGTTTTTCAATGTTGAGGTTGTTGTTGTTTTTCAATGTTGAGGTTGTTGTTGAATTTGTTGGTGTTTTTCAATGTTGAGGTTGTTGTTGTTTTTCAATGTTGAGGTTGTTGTTGAATTTGTTGGTGTTTTTCAATTTCGAGGTTGTTGTTGAATTTGTTGGTGTTTTTCAATGTTGAAGTTGTTGAATTTGTTGGTGTTTTTCAATGTTGAGGTTGCTGTTGTTTTTCAATGTTGAGGTTGTTGTTGAATTTGTTGGTGTTTTTCAATGTTGAGGTTGTTGTTGTTTTTCAATGTTGAGGTTGTTGTTGAATTTGTTGGTGTTTTTCAACGTTGAGGTTGTTGTTGAATTTGTTCGTGTTTTTCAATGCTCAGGTTGATGTTGTTTTTCAATGTTGAGGTTGTTGTTGAATTTGTTGGTGTTTTTCAATGTTGAGGTTGTTGTAGTTTTTCAATGTTGAGGTTGTTGTTGAATGTGTTGATGTTTTTCAATGTTGAGGTTGTTGTTGTTTTTCAATGTTGAGGTTGTTGCTGAATTTGTTGGTGTTTTTCAATGTTGAGGTTGTTGTTGAATTTGTTGGTGTTTTTCAATGTTGAGGTTGATGTTGTTTTTCAATGTTGAGGTTGTTGTTGAATTTGTTGGTGTTTTTCAACGTTGAGGTTGTTGTTGAATTTGTTCGTGTTTTTCAATGCTGAGGTTGTTGTTGTTTTTCAATGTTGGGGTTGTTGAATTTGTTGGTGTTTTTCAATTTTGAGGTTGTTGTAGTTTTTCAATGTTGAGGTTGTTGTTGATTTTGTTGATGTTTTTCAATGTCGAGGTTGTTGTTGAATTTGTTGGTGTTTTTCAATGTTGAAGTTGTTGTTGAATTTGTTGGTGTTTTTCATTGTTGAGGTTGTTGTTGAATTTGTTGGTGTTTTTCAAAGTTGAGGTTGTTGTTGCTTTTCAATGTTGAGGTTGTTGTTGAATTTGTTGGTGTTTTTCAATGTTGAAGTTGTTGAATTTGTTGGTGTTTTTCAATGTTGATGTTGTTGTTGTTTTTCAATGTTGAGGTTGTTGTTGAATTTGTTGGTGTTTTTCAATGTTGAGGTTGTTGTTGTTTTTCAATGTTGAGGTTGTTGAATTTGTTAGTGTTTTTCAACGTTGAGGTTGTTGTTGAATTTGTTCCTGTTTTTCAATGCTCAGGTTGTTGTTGTTTTTCAATGTTGAGGTTGTTGTTGAATTTGTTGGTGTTTTTCAATGTTGAGGTTGTTGTAGTTTTTCAATGTTGATGTTGTTGTTCTTTTTCAATGTTGAGGTTGTTGTTGAATTTGTTGGTGTTTTTCAATGTTGAAGTTGTTGTTGATTTTTTTGGTGTTTTTCAATGTTGAAGTTGTTGTTGAATTTGTTGGTGTTTTTCAATGTTGAGGTTGTTGTTGTTTTTCAATGTTGAGGTTGTTGTTGAATTTGTTGGTGTTTTTCAATGTTGAGGTTGTTGTTGAATTTGTTGGTGTTTTTCAATGTTGAGGTTGTTATTGTTTTTCAATGTTGAGGGTGTTGTTGTATGTGTTGGTGTTTTTCAATGTTGAGGTTGTTGTAGTTTTTCAATGTTGAGGTTGTTGTTGAATTTGTTGGTGCTTTTCAATGTCGAGGTTGTTGTTGAATTTGTTGGTGTTTTTCAATGTTGAAGTTGTTGTTGAATTTGTTGGTGTTTTTTAATGTTGAAGTTGTTGTTGAATTTGTTGGTGTTTTTCAATGTTGAGGTTGTTGTTGAATTTGTTGGTGTTTTTCAATGTTGAGGTTGTTGTTGTCTTTAAATGTTGAGGATGTTGTTGAATTTGTTGGTGTTTTTCAATTTTGAGGTTGTTGTTGTTTTTCAATGTTGAGGTTGTTGTTGAATTTATTGGGGTTTTTCCATGTTGAGGTTGTTGTTGTTTTTCAAAGTTGAGGTTGTTGTTAAATTTGTTGGTGTTTTTCAATGTTGAGGTTGTTGTTGAATTTGTTGTTGTTTTTCAATGTTGAAGTTGTTGTTGAATTTGTTGGTGTTTTTCAATGTTGAGGTTGTTGTTGTTTTTCAATGTTGAGTTTGTTGTTGAATTTGTTGGTGTTTTTCACTGTTGAGGTTGTTGTTGTTTTTCAATGTTGAGGTTGTTGTTGCATTTGTTGGTGTTTTTCAATTTCGAGGTTGTTGTTGAATTTGTTGGTGTTCTTCAATGTTGAAGTTGTTGTTGAATTTGTTGGTGTTTTTCAATGTTGAGGTTGTTGTTGTTTTTCAATGCTGAGGTTGTTGTTGAATTTGTTGGTGTTTTTCAATGTTGAGGTTGTTGTTGTTTTTCAATGTTGAGGTTGTTGTTGAATTTGTTGGTCTTTTTCAATGTTGAGGTTGCTGTTGAATTTGTTGGTGTTTTACAATGTTGAAGTCGTTGTTGAATTTGTTGGCGTTTTTAAATGTTGAGGTTGTTGTTTAATTTGTTGGTGTTTTTCAATGTTGAGGTTGTTGTTGAATTTGTTGGTTTTTTCAATGTTGAAGTTGTTGTTGAATTTGTTGGTGTTTTTCAATGTTGTGGTTGTTGTTGTTTTTCAATGTTGAGGTTGTTGTTGAATTTGTTGGGGTTTTCCCATGTTGAGGTTGTTGTTTTTTTTCAAAGTTGAGGTTGATGTTTAATTTGTTGGTGTTTTTCAATGTTGAGGTTGTTGTTGAATTTGTTGGTGTTTTTCATTGTTGAGGTTGTTGTTGAATTTGCTGGTGTTTTTCAATGTTGAGGTTGTTGTTGTTTTTCAATGTTGAGGTTGTTGTTGAATTTGTTGGTGTTTTTCAATGTTGAGGTTGTTGTTGAATTTGTTGGTGTTTTTCAATGTTGAGGTTGTTGTTGTTTTTCAATATTGAGGTTGTTGTTGAATTTGTTTGTGTTTTTCAATGTTGAGGTTGGTGTTGAATTTGTTGGTATTTTTCAATGCTGAGGTTGTTGTTGTTTTTCAATGTTGAGGTTGTTTTTGAATTTGTTGGTGTTTTTCAATGTTGAGGTTGTTGTTGTTTTTCAGTGTTGAGGTTGTTGAATTTGTTGGTGTTTTTCAATGTTGAGGTTGTTGTTGTTTTTCAATGTTGAGGTTGTTGTTGAATTTGTTGGTGTTTTTCAATTTCGAGGTTGTTGTTGAATTTGTTGGTGTTTTTCAATGTTGAAGTTGTTGTTGAATTTGTATGTGTTTTTCAATGTTGAGGTTGTTGTTGAATTTGTTGGTGTTTTTCAATGATGAGGTTGTTGTTGTTTTTAAATGTTGAGGTTGTTGTTGAATTTGTTGGTGTTTTTCAATTTTGAGGTTGTTGTTGTTTTTCATTGTTGAGGTTGTTGTTGAATTTGTTGGTGTTTTTCCATGTTGAGGTTGTTGTTGTTTTTCAAAGTTAAGGTTGTTATTAAATTTGTTGGTGTTTTTCAATGTTGAGGTTGTTGTTGAATTTGTTGGTGTTTTTCATTGTTGAGGATGTTGTTGAATATGTTGGTGTTTTTCAATGTTGAGGTTGTTGTTGTTTTTCAATGTTGAGGTTGTTGAATTTGTTGGTGTTTTTCAATGTTGAGGTTGTTGTTGTTTTTCAATGTTGAGGTTGTTGTTGAATTTGTTGGTGTTTTTCAATTTCGAGGTTGTTGTTGAATTTGTTGGCGTTTTTCAATGTTGAAGTTGTTTAGTTTTTCAATGTTGAGGTTGTTGTTGTATTTGTTGGTGTTTTTCAATGTTGAGTTTGTTGTAGTTTTTCAATGTTGAGGTTGTTGTTGAATTTGTTGGTGTTTTTCAATTTCGAGGTTGTTGTTGAATTTGTTGGTGTTTTTCAATGTTGAAGTTGTTGTCGAATTTGTTGGTGTTTTTCAATTTCGAGGTTGTTGTTGAATTTGTTGGTGTTTTTCAATGTTGAAGTTGTTGTTGAATTTGTATGTGTTTTTCAATGTTGAGGTTGTTGTTGAATTTGTTGGTGTTTTTCAATGTTGAGGTTGTTGTTGTTTTTAAATGTTGAGGTTGTTGTTGAATTTGTTGGTGTTTTTCAATTTTGAGGTTATGTTGTTTTTCAATGTTGAGGTTGTTGTTGTTTTTCAAAGTTGAGGTTGTTATTAAATTTGTTGGTGTTTTTCAATGTTGAGGTTGTTGTTGAATTTGTTGGTGTTTTTCATTGTTGAGGTTGTTGTTGAATTTGTTGGTGTTTTTCAATGTTGAGGTTGTTGTTGTTTTTCAATGTTGAGGTTGTTGAATTTGTTGGTGTTTTTCAATGTTGCGGTTGATGTTGTTTTTCAATGTTGAGGTTGTTGTTGTTTTTCAATGTTGAGGTTGTTGAATTTGTTGGTGTTTTTCAATGTTGAGGTTGTTGTTGTTTTTCAATGTTGAGGTTGTTGTTGAATTTGTTGGTGTTTTTCAATTTCGAGGTTGTTGTTGAATTTGTTGGCGTTTTTCAATGTTGAAGTTGTTTAGTTTTTCAATGTTGAGGTTGTTGTTGTATTTGTTGGTGTTTTTCAATGTTGAGTTTGTTGTAGTTTTTCAATGTTGAGGTTGTTGTTGAATTTGTTGGTGTTTTTCAATTTCGAGGTTGTTGTTGAATTTGTTGGTGTTTTTCAATGTTGAAGTTGTTGTCGAATTTGTTGGTGTTTTTCAATTTCGAGGTTGTTGTTGAATTTGTTGGTGTTTTTCAATGTTGAAGTTGTTGTTGAATTTGTATGTGTTTTTCAATGTTGAGGTTGTTGTTGAATTTGTTGGTGTTTTTCAATGTTGAGGTTGTTGTTGTTTTTAAATGTTGAGGTTGTTGTTGAATTTGTTGGTGTTTTTCAATTTTGAGGTTATGTTGTTTTTCAATGTTGAGGTTGTTGTTGTTTTTCAAAGTTGAGGTTGTTATTAAATTTGTTGGTGTTTTTCAATGTTGAGGTTGTTGTTGAATTTGTTGGTGTTTTTCATTGTTGAGGTTGTTGTTGAATTTGTTGGTGTTTTTCAATGTTGAGGTTGTTGTTGTTTTTCAATGTTGAGGTTGTTGAATTTGTTGGTGTTTTTCAATGTTGCGGTTGATGTTGTTTTTCAATGTTGAGGTTGTTGTTGAATTTGTTGGTGTTTTTCAATTTCGAGGTTGTTGTTGAATTTGTTGGTGTTTTTCAATGTTGAAGTTGTTTAGTTTTTCAATGTTGAGGTTGTTGTTGTATTTGTTGGTATTTTTCAATGTTGAGGTTGTTGTAGTTTTTCAATGTTGAGGTTGTTGTTGAATTCGTTGGTGTTTTTCAAAGTCGAGGTTGTTGTTGAATTTGTTGGTGTTTTTCATTGTTGAGCTTGTTGTTGAATTTGTTGGTGTTTTTCAATGTTGAGGTTGTTGTTGTTTTTCAAATGTTGAGGTTGTTGTTGAATTTGTTGGTGTTTTTCAATGTTGAGGCTGTTGTTGTTTTTCAATGTTGAGGTTGTTGTTGAATATGTTGGTGTTTTTCAATTTCGAGGTTGTTGTTGAATTTGTTGGTGTTTTTCAATGTTGAAGTTGTTGAATTTGTTGGTGTTTTTCAATGTTGTGGTTGTTGTTGTTTTTCAATGTTGAGGTTGTTGTTGAATTTGTTGGTGTTTTTCAATGTTGAGGTTGTTGTTGTTTTTCAATGTTGAGGTTGTTGTTGAATTTGTTGGTGTTTTTCAACGTTCAGGTTGTTGTTGAATTTGTTCGTGTTTTTCAATGCTCAGGTTGATGTTGTTTTTCAATGTTGAGGTTGTTGTTGAATTTGTTGGTGTTTATCAACGTTGAGGTTGTTGTTGAATTTGTTCGTGTTTTTCAATGCTGAGGTTGTTGTTGTTTTTCAATGTTGGGGCTGTTTTTGAATTTGTTGGTGTTTTTCAATGTTGAGGTTGTTCTAGTTTTTCAATGTTGAGGTTGTTGTTGAATTTGTTGATGTTTTTCAATGTCGAGGATGTTGTTGAATTTGTTGGTGTTTTTCAATGTTGAAGTTGTTGTTGAATTTGTTGGTGTTTTTCATTGTTGAGGTTGTTGTTGAATTTGTTGGTGTTTTTCAATGTTGAGGTTGTTGTTGCTTTTCAATGTTGAGGTTGTTGTTGAATTTGCTAATGTTTTTCAATGTTGAAGTTGTTGAATTTGTTGGTGTTTTTCAATGTTGAGGTTGTTGTTGGTTTTCAATGTTGAGGTTGTTGTTGAATTTGTTGGTGTTTTTCAATGTTGAGGTTGTTGTTGTTTTTCAATGTTGAGGTTGTTGTTGAATTTGTTGGTGTTTTTCAACGTTGAGGTCGTTGTTGAATTTGTTCGTGTTTTTCAATGCTCAGGTTGATGTTGTTTTTCAATGTTGAGGTTGTTGTTGAATTTGTTGGTGTTTATCAACGTTGAGGTTGTTGTTGAATTTGTTCGTGTTTTTCAATGCTGAGGTTGTTGTTGTTTTTCAATGTTGGGGCTGTTGTTGAATTTGTTGGTGTTTTTCAATGTTGAGGTTGTTGTAGTTTTTCAATGTTGAGGTTGTTGTTGAATTTGTTGATGTTTTTCAATGTCGAGGTTGTTGTTGAATTTGTTGGTGTTTTTCAATGTTGAAGTTGTTGTTGAATTTGTTGGTGTTTTTCATTGTTGAGGTTGTTGTTGAATTTGTTGGTGTTTTTCAATGTTGAGGTTGTTGTTGCTTTTCAATGTTGAGGTTGTTGTTGAATTTGTTGGTGTTTTTCAATGTTGAAGTTGTTGAATTTGTTGGTGTTTTTCAATGTTGAGGTTGTTGTTGTTTTTCAATGTTGAGGTTGTTGTTGAATTTGTTGGTGTTTTTCAATGTTGAGGTTGTTGTTGTTTTTCAATGTTGAGGTTGTTGAATTTGTTGGTGTTTTTCAACGTTGAGGTTGTTTTTGAATTTGTTCCTGTTTTTCAATGCTCAGGTTGTTGTTGTTTTTCAATTTTGAGGTTGTTGTTGAATTTGTTGGTGTTTTTCAATGTTGAGGTTGTTGTAGTTTTTCAATGTTGATGTTGTTGTTCTTTTTCAATGTTGAGGTTGTTGTTGAATTTGTTGGTGTTTTTCAATGTTGAAGTTGTTGTTGATTTTGTTGGTTTTTTTCAATGTTGAAGTTGTTGTTGAGTTTGTTGGTGTTTTTCAATGTTGAGGTTGTTGTTGTTTTTCAATGTTGAGGTTGTTGTTGAATTTGTTGGTGTTTTTCAATGTTGAGTTTGTTGTTGAACTTGTTGGTGTTTTTCAATGTTGAGGTTGTTATTGTTTTTCAATGTTGAGGTTGTTGTTGTATGTGTTGGTGTTTTTCAATGTTGAGGTTGTTGTAGTTTTTCAATGTTGAGGTTGTTGTTGAATTTGTTGGTGCTTTTCAATGTCGAGGTTGTTGTTGAATATGATGGTGTTTTTCAATGTTGAAGTTGTTGTTGAATTTGTTGTTGTTTTTCAATGTCGAGGCTGTTGTTGAATTTGTTGGTGTTTTTTAATGTTGAAGTTGTTGTTGAATTTGTTGGTGGTTTTCAATGTTGAGGTTGTTGTTGAATTTGTTGGTGTTTTTCGATGTTGAGGTTGTTGTTGTCTTTAAATGTTGAGGTTGTTGTTGAATTTGTTGGTGTTTTTCAATTTTGAGGTTGTTGTTGTTTTTCAATGTTGAGGTTGTTGTTGAATTTATTGGGGTTTTTCCATGTTGAGGTTGTTGTTGTTTTTCAAAGTTGAGGTTGTTGTTAAATTTGTTGGTGTTTTTCAATGTTGAGGTTGTTGTTGAATTTGTTGTTGTTTTTCAATGTTGAAGTTGTTGTTGAATTTGTTGGTGTTTTTCAATGTTGAGGTTGTTGTTGTTTTTCAATGTTGAGGTTGTTGTTGAATTTGTTGGTGTTTTTCAATGTTGAGGTTGTTGTTGTTTTTCAATGTTGAGGTTGTTGTTGAATTTGTTGGTGTTTTTCAATTTCGAAGTTGTTGTTGAATTTGTTGGTGTTTTTCAATGTTGAAGTTGTTGAATTTGTTGGTGTTTTTCAATGTTGAGGTTGTTGTTGATTTTCAATGTTGAGGTTGTTGTTGAATTTGTTGGTGTTTTTCAATGTTGAGGTTGTTGTTGTTTTTCAATGTTGAGGTTGTTGTTGAATTTGTTGGTGTTTTTCAACGTTGAGGTTGTTGTTGAATTTGTTCGTGTTTTTCAATGCTCAGGTTGATGTTGTTTTTCAATGTTGAGGTTGTTGTTGAATTTGTTGGTGTTTTTCGATGTTGAGGTTGTTGTAGTTTTTCAATGTTGAGGTTGTTGTTGAATGTGTTGATGTTTTTCAATGTTGAGGTTGTTGTTGTTTTTCAATGTTGAGGTTGTTGCTGAATTTGTTGGTGTTTTTCAATGTTGAGGTTGTTTTTGAATTTGTTGTTGTTTTTCAATGTTGAGGTTGATGTTGTTTTTCAATGTTGAGGTTGTTGTTGAATTTGTTGGTGTTTTTCAACGTTGAGGTTGTTGTTGAATTTGTTCGTGTTTTTCAATGCTGAGGTTGTTGTTGTTTTTCAATGTTGGGGTTGTTGAATTTGTTGGTGTTTTTCAATTTTGAGGTTGTTGTAGTTTTTCAATGTTGAGGTTGTTGTTGATTTTGTTGATGTTTTTCAATGTCGAGGTTGTTGTTGAATTTGTTGGTGTTTTTCAATGTTGAAGTTGTTGTTGAATTTGTTGGTGTTTTTCATTGTTGAGGTTGTTGTTGAATTTGTTGGTGTTTTTCAAAGTTGAGGTTGTTGTTGCTTTTCAATGTTGAGGTTGTTGTTGAATTTGTTGGTGTTTTTCAATGTTGAGTTTGTTGATGAATTTGTTGGTGTTTTTCAATGTTGAGGTTGTTATTGTTTTTCAATGTTGAGGTTGTTGTTGTATGTGTTGGTGTTTTTCAATGTTGAGGTTGTTGTAGTTTTTCAATGTTGAGGTTGTTGTTGAATTTGTTGGTGCTTTTCAATGTCGAGGTTGTTGTTGAATTTGATGGTGTTTCTCAATGTTGAAGTTGTTGTTGAATTTGTTGGTGTTTTTCAATGTCGAGGCTGTTGTTGAATTTGTTGGTGTTTTTTAATGTTGAAGTTGTTGTTGAATTTGTTGGTGTTTTTCAATGTTGAGGTTGTTGTTGAATTTGTTGGTGTTTTTCAATGTTGAGGTTGTTGTTGTCTTTAAATGTTGAGGTTGTTGTTGAATTTGTTGGTGTTTTTCAATTTTGAGGTTGTTGTTGTTTTTCAATGTTGAGGTTGTTGTTGAATTTATTGGGGTTTTTCCATGTTGAGGTTGTTGTTGTTTTTCAAATTTGAGGTTGTTGTTAAATTTGTTGGTGTTTTTCAATGTTGAGGTTGTTGTTGAATTTGTTGTTGTTTTTCAATGTTGAAGTTGTTGTTGAATTTGTTGGTGTTTTTCAATGTTGAGGTTGTTGTTGTATTTCAATGTTGAGGTTGTTGTTGAATTTGTTGGTGTTTTTCAATGTTGAGGTTGTTGTTGTTTTTCAATGTTGAGGTTGTTGTTGAATTTGTTGGTGTTTTTCAATTTCGAGGTTGTTGTTGAATTTGTTGGTGTTTTTCAATGTTGAAGTTGTTGAATTTGTTGGTGTTTTTCAATGTTGAGGTTGCTGTTGTTTTTCAATGTTGAGGTTGTTGTTGAATTTGTTGGTGTTTTTCAATGTTGAGGTTGTTGTTGTTTTTCAATGTTGAGGTTGTTGTTGAATTTGTTGGTGTTTTTCAACGTTGAGGTTGTTGTTGAATTTGTTCGTGTTTTTCAATGCTCAGGTTGATGTTGTTTTTCAATGTTGAGGTTGTTGTTGAATTTGTTGGTGTTTTTCAATGTTGAGGTTGTTGTAGTTTTTCAATGTTGAGGTTGTTGTTGAATGTGTTGATGTTTTTCAATGTTGAGGTTGTTGTTGTTTTTCAATGTTGAGGTTGTTGCTGAATTTGTTGGTGTTTTTCAATGTTGAGGTTGTTGTTGAATTTGTTGGTGTTTTTCAATGTTGAGGTTGATGTTGTTTTTCAATGTTGAGGTTGTTGTTGAATTTGTTGGTGTTTTTCAACGTTGAGGTTGTTGTTGAATTTGTTCGTGTTTTTCAATGCTGAGGTTGTTGTTGTTTTTCAATGTTGGGGTTGTTGAATTTGTTGGTGTTTTTCAATTTTGAGGTTGTTGTAGTTTTTCAATGTTGAGGTTGTTGTTGATTTTGTTGATGTTTTTCAATGTCGAGGTTGTTGTTGAATTTGTTGGTGTTTTTCAATGTTGAAGTTGTTGTTGAATTTGTTGGTGTTTTTCATTGTTGAGGTTGTTGTTGAATTTGTTGGTGTTTTTCAAAGTTGAGGTTGTTGTTGCTTTTCAATGTTGAGGTTGTTGTTGAATTTGTTGGTGTTTTTCAATGTTGAAGTTGTTGAATTTGTTGGTGTTTTTCAATGTTGATGTTGTTGTTGTTTTTCAATGTTGAGGTTGTTGTTGAATTTGTTGGTGTTTTTCAATGTTGAGGTTGTTGTTGTTTTTCAATGTTGAGGTTGTTGAATTTGTTAGTGTTTTTCAACGTTGAGGTTGTTGTTGAATTTGTTCCTGTTTTTCAATGCTCAGGTTGTTGTTGTTTTTCAATGTTGAGGTTGTTGTTGAATTTGTTGGTGTTTTTCAATGTTGAGGTTGTTGTAGTTTTTCAATGTTGATGTTGTTGTTCTTTTTCAATGTTGAGGTTGTTGTTGAATTTGTTGGTGTTTTTCAATGTTGAAGTTGTTGTTGATTTTTTTGGTGTTTTTCAATGTTGAAGTTGTTGTTGAATTTGTTGGTGTTTTTCAATGTTGAGGTTGTTGTTGTTTTTCAATGTTTAGGTTGTTGTTGAATTTGTTGGTGTTTTTCAATGTTGAGGTTGTTGTTGAATTTGTTGGTGTTTTTCAATGTTGAGCTTGTTATTGTTTTTCAATGTTGAGGGTGTTGTTGTATGTGTTGGTGTTTTTCAATGTTGAGGTTGTTGTAGTTTTTCAATGTTGAGGTTGTTGTTGAATTTGTTGGTGCTTTTCAATGTCGAGGTTGTTGTTGAATTTGTTGGTGTTTTTCAATGTTGAAGTTGTTGTTGAATTTGTTGGTGTTTTTTAATGTTGAAGTTGTTGTTGAATTTGTTGGTGTTTTTCAATGTTGAGGTTGTTGTTGAATTTGTTGGTGTTTTTCAATGTTGAGGTTGTTGTTGTCTTTAAATGTTGAGGATGTTGTTGAATTTGTTGGTGTTTTTCAATTTTGAGGTTGTTGTTGTTTTTCAATGTTGAGGTTGTTGTTGAATTTATTGGGGTTTTTCCATGTTGAGGTTGTTGTTGTTTTTCAAAGTTGAGGTTGTTGTTAAATTTGTTGGTGTTTTTCAATGTTGAGGTTGTTGTTGAATTTGTTGTTGTTTTTCAATGTTGAAGTTTTTGTTGAATTTGTTGGTGTTTTTCAATGTTGAGGTTGTTGTTGTTTTTCAATGTTGAGGTTGTTGTTGAATTTGTTGGTGTTTTTCACTGTTGAGGTTGTTGTTGTTTTTCAATGTTGAGGTTGTTGTTGCATTTGTTGGTGTTTTTCAATTTCGAGGTTGTTGTTGAATTTGTTGGTGTTCTTCAATGTTGAAGTTGTTGTTGAATTTGTTGGTGTTTTTCAATGTTGAGGTTGTTGTTGTTTTTCAATGCTGAGGTTGTTGTTGAATTTGTTGGTGTTTTTCAATGTTGAGGTTGTTGTTGTTTTTCAATGTTGAGGTTGTTGTTGAATTTGTTGGTCTTTTTCAATGTTGAGGTTGCTGTTGAATTTGTTGGTGTTTTACAATGTTGAAGTCGTTGTTGAATTTGTTGGCGTTTTTAAATGTTCAGGTTGTTGTTTAATTTGTTGGTGTTTTTCAATGTTGAGGTTGTTGTTGAATTTGTTGGTTTTTTCAATGTTGAAGTTGTTGTTGAATTTGTTGGTGTTTTTCAATGTTGTGGTTGTTGTTGTTTTTCAATGTTGAGGTTGTTGTTGAATTTGTTGGGGTTTTCCCATGTTGAGGTTGTTGTTTTTTTTTCAAAGTTGAGGTTGATGTTTAATTTGTTGGTGTTTTTCAATGTTGAGGTTGTTGTTGAATTTGTTGGTGTTTTTCATTGTTGAGGTTGTTTTTGAATTTGCTGGTGTTTTTCAATGTTGAGGTTGTTGTTGTTTTTCAATGTTGAGGTTGTTGTTGAATTTGTTGGTGTTTTTCAATGTTGAGGTTGTTGTTGAATTTGTTGGTGTTTTTCAATGTTGAGGTTGTTGTTGTTTTTCAATATTGAGGTTGTTGTTGAATTTGTTTGTGTTTTTCAATGTTGAGGTTGGTGTTGAATTTGTTGGTATTTTTCAATGTTGAGGTTGTTGTTGTTTTTCAATGTTGAGGTTGTTTTTGAATTTGTTGGTGTTTTTCAATGTTGAGGTTGTTGTTGTTTTTCAGTGTTGAGGTTGTTGAATTTGTTGGTGTTTTTCAATGTTGAGGTTGTTGTTGTTTTTCAATGTTGAGGTTGTTGTTGAATTTGTTGGTGTTTTTCAATTTCGAGGTTGTTGTTGAATTTGTTGGTGTTTTTCAATGTTGAAGTTGTTGTTGAATTTGTATGTGTTTTTCAATGTTGAGGTTGTTGTTGAATTTGTTGGTGTTTTTCAATGATGAGGTTGTTGTTGTTTTAAAATGTTGAGGTTGTTGTTAAATTTGTTGGTGTTTTTCAATTTTGAGGTTGTTGTTGTTTTTCATTGTTGAGGTTGTTGTTGAATTTGTTGGTGTTTTTCCATGTTGAGGTTGTTGTTGTTTTTCAAAGTTAAGGTTGTTATTAAATTTGTTGGTGTTTTTCAATGTTGAGGTTGTTGTTGAATTTGTTGGTGTTTTTCATTGTTGAGGATGTTGTTGAATATGTTGGTGTTTTTCAATGTTGAGGTTGTTGTTGTTTTTCAATGTTGAGGTTGTTGAAATTGTTGGTGTTTTTCAATGTTGAGGTTGTTGTTGTTTTTCAATGTTGAGGTTGTTGTTGAATTTGTTGGTGTTTTTCAATTTCGAGGTTGTTGTTGAATTTGTTGGCGTTTTTCAATGTTGAAGTTGTTTAGTTTTTCAAGTTGAGGTTGTTGTTGTATTTGTTGGTGTTTTTCAATGTTGAGTTTGTTGTAGTTTTTCAATGTTGAGGTTGTTGTTGAATTTGTTGGTGTTTTTCAATTTCGAGGTTGTTGTTGAATTTGTTGGTGTTTTTCAATGTTGAAGTTGTTGTCGAATTTGTTGGTGTTTTTCAATTTCGAGGTTGTTGTTGAATTTGTTGGTGTTTTTCAATGTTGAAGTTGTTGTTGAATTTGTATGTGTTTTTCAATGTTGAGGTTGTTGTTGAATTTGTTGGTGTTTTTCAATGTTGAGGTTGTTGTTGTTTTTAAATGTTGAGGTTGTTGTTGAATTTGTTGGTGTTTTTCAATTTTGAGGTTATGTTGTTTTTCAATGTTGAGGTTGTTGTTGAATTTGTTGGTGTTTTTCCATGTTGAGGTTGTTGTTGTTTTTCAAAGTTGAGGTTGTTATTAAATTTGTTGGTGTTTTTCAATGTTGAGGTTGTTGTTGAATTTGTTGGTGTTTTTCATTGTTGAGGTTGTTGTTGAATTTGTTGGTGTTTTTCAATGTTGAGGTTGTTGTTGTTTTTCAATGTTGAGGTTGTTGAATTTGTTGGTGTTTTTCAATGTTGCGGTTGATGTTGTTTTTCAATGTTGAGGTTGTTGTTGAATTTGTTGGTGTTTTTCAATTTCGAGGTTGTTGTTGAATTTGTTGGTGTTTTTCAATGTTGAAGTTGTTTAGTTTTTCAATGTTGAGGTTGTTGTTGTATTTGTTGGTATTTTTCAATGTTGAGGTTGTTGTAGTTTTTCAATGTTGAGGTTGTTGTTGAATTCGTTGGTGTTTTTCAAAGTCGAGGTTGTTGTTGAATTTGTTGGTGTTTTTCAATGTTGAAGTTGTTGTAGTTTTTCAATGTTGAGGTTGTTGTTGAGTTTGTTCGTGTTTTTCAATGTCGAGGTTGTTGTTGAATTTGTTGGTGTTTTTCAATGTTGAAGTTGTTGTTCAATTTGTTGGTGTTTTTCAATGTTGAGGTTGTTGTTGAATTTGTTGGTGTTTTTCAATGTTGCGGTTGTTGTTGTCTTTAAATGTTGAGGTTGTTGTTGAATGTGTTGGTGTTTTTCAATTTTGAGGTTGTTGTTGTTTTTCAATGTTGAGGTTGTTGTTGAATTTGTTGGTGTTTTTCCATGTTGAGGTTGTTGTTGTTTTTCAAAGTTGAGGTTATTGTTAAATTTGTTGGTGTTTTTCAATGTTGAGGTTGTTTTTGAATTTGTTGGTGTTTTTCAATGTTGAGGTTGTTGTTGCTTTTCAATGTTGAGGTTGTTGTTGAATTTGTTGGTGTTTTTCAATGTTGAGGTTGTTGTTGTTTTTCAATTTCGAGGTTGTTGTTGAATTTGTTGGTTATTTTCAATTTCGAGGTTGTTGTTGAATTTGTTGGTGTTTTTCAATGTTGAAGTTGTTGAAGTTGTTGGTGTATTTCAATGTTGAGTTTGTTGTTGTTTTTCAATGTTGAGGTTGTTGTTGAATTTGTTGGTGTTTTTCAATGTTGAGGTTGTTGTTGAATTTGTTCGTGTTTTTCAATGCTCAGGTTGTTGTTGTTTTTCAATGTTGAGGTTGTTGTTGAATTTGTTGGTGTTTTTCAATGTTGAGGTTGTTGTAGTTTTTCAATGTTGAGGTTGTTGTTGAATGTGTTGATGTTTTTCAATGTTGAGGTTGTTGTTGTTTTTCAATGTTGAGGTTGTTGCTGAATTTGTTGGTGTTTTTCAATGTTGAGGTTGTTGTTGAATTTGTTGATGTTTTTCAATGTCGATGTTGTTTTTGAATTTGTTGGTGTATTTCAATGTTGAAGTTGTTGTTGAATTTGTTGGTGTTTTTCATTGTTGAGGTTGTTGTTGAATTTGCTGGTGTTTTTCAATGTTGAGGTTGTTGTTGCTTTTCAATGTTGAAGTTGTTGTTGAATTTGTTGGTGTTTTTCAATGCTGAGGTTGTTGTTGAATTTGTTGGTGTTTTTCAATGTTGAGGATGTTGTTGTCTTTAAATGTTGAGGTTGTTGTTGAATTTGTTGGTGTTTTTCAATTTTGAGGTTGTTGTTGTTTTTCAATGTTGAGTTTGTTGTTGAATTTGTTGGTGTTTTTCCGTTTGAGGTTGTTGTTGTTTTTCAAAGTTGAGGTTGTTGTTAAATTTGTTGGTGTTTTTCAATGTTGAGGTTGTTGTTGAATTTGTTGGTGTTTTTCATTGTTGAGCTTGTTGTTGAATTTGTTGGTGTTTTTCAATGTTGAGGTTGTTGTTGTTTTTCAAATGTTGAGGTTGTTGTTGAATTTGTTGGTGTTTTTCAATGTTGAGGCTGTTGTTGTTTTTCAATGTTGAGGTTGTTGTTGAATTTGTTGGTGTTTTTCAATTTCGAGGTTGTTGTTGAATTTGTTGGTGTTTTTCAATGTTGAAGTTGTTGAATTTGTTGGTGTTTTTCAATGTTGAGGTTGTTGTTGTTTTTCAATGTTGATGTTGTTGTTGAATTTGTTGGTGTTTTTCAATGTTGAGGTTGTTGTTGTTTTTCAATGTTGAGGTTGTTCTTGAATTTCTTGGCGTTTTTCAATGTTGAGGTTTTTGTTGTTTTTCAATGTTGAGGTTGTTGCTGAATTTGTTGGTGTTTTTCAATGTTGAGGTTGTTGTTGAATTTGTTGGTGTTTTTCAACGTTGAGGTTGTTGTTGAATTTGTTCGTGTTTTTCAATGCTCAGGTTGTTGTTGTTTTTCAATGTTGAGGTTGTTGTTGAATTTGTTGGTGTTTTTCAATGTTGAGGTTGTTGTAGTTTTTCAATGTTGAGGTTGTTGTTGAATGTGTTGATGTTTTTCAATGTTGAGGTTGTTGTTGTTTTTCAATGTTGAGGTTGTTGCTGAATTTGTTGGTGTTTTTCAATAATGAGGTTGTTGTTGAATTTGTTGGTGTTTTTCAATGTTGAGGTTGTTGTTGAATTTGTTGGTGTTTTTCAATGTTGAGGTTGTTGTAGTTTTTCAATGTTGAGGTTGTTGTTGAATTTGTTGGTGTTTTTCAATGTCGAGGTTGTTGTTGAATTTGTTGGTGTTTTTCAATGTTGAAGTTGTTGTTGAATTTGTTGGTGTTTTTCAATGTTGAGTTTGTTGTTGAATTTGTTGGTGTTTTTCCGTTTGAGGTTGTTGTTGTTTTTCAAAGTTGAGGTTGTTGTTAAATTTGTTGGTGTTTTTCAATGTTGAGGTTGTTGTTGAATTTGTTGGTGTTTTTCATTGTTGAGCTTGTTGTTGAATTTGTTGGTGTTTTTCAATGTTGAGGTTGTTGTTGTTTTTCAAATGTTGAGGTTGTTGTTGAATTTGTTGGTGTTTTTCAATGTTGAGGCTGTTGTTGTTTTTCAATGTTGAGGTTGTTGTTGAATTTGGTCGTCTTTTTCAATGTTGAGGTTGTTATTGAATTTGTTGGTGTTTTTCAATGTTGAGGTTGTTGTAGTTTTTCAATGTTGAGGTTGTTGTTGAATTTGTTGGTGTTTTTCAATGTCGAGGTTGTTGTTGAATTTGTTGGTGTTTTTCAATGTTGAAGTTGTTGTTGAATTTGTTGGTGTTTTTCAATGTTGAGGTTGTTGTTGAATTTGTTGGTGTTTTTCAATGTTGAGGCTGTTGTTGTCTTTAAATGTTGAGGTTGTTGTTGAATTTGTTGGTGTTTTTCAATTTTGAGGTTGTTGTTGTTTTTCAATGTTGAGTTTGTTGTTGAATTTGTTGGTGTTTTTCCGTTTGAGGTTGTTGTTGTTTTTCAAAGTTGAGGTTGTTGTTAAATTTGTTGGTGTTTTTCAATGTTGAGGTTGTTGTTGAATTTGTTGGTGTTTTTCATTGTTGAGCTTGTTGTTGAATTTGTTGGTGTTTTTCAATGTTGAGGTTGTTGTTGTTTTTCAAATGTTGAGGTTGTTGTTGAATTTGTTGGTGTTTTTCAATGTTGAGGCTGTTGTTGTTTTTCAATGTTGAGGTTGTTGTTGAATATGTTGGTGTTTTTCAATTTCGAGGTTGTTGTTGAATTTGTTGGTGTTTTTCAATGTTGAAGTTGTTGAATTTGTTGGTGTTTTTCAATGTTGTGGTTGTTGTTGTTTTTCAATGTTGAGGTTGTTGTTGAATTTGTTGGTGTTTTTCAATGTTGAGGTTGTTGTTGTTTTTCAATGTTGAGGTTGTTGTTGAATTTCTTGGTGTTTTTCAATGTTGAGGTTTTTGTTGTTTTTCATTGTTGAGGCTGTTGCTGAATTTGTTGGTGTTTTTCAATGTTGAGGTTGTTGTTGAATTTGTTGGTGTTTTTCAATGTTGAGGTTGTTGTTGTTTTTCAATGTTGAGGTTGTTGTTGTTTTTCAATGTTGAGGTTGTTGTTGAATTTGTTGGTGTTTTTCAATGTTGAGGTTGTTGTTGAATTTGTTGGTGTTTTTCAATGTTGAGGTTGTTGCTGTTTTTCAATTTTGAGGTTGTTGTTGTATGTGCTGGTGTTTTTCAATGTTGAGGTTGTTGTAGTTTTTCAATGTTGAGGTTGTTGTTGAATTAGTTGGTGTTTTTCAATGTCGAGGTTGTTGTTGAATTTGTTGGTGTTTTTCAATGTTGAAGTTGTTGTTGCATTTGTTGGTGTTTTTTCAATGTTGAGGTTGTTGTTGAAATTGTTGGTGTTTTTCGACGT
Organism: Isurus oxyrinchus; assembly: GCA_026770705.1. NCBI lineage: Eukaryota > Metazoa > Chordata > Chondrichthyes > Lamniformes > Lamnidae > Isurus > Isurus oxyrinchus. Next base: position 361,475 of record JANJGN010000602.1, read on the forward strand.
TGAGGTTGTTGTTGAATTTGTTCGTGTTTTTCAATGCTGAGGTTGTTGTTGTTTTTCAATGTTGAGGTTGTTGTTGAATTTTTTTGGTGTTTTTCAATGCTGAGGTTGTTGTAGTTTTTCAATGTTGAGGTTGTTGTTGAATTTGTTGATTTTTTTCAATGTCGAGGTTGTTGTTGAATTTGTTGGTGTTTTTCAATGTTGAAGTTGTTGTTGAATTTGTTGGTGTTCTTCCATGTTGAAGTTGTTGTTGAATTTGTTGGTGTTTTTCAATGTTGAGGTTGTTGTTGTTTTTCAATGCTGAGGATGTTGTTGAATTTGTTGGTGTTTTTTCAATGTTGAGGTTGTTGTTGTTTTTCAATGTTGAGGTTGTTGTTGAATTTGTTGGTCTTTTTCAATGTTGAGGTTGTTGTTGAATTTGTTGGTGTTTTACAATGTTGAAGTCGTTGTTGAATTTGTTGGGCGTTTTTAAATGTTGAGGTTGTTGTTGAATTTGTTGGTGTTTTTCAATGTTGAGGTTGTTGTTGAATTTGTTGGTTTTTTCAATGTTGAAGTTGTTGTTGAATTTGTTGGTGTTTTTCAATGTTGTGGTTGTTGTTGTTTTTCAATGTTGAGGTTGTTGTTCAATTTGTTGGGGTTTTTCCATGTTGAGGTTGATGTTTTTTTTCAAAGTTGAGGTTGATGTTTAATTTGTTGGTGTTTTTCAATGTTGAGGTTGTTGTTGAATTGTTGGTGTTTTTTCATTGTTGAGGTTGTTGTTGAATTTGCTGGTGTTTTTCAATGTTGAGGTTGTTGTTGTTTTTCAATGTTGAGGTTGTTGTTGAATTTGTTGGTGTTTTTCAATGTTGAGGTTGTTGTTGAATTTGTTGGTGTTTTTCAATGTTGAGGTTGTTGTTGTTTTTCAATATTGAGGTTGTTGTTGAATTTGTTTGTGTTTTTCAATGTTGAGGTTGGTGTTGAATTTGTTGGTATTTTTCAATGTTGAGGTTGTTGTTGTTTTTCAATGTTGAGGTTGTTTTTGAATTTGTTGGTGTTTTTTCAATGTTGAGGTTGTTGTTGTTTTTCAGTGTTGAAGGTGTTGAATTTGTTGGTGTTTTTCAATGTTGAGGTTGTTGTTGTTTTTCAATGTTGAGGTTGTTGTTGATTTTGTTGGTGTTTTTCAATTTCGAGGTTGTTGTTGAATTTGTTGGTGTTTTTCAATGCTGAAGTTGTTTTTGAATTTGTATGTGTTTTTCAATGTTGAGGTTGTTGTTGAATTTGTTGGTGTTTTTCAATGTTGAGGTTGTTGTTGTTTTTAAATGTTGAGGTTGTTGTTGAATTTGTTGGTGTTTTTCAATTTTGAGGTTGTTGTTGTTTTTCATTGTTGAGGTTGTGTTGTTGAATTTGTTGGTGTTTTTCCATGTTGAGGTTGTTGTTGTTTTTCAAAGTTAAGGTTGTTATTAAATTTGTTGGGTGTTTTTCGATGTTGAGGTTGTTGTTGAATTTGTTGGTGTTTTTCATTGTTGAGGATGTTGTTGAATTTGTTGGTGTTTTTCAATGTTGAGGTTGTTGTTGTTTTTCAATGTTGAGGTTGTTGAATTTGTTGGTGTTTTTCAATGTTGAGGTTGTTGTTGTTTTTCAATGTTGAGGTTGTTGTTGAATTTGTTGGTGTTTTTCAATTTCGAGGTTGTTGTTGAATTTGTTGGTGTTTTTCAATGTTGTAGTTGTTTAGTTTTTCAATGTTGAGGTTGTTGTTGTATTTGTTGGTGTTTTTCAATGTTGAGGTTGTTGTAGTTTTTCAATGTTGAGGTTGTTGTTGAATTTGTTGGTGTTTTTCAATTTCGAGGTTGTTGTTGAATTTGTTGGTGTTTTTCAATGTTGAAGTTGTTGTCGAATTGTTGGTGTTTTTCAATTTCGAGGTTGTTGTTGAATTTGTTGGTGTTTTTCAATGTTGAAGTTGTTGTTGAAGTTGTAATGTGTTTTTCAATGTTGAGGTTGTTGTTGAATTTGTTGGTGTTTTTCAATGTTGAGGTTGTTGTTGTTTTTTAAATGTTGAGGTTGTTGTTGAATTTGTTGGTGTTTTTTCAATTTTGAGGTTTGTTGTTGTTTTTCAATGTTGAGGTTGTTGTTGAATTTGTTGGTGTTTTTTCCATGTTGAGGTTGTTGTTGTTTTTCAAAGTTGAGGTTGTTATTAAATTTGTTGGTGTTTTTCAATGTTGAGGTTGTTGTTGAATTTGTTGGTGTTTTTCATTGTTGAGGTTGTTTGTTGAATTTGTTGGTGTTTTTCAATGTTGAGGTTGTTGTTGTTTTTCAATGTTGAGGTTGTTGAATTTGTTGGTGTTTTTTCAATGTTGCGGTTGATGTTGTTTTTCAATGTTGAGGTTGTTGTTGAATTGTTGGTGTTTTTCAATTTCGAGGTTGTTGTTGAATTTGTTGGTGTTTTTCAATGTTGAAGTTGTTTAGTTTTCAATGTTGAGGTTGTTGTTGTATTTGTTGGTATTTTTCAATGTTGAGGTTGTTGTAGTTTTTCAATGTTGAGGTTGTTGTTGAATTCGTTGGTGTGTTTTTCAAAGTCGAGGTTGTTGTTGAACTTGTTGGTGTTTTTTCAATGTTGAAGTTGTTGTAGTTTTTCAATGTTGAGGTTGTTGTTGAGTTTGTTCGTGTTTTTCAATGTCGAGGTTGTTGTTGAATTTGTTGGTGTTTTTTCAATGTTGAAGTTGTTGTTCAATTTGTTGGTGTTTTTCAACGTTGAGGTTGTTGTTGAATTTGTTGGTGTTTTTCAATGTTGAGGTTGTTGTTGTCTTTAAATGTTGAGGTTGTTGTTGAATGTGTTGGTGTTTTTCAATTTTGAGGTTGTTGTTGTTTTTCAATGTTGAGGTTGTTGTTGAATTTGTTGGTGTTTTTCCATGTTGAGGTTGTTGTTGTTTTTTCAAAGTTGAGGTTATTGTTAAATTTGTTGGTGTTTTTCAATGTTGAGGTTGTTGTTGAATTTGTTGGTGTTTTTCATTGTTGAGGTTGTTTTTGAATTTGTTGGTGTTTTTTCAATGTTGAGGTTGTTGTTGCTTTTCAATGGTGAGGTTGTTGTTGAATTTGTTGGTGTTTTTCAATGTAGAGGTTGTTGTTGTTTTTCAATTTCGAGGTTGTTGTTGAATTTGTTGGTTATTTTCAATTTCGAGGTTGTTGTTGAATTTGTTGGTGTTTTTCAATGTTGAAGTTGTTGAAGTTGTTGGTCTTTTTCAATGTTGAGTTTGTTGTTGTTTTTCAATGTTGAGGTTGTTGTTGAATTTGTTGGTGTTTTTCAATGTTGAGGTTGTTGTTGAATTTGTTCGTGTTTTTCAATGCTCAGGTTGTTGTTGTTTTTCAATGTTGAGGTTGTTGTTGAATTTGTTGGTGTTTTTCAATGTTGAGGTTGTTGTAGTTTTTCAATGTTCAGGTTGTTGTTGAATGTGTTGATGTTTTTCAATGTTGAGGTTGTTGTTGTTTTTTCAATGTTGAGGTTGTTGCTGAATTTGTTGGTGTTTTTCAATGTTGAGGTTGTTGTTGAATTTGTTGATGTTTTTCAATGTCGATGTTGTTTTTGAATTTGTTGGTGTTTTTCAATGTTGAAGTTGTTGTTGAATTTGTTGGTGTTTTTCATTGTTGAGGTTGTTGTTGAATTTGCTGGTGTTTTTCAATGTTGAGGTTGTTGTTGCTTTTCAATGTTGAAGTTGTTGTTGAATTTGTTGGTGTTTTTCAATGTTGAGGTTGTTGTTGAATTTGTTGGTGTTTTTCAATGTTGAGGTTGTTGTTGTCTTTAAATGTTGAGGTTGTTGTTGAATTTGTTGGTGTTTTTCAATTTTGAGGTTGCTGTTGTTTTTCAATGTTGAGTTTGTTGTTGAATTTGTTGGTGTTTTTCCGTTTGAGGTTGTTGTTGTTTTTCAAAGTTGAGGTTGTTGTTAAATTTGTTGGTGTTTTTCAATGTTGAGGTTGTTGTTGAATTTGTTGGTGTTTTTCATTGTTGAGCTTGTTGTTGAATTTGTTGGTGTTTTTCAATGTTGAGGTTGTTGTTGTTTTTCAAATGTTGAGGTTGTTGTTGAATTTGTTGGTGTTTTTCAATGTTGAGGCTGTTGTTGTTTTTCAATGTTGAGGGTATTGTTGAATTTGTTGGTGTTTTTCAATTTCGAGGTTGTTGTTGAATTTGTTGGTGTTTTTCAATGTTGAAGTTGTTGAATTTGTTGGTGTTTTTCAATGTTGAGGTTGTTGTTGTTTTTCAATGTTGATGTTGTTGTTGAATTTGTTGGTGTTTTTCAATGTTGAGGTTGTTGTTGTTTTTCAATGTTGAGGTTGTTGTTGAATTTCTTGGTGTTTTTCAATGTTGAGGTTTTTGTTGTTTTTCAATGTTGAGGTTGTTGCTGAATTTGTTGGTGTTTTTCAATGTTGAGGTTGTTGTTGAATTTGTTGGTGTTTTTCAATGTTGAGGTTTTTGTTGTTTTTCAATGTTGAGGTTGTTGTTGAATTTGTTGGTGTTTTTCAACGTTGAGGTTGTTGTTGAATTTGTTCGTGTTTTTCAATGCTCAGGTTGTTGTTGTTTTTCAATTTTGAGGTTGTTGTTGAATTTGTTGGTGTTTTTCAATGTTGAGGTTGTTGTAGTTTTTCAATGTTGAGGTTGTTGTTGAATGTGTTGATGTTTTTCAATGTTGAGGTTGTTGTTGTTTTTCAATGTTGAGGTTGTTGCTGAATTTGTTGGTGTTTTTCAATAATGAGGTTGTTATTGAATTTGTTGGTGTTTTTCAATGTTGAGGTTGTTGTTGAATTTGTTGGTGTTTTTCAATGTTGAGGTTGTTGTAGTTTTTCAATGTTGAGGTTGTTGTTGAATTTGTTGGTGTTTTTCAATGTCGAGGTTGTTGTTGAATTTGTTGGTGTTTTTCAATGTTGAAGTTGTTGTTGAATTTGTTGGTGTTTTTCAATGTTCAGGTTGTTGTTGAATTTGTTGGTGTTTTTCAATGTTGAGGTTGTTGTTGTCTTTAAATGTTGAGGTTGTTGTTGAATTTGTTGGTGTTTTTCAATTTTGAGGTTGTTGTTGTTTTTCAATGTTGAGTTTGTTGTTGAATTTGTTGGTGTTTTTCCGTTTGAGGTTGTTGTTGTTTTTCAAAGTTGAGGTTGTTGTTAAATTTGTTGGTGTTTTTCAATGTTGAGGTTGTTGTTGAATTTGTTGGTGTTTTTCATTGTTGAGCTTGTTGTTGAATTTGTTGGTGTTTTTCAATGTTGAGGTTGTTGTTGTTTTTCAAATGTTGAGGTTGTTGTTGAATTTGTCGGTGTTTTTCAATGTTGAGGCTGTTGTTGTTTTTCAATGTTGAGGTTGTTGTTGAATTTGTTGGTGTTTTTCAATGTTGAGGTTGTTGTTGAATTTGTTGGTGTTTTTCAATGTTGAGGTTGTTGTAGTTTTTCAATGTTGAGGTTGTTGTTGAATTTGTTGGTGTTTTTCAATGTCGAGGTTGTTGTTGAATTTGTTGGTGTTTTTCAATGTTGAAGTTGTTGTTGAATTTGTTTGTGTTTTTCAATGTTGAGGTTGTTGTTGAATTTGTTGGTGTTTTTCTATGTTGAGGTTGTTGTTGTCTTTAAATGTTGAGGTTGTTGTTGAATTTGTTGGTGTTTTTCAATTTTGAGGTTGTTGTTGTTTTTCAATGTTGAGTTTGTTGTTGAATTTGTTGGTGTTTTTCCGTTTGAGGTTGTTGTTGTTTTTCAAAGTTGAGGTTGTTGTTAAATTT